>CM031618.1:63441940-63489440 GCA_018398815.1 Conus ventricosus
ATTCGAAGGACTGTTTGGGAACTGGAGTCAGAAGCAATGTTAACTCCGAGGGAAAAGCCCCCTGTACCGAACGGCCCGGCGGAGATTTGAACCAACAACCCCAAGATTACGAGTCCGGCGCTCTGCCACTGAGCTATTCCGGCCCCGGAAACCTTCTAAACATTCTGCACTAGTCATTTCCTCTCTCCTGTCACCCTCTTTGACTATGTCTTTTCTTAAATCCATTTTTTTTCTTCATTTGCCATCGTCTAATGTGTGTGGTTTTTTTGGTTTTGTCTTTGTGGATCATTCTCCTGTCTATGTTGTGGAAACTCCGATTAAACCTTTTTTCTCTCACAGCAATTTCTGACATGCAAGCCCCCCCCCCCTCCCCAACCAAACCCTTCTTGTGTGTGTGTGTGTGTGTGTGTGTGTGTGTGTGTGTGTGTGCGTGCGTGCGTGCGTGCGTGCGTGCGTGCGTGCGTGTGTTGTCTACAAACACTGTCCAGAGTGGACACTCACGGTCCACCATACGCTGTGCATTTGCCAATATAGACTTTTTAGAAAAATCTAGTTTTTTGGCTCCAATTTTTGAATTTTTGTGTTTTTTTTTTTTTTTTTAAACTTTTTTTCTTTCAACCGGGAGCGTAAAATTAAGAGGAAGGACTGGCGCTCTGAGTACGGCCTAACTTCTGAGCCTGATGACGTCAATAGTGAAGCTACCATGTCGTGACTGCGTTTTGTGGCTGGTTTCTTTGTCAGGATTTCTCTCTTCCTCTCTCTCTCTCTCTCCTGATGGTCCGACTCATTTTGTAATGCGACTTTTTTTCTTGCGTGAATTTGACAGCTTTGAAGAGGCTCTTGTGCGGATGGCTGGCCTACAAGTATTAAAACTCGAAAACCCAATATCTAGTCTTAAATTTATTTATTTTTAAAGGGGGGGGGGGGGGGGGGGAATGCTTGTGAAAACTGGAGATGGGCGTGGGGGTGGGGGTGGGGGCTGCATTTATTTTGCTTGTTTTTTGTTAGTCATATGGTACACTATTAAGTTTTGAATTTATAGGCTTCAAAGCGTTTGAATAGGCTACAAACGGATCCCCATCACTCCCCTTCCCCCCTACCTTCCACTTCCTATTTCTACACACACACACACACACACCACCCCACCCCTTGCTCGTCGCCTTCTGTCTTTTTCTTCTTCGTACACTCGGAGAGGAACCCCTGAGGCACTGACGAAGGCTGCAGTACGGCGGAGGCCCTCCAGAGATCCATAGAGCTTCTCCCTCGTCGATGTGCTGGCAGGCCAGGATCTTCTTCTTTTAGCTTTTTAAGTGTGGGACACTCCTGCAGGAAGAGTTCCACAGTCATCGGGCTGTACCGCACGGGCACCCTGAAGAGTCGCCGGCGTGGAATTTTGTGAACACGTGGTGTTTGAGTCTGGAGTGCCCTATCCTCAGTCTCACGGTGCTCAGTTGGTCTTCCGTCTGTTCCCGCCAATCTCGACTGTTTTAAATTCTGAGCTGAAAATTACCTAGCGTGAAGCAGCGAGTAGGCATGGCAAGCCAGTCAACCGACTCCAGTCTCGCTGTGTGTGACATCTTCAGCTGGCTGGCTTGTCGCGCGTCTGGCTGAACTAAAATAGCTGTGATTGATTTAGGCTATTTACTCTACTATGGACAATGGTTGTGTTCAGAAATCTGGAGTACTTACATGTTGACCGATATGCGCAGCAGTTTAAACGTTCACAATGTCCCTTCTATGGGCACTATGAAGACTGTGTGACAGTTTGCTGGGAATTTGGAGGAAAAAATGTATATATACAATATCTATCTATCTATACATGTGTGTGTGTGTTGTATGCATGCAAGCGCATATTTGTTTGTGTGCGTGTACAATATTTATTTATCTATATGCGTGTTGTGTGTGCGCATGCGCACATGTATGTTTATGTGTGTGCGGCTCTGTGTGTATTTGTGTGTGTGTGTGTGTGCATATATATCTATAGATAATGTGTGTATGTGTGTGTGTGTAGGTGTGTACACTATCACTACACCAAATTCCATAACGCAAAAGCACAGGCACAGAAACTCCCACACATACATTAGCATACCTCTCCCCAATTCCCCCCTCCTTGCTCCCCCCCCCCCTCCCCCCGCACATACTCACTCACTGGATCACTAATACCCATGCCCACCATACCCACACTCTGGATATGCACACACCTGTAAGACAGTCTTCTCGTATTGTTGTGCAAATGATTCAATTTTCACATCTGTTGATGCAGAGCGGACCATTACAAAAAAAATCGTGCCTCAAAACAGATGCCATGTTCTTTTATGCAGGGTTGATTTATGTATGCAGAGTCTGTATTTCCTTCTCGGTGTCTGCTGCACTGCCCAAAGTCTATCGCCTGATGGCCTATTGTGTGGCAGTTCTTATGACAATAATGAGAGCTCACAAGCATTTGAGCGAATTCATACCACTCTGAGTGTGTGTGTGTGTGTGTGTGTGTGTGTGTGTGTGTGTGTGTGTGTGTGTGTGTGTGTGCGTGCGTGCGTGCATGTGCATGAGCGAATCGCTGGACAGACGTGGTGGCGCCCTCCGGAGGGAGAGCTCACTCACGCTGGCTCTGTGACTAAGTGGATATTGTCGTCAGTAGGGGGCTTAGTAGGTGGTGTCCTGCGTATGTTAGATCAGAACTGGCGCCACTGAACACCACTGAAGTGACTCGGCAGCAGTGCAGTGTCTCTTCCAATGGGTTGCCTCTTGACATGTGCGTGTGTGTGCTCACGTGTGTGTGTGTGTGTGTGAGTCTGTGTGTGAAGATTGTGTGTATGCATGTGTGTATGTGCATGTGTGTGTGTGTGTGTGTGTGTGTGTGTGTGTGTGTGTGTGTGTGTGTGTGTGTGTGTGTGCATGCATATATGTGTGTGTTTGAATGTGTGTGCATGAGTCTCTGCATTTCCGTATGTCACTGCTTACACACGTTCAAGACCTATATCATTATGGTTCCTTGTCTGGACTTTATTCTTCTTTTGACGAAAACACTTACAGCTTTTATAGTTCAGATTTGACATTCTGAACATCCATACAAACCATTTTTTTCGCTGCTGGTTCTGTTTATGTAGGCACACAATCAAAGCAGCACTTTTTAAAGCTTCAGCAAGACAATCAAACAAATCCTATTGTTATTCAGTTCGATGTCGGTGGTAAAACATCACAAGAAAATAAAACATCACATCATCATTTCATTTGGGGGCTGGAATAGGTCAGTGGTAGAGCGCCGAACTCATAATCTTGGTGATCATGGGGTTGTGGGTTCGAATCTCCGCCAGGCCGTTTCGGTACAGGAAGATTTTTCCATCGGAGTCCATGTCCATGTGGATGTCCAACCAGACAACTCTGCCCGATTGAAGAACAATGAACAATTCTGAGAAGACCTGACATTACACTCCTCTTTGGTTATAGCTGAAAGACCCTCGTGTGTAAATCTGGCACATCTTAATTCTGCTGCCCGTCCATCTTGAAGGGGAAGATGTAATGATATGCAGAAGCAGTGGTGGTGGTACATGGTGATTGTCGTGCCAACTTCATTCCACCTTCACTCTGCTGGCGTCATGCTTTTTCTACATCTCTTTGTCTGCCGGCCACAGAAATAGGAACCAGAACGAAAAGAATTCATACTGCACCTCTGTTTTACTTGTATGAAAGGTCATATCGCTACACATATAATGAAGCAGTGTTAAAGATCTTCCACTAAAAATCCGTCAGACTGATCTTCACTGGGCTTTCATTGAAAATTCCCGCCAACTCATCCGATATGAATCTGGACATCATCACTGTGAGTATGCATGCTCAATGGGCTAGAAAGTATTGGGTTTTTTTCCCCATTTCAACCAATAAAAAAGGAAATGCCAAATGAAGTACATCCTTTAACATTCAAGAGTGCAAATGGCCAGGTTAGATGCCAACAACATTTTGGATTGGTTTATCTATTTGAGGAAAATGATGTCACTGTAAACCCCTGGACAACTGAAGGAACCGTGTAGCAAGAAGGCAATCCTAAAGCATGCGCTGCATGACCAGTGTTTAAAACTGAAAAAGGTGGAATTCTTGATTGATAAAAATTTGGTAATGTGTCACAAAATTCTGAAAATCACAGATTTCTGTCACCTGACACAAGACTTGCTTCCATATAAACGAAATCAGACAACCTAGGAAAAAATAGGACGACCTGGATAGATTTGATGTCAGGACCAGCCGTCATGGCAAAGTGGTTAGTGTCATGGACTCCCGGCGGGAGGTCATGGATTCAATTCCCATCAGAGTCATGTGGGATTTTCTGCTCCAACAAGCTCCTACCAGAGTTGAGTTTGCTACGGGCTCAGTTGGGAAGACTGGGACCACACAGTCAAGTTTCATCCACTTAATGGATGTGTCTCTGAGTGTGTTGCTCAAATTTCCTGACCAACACTGCAGGTGTCTGTATCTCTCGGGCCTGGCTGACACCGGGATATATTATGAATGGAAGCGTAGAGTACAGCCCTGTCATGCAGTCTCAGACCGGAATGGAAATCCATAGCATCCTCATTCTCATCGATCTGCATTAAAAAAAAGTCTCAAATTCTGAGGCGCTTCATGCTCTGCTCTCATGGTGACCTCAATTTTGATGTCCTCTCCACGTCTGTGGCCTGGGTTTGGTTCCATCAGGGTCACCGACATTGGTGAGTCCATGGGGGCTGTCGCTGGACAGACGTGGTGGCACCCTCCGGAGGGAGAGCTCACTTACGCTGGCTCTGTGACTAAGTGGATATTGTCATCAGTAGGGGGCTTAGTAGGTGGTGTCCTGCGTATGTTAGATCAGAACTGGCGCCACTGAACACCACTGAAGTGACTCGGCAGCAGTGCAGTGTCTCTTCCAGTGGGTTGCCTCTTGACGACTTGACATTGACTGCTCCCTGTCGGTTGCCGGTGCTGGGCTGTGGTGGAACTGACCTTGTTGTGGCTGTGGACAGGGTGTCAGAATGAACGGCGTGGGTGCACTGCCACTGAGGTAGCACAGAAGATGGGACATCAGAAAAATTATTTTTATAAAAAAAATTCACATCAGGAAAAACAGCTGTAAAACAGCTGACCTGACACTGACTGCTCTCTGTAGATTGCTGGTACTGGGGCTGTGGCGGGTCAAGCCAGGCTGTGGCTGTGGACAGGGAGGCAGACTGGGTGCAGCGCCCCTGTGATGGCATGGAACAATTTGACAGCAAAACAAAAACAAAAATAATAATAATCTGAAAACAACAACAACCACCAACAGCTGAACAGCCCCACAGCTGTCCTTCAACATTCCATTCAGCTAAACCACCTGAAAGTGGGATGGAACAGCCTACCTGCAGTGCCACCTCTTACAGCATCGCTCGTCAATGTGGGCCTTCTTCAATGAAGCCTCTCTGCGACAGGGGAGTGAAGTAGATATGGGCATGAAGTCTTGCCAGTCCCTGTTTTTTCCCCCTTGACAGAAAATAAGAGTTCAGTGATGTGGGGCTCAGATGCAGTGCTAGGACCAAGGATGTACCAGACGACCAGTCCTGAACATCCCCCCCCCCCCCCTCCCTCTCATCTTCTGTACTCCCTGCCCCTTCCCCTACCTCCCCATCACTCCTTCAGCTCTTCTGGCTCTGCTGCACACGCCAACACCCAATTCGTCCTGTCATCCCTCCCAGAACCACAGTCCACAGGGAATGACCATTATCATGTCATCAAGAAGCAGCCTGCAAGAAGAGATATCTTCCTGATGCCGGGTCACTTCTGTGGTGTTCAGTGAAGCATCCCGCTCTGATCCAACATAAGCACGACGATCTCTGACCAAGACCTCCGTTGATGTCCGTCCAACGACCGTCCCCATGAATTTGCCAGAACTGACAACTTGGATCCGCACTCACCTTGAGTGGAAGATGGAGAGGAAATAAAAAACTGAAGTCACTTAGGAATAGAGCGTGAAGAGCCACAGGATTCGAGATTTTTTTAAAAATGATGATCAATAAGGAAAAACTGAAGTCACCTGAAAACAGCGCATGAAGGGCCAGAGAATTTAAAAAAATTTTTCTTTGGTGATGATCAATTAGAATGAGGGTGATGCTGCAAAGTTTTTTGTTGGTCTGAAATTGCACAGTGGGGCTGCAACCTATGCTTCCTTCCATAATATATCCAAGCATCAACCAGCCCAACAGATACAGATGATGCCTGCAGTGTCTGTTAGCAAATCTGACAACACTCTAAGAGATGCATGAATTAAGTGGATGAATCTTGACTATGAGCTTCCTGTTTTCCTATTTGAGGCCATGGCACATACAACTCTGGGTAAGAGCCTACCAGGACCAAACATTCTCGCAAATAAATGTCTCTGACAGGGATCAAATCCACAACCTTTCATCCCACAAACCCAAACACTACTAACCACCGCACAACAGTGGCTTGGGTTAAAAACAACAACACTGCACCTGTTTAGCTATTCCACATAAAGAGGCACTTCAAAAAAGGTTCTTCCCTCTTTGTTCCATCCTTCTTTGTGAACCAGAGTCCCTGATACCAAATTAAAAGTGCTGCACAATCATTCACAGATCTATGTTGACTGCATTAAATTTCAGACCAAAAAAAAGTTTTGATGATTAATTAACATGACACAATATGATTGAAAGAATTTCATACACTTGCTCTGCTTGAGCCAAAGGTACAAGAAGCTGATCTCCACTGCCTTCACATCAAGAAGAGAGTTTTGAAAATTAAAAAGGTGAATCATGATTGACCGGATTCCACAAAACTATTCGGCCTGACGAAAAAGCAGAACAGCACACAAAACAAAGTGTGAAGTAACACAGTTTTAATGCATGGCACAAAACAAGACAAGAAATTTTCCGCAATATGCCTTCCTCAGCGACAAAACAATAAAAACAGTACAGACATTAACATGCGCAATACTCCCCTTGTGAAGCCAAAGGTAAAGGCACTCATAAAATATTGGTAATGGAGAACTTAACGAGACATTAAAAATAATGCTGACCTTATCTACACTCTATAAATGGTTGGTTTGCGTTGTGTTTTTCCTCCACACTCCCACGTCAGTGATCATTTATCTCCTGAAGAATCAGGAACAGACGTGGCCACCGCCACGCTGACACAGTGCCGAGCCCCATCCACGAAGATGGAGGTGCCAGAGACGAATCGCCCCATGTCTGACGCCAAGTAGGCAATGGTATTGGCCACATCTTCTGGAGTTGCCACACCCCCTATTGGATGCTTAGTGCTCTGGATTTCAAGGAACTGAAAAAACAAAACAAAGTCAAATGATAAATCTCAGTCCACACTTTTGAAACAGACATGAATGTCAGTCAAGTCTTATGGGTGGTAATAGAGTTGAGGAGCCCCCCTGTACAACACCCAAAAGAAAATGTTCCTTTGGAAAGCATTTTTCCGTTTAATATCAGGGCCAAATTACGATATTAATCTGCATACTCCTTTGATATTTCAATACCATCTGGGATAATTTTCATTATCGAACTCACTCACATCTTTGACAGATAGAATCCTTGGCATTCACAGATGACCAAGGAATGACAAAAAGGGGTACCCATGAACTCCAGGTTGTAAAATACCAGGAAACAACATGCACAATTGTGAATCAGACATGACTGGAACTCAGAGAGACTTTGACAGATGCTAAGATCCTTTATTGATCATATGAGAAGACTTTATTTACATAATCCTCAAGTTGTTCATTCAGGAGTGAACCAGTGGGGAGAATTGTGTGTAAATTGAATAACTGAATACTTCTGCGCACACACACACACACACACACACACACACACACACACACACACACACACACACACACACACACAGAGGCAGACACAGACAATCAGCAAGGTACTCCATCACCATCTATCACAATGTTCATTTTGAAAGCTCAGTCATCCACACGTAAACACAGCAGACAACATAAAATTATTCTTTCTCTCCACTTCTTTCTCTTCTGCTTACAGATACCATAATTGCTGAGCTAAAAGCCCCAACTTTTCTTCCCTACTGTAGATACCATAATTGCTGAGCTAAAAGCCCCAACTTTTCTTCCCTACTGTAGATACCATAATTGCTGAGCTAAAAGCCCCAACTTTTCTTCCCTACTGTAGATACCATAATTGCTGAGCTAAAAGCCCCAACTTTTCTTCCCTACTGTAGATACCATAATTGCTGAGCTAAAAGCCCCAACTTTTCTTCCCTACTGTAGATACCATAATTGCTGAGCTAAAATCCCCAACTTTTCTTCCCTACTGTCTGACCCCTGGGGCTACTTCACCACCAGTGACCTATGTATAGATTTTTCAGTTTCCATTCCTGGCTAGCCATAAGGTTACCTTCTCCTGATCTGCAGGCAAACCTAACACTAATGTCTGCAAAGTTCAAATTCGACCATTGTGCTAAGACAAAATAGTTCACTCATAAACGCATGCTAAATCAGCATCCCTTAAAACAGCGGAATATCATTTTTGCTTGATCAGTTATTCGTCGGCATCACATGATGAAGCAAACATGTTGAAGTGGAGAAGCCAAGCCTATGATGCAGATTTCAAATTGAAGGTTATCTATAATCTGACAGGTGGCGCATTCAATGGGGCGAACTGTCCCAATGCCAAAAATTGCAACAGTCCATGATTATCAATTGTTTACAAAAAAGAAGTGCGCATAATTTCCACAACAGACGATACAGAAGTCACAACGAGCACAAGCCCGGAGGCGGAAGTACCAGTAGTCCCTGGACATCTGGACAGCAGGGCCAACATCGATGAAGGATCCTTGAAATACTTTGTGTCTGAGACTGAAGAGTTCTTCTGTGATTTTAGTGCCACTGAGAATTGGGATGAAAAAAAAAATCTGAATAACTGATTTTTTTTTCTTCATTGTATGTATTGCTGTTGCTTCGCCATTTTTGTTACCAGTTTCCACAACTATTTTCTTGCTATATGACTGGTTACCACTTACGTGTTGTTGTTTTAAAAAAATTATTTTTCTGTTTTAATTTGACAGGCGCTGCTTACAGAACAGTGCAGTTTATAGCATTGAAATTCGAATGTCATGGAATGCTTACCTATGCAGTTTATAGCATTGACAGGTACGTAACTGTCATGAAATGGCTCACCTCAGCAGTTTATAGCGTTGAAATTATCATACTTAAGCATCATGAAATGGCTTATCTTAGCAGTTTATAGCATTGAAATTATAAGTACTAAAATGTCATGAAATGGCTTACCTCGGCAGTTTATAGATTTGAAATTATGGTACCTAACTTGTCTTGAAATGGCTTACCTTAGCAGTTTATATCATTGAAATTATGGAAATTTAACGGTCACGAAATGGCTTACCTTAGCAGTTATAGCACTGAAATTATGGTACTCAAGTGTCATGAAATGGATTACCTTAGCAGTTATAGCACTGAAATTATGGTACTCAAGTGTCATGAAATGGATTACCTTAGCAGTTTACAGTGTAGCATTCTTATTGTTATAACGTCTTATGCTTTGTGCGTTCACATAGTATTTTGGTGGAGTTTCGGTTTTTAGTTTGATATATTATTTTGACCCGGAAGTGGTTGTAAAATTCAGTTGAGTTGACCCATGGGCTGCAAAGCAGACAGTTGTTCATTAAACAAATGAAACTTTATCATACGAAGTTTGTGTTGCTTCATTGGTGACCCCGACGTGAGTAGAAGCTCTTTATCAGTGACCAAGCTCTTCCATCTTTCTTATGAAAAAAGAAGAAGACGCTACGACCACTCGTAGTATGGAGCCTACATTCAGAAGCTATCCAGCAACTTGCTGACGCCATTCGTCAACAAACGCTCGCTCATGCAGCACAAGCAGTCCCTCACCCCCTACAGTGGCCGCTGTTGCTTTCAAAGCCCCACCTTTTTGGACAACTAATGCCAGTGCATGGTTTTTACGCTTGGAAGCTTCCTTTGCCACTCACACACCTCCCATTACAAATGACCTTACCAAATTCCATCATGTGGTTCAACTTTTAGACTCGGCTACTTCCAGGCGTGTCCAAGCAGTAATTGAAACCCCCCGGCTACTGAGAAATACAAGGCCCTCAAAGCAGCACTTTTAGATGCATACGAGGCAACACAGTTTCAAAAAGACACTGCACTGTTGAATATGCATGGTTTAGGGGATAGACGTCCTACAGAGCTACTTCAATACATGCGTTCACTCAACTCTGAACCCCAGACCCTGTTTCGTGCCCTTTTTCTTAACCACTTCCTCCTGAAGTTCGTCGTATATTAGCACAGACTCCTGAGGTTGATCTTGACACTCTTGCAAAAACGGCAGATCGTATTCTCGAAGTGGATTTGCCAGCACCAGCTTCTGTGGCAGCAACTTGTCAACAAGCTGACCCTGCTCTCGGGGATAGAGACGAACAGCAAATGCAGGGGTGTCCATACACAAACATTCACAATTCATCTGCTGCTGAGTTGAATCCCTTTAAATCTTCTTCTTCTTCTTCTTTGTTCGCTCAGACAGGAACCCCAGATGCACTGATGAAGGCTGCCGTCCGACGGAGGTCCTCCAGAGATCCGTAGAGTTTCTCCCTCATACAGGGCCCGGCACTCTTCCACCCTGGCGGGTCCTCAACGGTCGAGCACCATATCGAGTTTCTCCAAGGTTGTCTGTCATATGAGCGGGGATGCGTTGTGCTGCCGTTACGCCCCTGACAAGTCAGGACCAGCACATCCGACTTCGGCCCTATGCCTTAAATCGAGATTTCAAACCAAAGAACCGGCACACAATGAATCAAACACAGATGACCACCCCTTCATTTACCCTGTGTAAATATCATTCAAGGTTTGGTGGCATGGCTAGGCGCTGTGAGACCACGGTGAATGGTAGGCCTTGTGCTATGGCTCCATCACAAACTCAGAGGAAACCACAACTCCAGAACAGACATGAAGGCTCAACATCACGGACTTTTGCAGTCAGTTCAAACGCTGCTGATACCATAGACACTCGAGCCCACACAAGCAACACTGGTACCATTACAGTGGCTGATCTTCTTTCTGGATGGTCTTTCCTTGTCGACACTGGGGCAGAAGAGTCTGTTTTTCCAGTGACGCTACAGGATCGCAAAAAGTCTCGTGGACCTAGCCTCGTGGCTGCCAATGGTTCAGCTATCCCTACCTATGGAAAGCGAGACATTCTGCTAGGATTTGGCAAAGACGCCAACTTCACCCAAAAGTTTTGGATTGCTGATGTCACTCAACCCATTCTTGGTGCAGATTTCTTCACCTCTCATCAACTGGCAATAGACCTCACTAACAAAAGACTGGTCTCCCTTGATGGCAGATTTGTGATTCATGCTCAACTCACTCGCTCACAAACTCCACGCATACACAGAATCCACTCCAGGTACGAAGCAATTGTGGAGGAGTTTCCTGAACTGTTAGTTCCATCTTTCAAGGACAACAAACACGGTGTTGTTCATCACATTCCAACTACGGGCCCCCCAGTGCATGCACGAGCTCGTCGCCTTGATCAGGAAAAATTCACCGCGGCAAAAGCAGAATTTGATGAGATGGAGCAACTCGGTATTGTTCGCCGCTCCTGTTCTCCTTGGTCTTCACCCTTACACATGGTCAAGAAGAGTAGTGGTGGCTGGCGCCCTTGTGGTGACTATCGCAGGCTCAATGACATGACCAGAGATGACCGCTATCCCCTGCCCCACATTCAAGACCTCAATGCACATCTTCATGGAAAAACAGTCTTCTCCAAGATTGACTTGGTGCGTGGTTACAATCAGATACCTGTTGCCCCAGAAGATATACCCAAAACTGCAGTGATAACTCCTTTTGGCCTGTACGAGTTCTTGAAAATGCCTTTTGGCTTGAAGAATGCAGCTCAAGCTTTCCAACGGCTCATGGATGGAATCCTGCAAGGCGTTGATTGCTGTTTTGTTTACCTGGATGATATCTTGGTGGCAAGTATAACTCCAGAGCAGCACGAGACAGACCTGCGCACTGTTTTCAGTTTACTGACTCTGAACGGTCTGGTTGTCAACATCAAGAAATGCATCTTTGGTCACTCATCCTTGAATTTCCTGGGACATATGATCTCAGCAGCTGGAATTCAGCCTCTACCAGACAAAGTTCGTGCGATTGCAGATATGCCAACGCCCGCAGACAAGAAAGCACTTGAGCGATTTCTCGGGATGATGAATTTTTATCACAGATTTCTGCCTGGAATCGCCAAACGCCTTTTACCACTCACTGAGGCAACGAAAGGAAAATCTAAGAAACTCATCTGGACAGCTGAATGTCACTCGGCTTTTCAGGATGCCAAGTCTGCTTTGGCTTCGGCTGTCATGCTTCATCACCCAGATCCTCAGGCTGAGACGAAGCTTTCTGTGGATGCATCGGATTCTGCTATCGGAGCAGAGCTGTCACAACGACATGAGGACATTTGGAGACCCATCGCTTTCTTTTCCAGGAACTGTCACCTACTCAGCGGCGCTACTCCACTTTTGATCGCGAGTTGCTGGCCATGCACAGCGCCATCAAACATTTCCGCTACTTTTTGGAAGGCAACACATTCTCCGTATACACGGATCACAAGCCGCTGACTCATGCTCTCACTAGTGACACCGACAGATCTCCACGCCAAGAACGACAGCTTTCTTATATCGCTGAGTTTACTACAGACATCAGGTACATCAGTGGGTCGGAGAACATTGTACCTGATACTCTCTCCAGGGCCCCTGTTGCAGACACAGACCCGGCGATTTCAGACCCAGAGCCGCTGATCGCTTGCACTTCACCAGTTCCTGCAGTAGATCTCGCACAGCTAGCTGCGACCCAGGTCACTGACCCCAAGATCAACGACCTGCGTGCTAACCCTGGATCCCTCGAACTGCAGGATGTCTCTCTGGATGGGGTCCAAATCCTGTGTGATTTTTCCACCAGCCGCCCACGTCCAGTGGTCCCACCTTCATGGACAAAGACGGTCTTTGACACTTTTCACAACCTTTGCCACCCTGGATCTAATCCTACCATCCGTGCCATTTCCGCTCGTTACGTCTGGCCAGGCCTCAAAAAGGATGTGAGAAACATGGTACGCACCTGCCATTCATGCCAGGCAAGCAAAATTGGACGTCACACCAAGGCTCCTTTGTCTCCCTTTGAACCTCCTGACAGACGTTTTGGCGACATACACGTTGACCTGGTCGGACCCCTTTCCCCTTCAGAAGGCAACAGCTACCTGCTCACTATTGTGGACAGATTCACCCGATGGCCTGAGGTCATTCCCCTCCCCAATGCCGAGGCCGTCACCTGCGCAAAAGCTCTGCTACGTTCTTGGATTGCACGTTTTGGAGTCCCAGACACCATCACCTCAGACCAAGGCCGCCAGTTTGTCAGCACGCTATGGCGTGAGCTTCACATGGTACTCGGCGTTCACCCCAGAAACACCACTGCTTATCACCCCCAGGCCAATGGAATGGTAGAACGGTTTCACCGCAGTCTGAAAGCCGCTCTCAAGTCTCGCCTGAATGGATCACGCAGGATGGATGAATTACCTGTGGTGTTACTAGGTATTCGGACAACATGGAAAGAAGATCTGGATGCGGCTCCAGCTCTTTTCACCTATGGCACAAATCTCAGAGTACCTGGTGATTTTCTCCCTTCCCCATCTGCAGATAAGCTGATTCCTACCAGCGCTTTTGTCCAGGAACTCCAAGAGAACTTACAGAAGCTGGCTCTCCGCCTCCTGGACATCATGGTTCGCCGACTACGTACGTGCCCCGCAATTTACAGTTTGCTGACCAAGTGTACGTTCGCGTTGACTCTCACAGAGGGCCTTTGGTAAGGCCCTATGATGGACCATTTCGTGTTCTTGCACGCTCTGACAAATACTTTGACATTTTGAAAAATGGAAAATCAGCTCGAATTTCCATTGACAGACTCAAACCAGCCTACTCATCGCATTCAGAAGTCCTGCCTTCGACACCAGTTGCATCAAGACCTCCGCTGAAGACCGACAGTCCACGTTCTGAGTGTGATGCTCCTGTCCAACCAGCTGGTGCCAAAGACACTGCAAGTGTTCCAGCCAAGGTTCAGCAAGACCAGTATCCTTTGCAATCTGACACTTATGAACCAATCGTTACAAAGCGTTCTGGTAGACTGGTGCAGAAACCGACGAGATATCGAACAGTCTATAAACTGAGTCGGTTTTGAAATGACTGATCCACTTACCTGAAAATGATAATCCTATTTTGGTTTTGGCATCCTGAAGTCATTCTTGGACATTCCTGATAACTGGGATTTTGCTTTTCTTTTCTTTTCTTAAAGCATTGCGACGTTCTGGGGGAGCCTTGTAGCATTCTTATTGTTATAACGTCTTATGCTTTGTGCGTTCACATAGTATTTTGGTGGAGTTTCGGTTTTAGTTTGATATATTATTTTGACCGGAAGTGGTTGTAAAATTCAGTTGAGTTGACCCCATGGGCTGCAAAGCAGACAGTTGTTCATTAAACAAATGAAACTGTATCATACGAAGTTTGTGTTGCTTCAACAGCATTGAAATTGCAGGTACTTAAATGTCATAATATGGATTACCTTAGCAGTTGATAGCACTGAAATTATGGTAATTAAGTGTTATGAAATGGATTACCTTAGCAGTTTATAGCACTAAAATTATGGTAATTAAGTGTCATGAAATGGCTTACCTTAGCAGTTTATAGCACTGAAATTATGGTAATTAAGTGTTACGAAATGGCTTACCTTAGAGGTTTATAGCATTGAAATTATGGTAATTAAGTGTTACGAAATGGCTTACCTTAGAGGTTTATAGCACTGAAATTATGGTAATTAAGTGTTACGAAATGGCTTACCTTAGAGGTTTATAGCATTGAAATTATGGTAATTAAGTGTTACGAAATGGCTTACCTTAGAGGTTTATAGCATTGAAATTATGGTAATTAAGTGTTATGAAATGGCTTACCCTAGCAGTTTATAGCATTGAAATTATGGTAATTAAGTGTTATGAAATGGATTACCTTAGCAGTTTATAGCATTGAAATTATGGTAATTAAGTGTTAAGAAATAGATTACCTTAGCAGTTTATAGCACTGAAATTATGGTAATTAAGTGTTATGAAATGGATAACCTTAGCAGTTTATAGCATTGAAATTATGGTAATTAAGTGTTAAGAAATGGATTACCTTAGCAGTTTATAGCATTGAAATTATGGTAATTAAGTGTTAAGAAATAGATTACCTTAGCAGTTTATAGCACTGAAATTATGGTAATTAAGTGTTATGAAATGGATTACCTTAGCAGTTTATAGCACTGAAATTATGGTAATTAAGTGTTATGAGATGGATTACCTTAGCAGCTTATAGCACTGAAATTATGGTAATCAAGTGTTATGAAATGGATTACCTTAGCAGTTTATAGCACTGAAATTATGGTAATTAAGTGTTATGAGATGGATTACCTTAGCAGTTTATAGCACTGAAATTATGGTAATTAAGTGTTAAGAAATAGATTACCTTAGCAGTTTATAGCACTGAAATTATGGTAATCAAGTGTTATGAGATGGATTACCTTAGCAGCTTATAGCACTGAAATTATGGTAATCAAGTGTTATGAAATGGATTACCTTAGCAGTTTATAGCACTGAAATTATGGTAATTAAGTGTTATGAGATGGATTACCTTAGCAGTTTATAGCACTGAAATTATGGTAATTAAGTGTTAAGAAATAGATTACCTTAGCAGTTTATAGCACTGAAATTATGGTAATTAAGTGTTAAGAAATAGATTACCTTAGCAGTTTATAGCACTGAAATTATGGTAGTGTTATGAAATGGATTACCTTAGCAGTTTATAGCACTGAAATTATGGTAATTAAGTGTTAAGAAATAGATTACCTTAGCAGTTTATAGCACTGAAATTATGGTAGTGTTATGAGATGGATTACCTTAGCAGTTTATAGCACTGAAATTATGGTAGTGTTATGAGATGGATTACCCTAGCAGTTTATAGCACTAAAATCATGGTAATCAAGTGTTATGAGATGGATTACCTTAGCAGTTTATAGCATTGAAATTAGAGATGGCTTACCTTAGCAGTTTATAGCACTGAAATTATGGTAATTAAGTGTTATGAGATGGATTACCTTAGCAGTTTATAGCATTGAAATTATGGTAATTATGTGTTAAGAAATGGATTACCTTAGCAGTTTATAGCATTGAAATTATGGTAATCAAGTGTTATGAGATGGATAACCTTAGCAGTGTATAGCACTGAAATTATGGTAATCAAGTGTTAAGAAATAGATTACCTTAGCAGTTTATAGCACTGAAATTATGGTAATTAAGTGTTAAGAAATGGATTACCTTAGCAGTTTATAGCATTGAAATTATGGTAATCAAGTGTTATGAGATGGATAACCTTAGCAGTTTATAGCACTGAAATTATGGTAATCAAGTGTTAAGAAATAGATTACCTTAGCAGTTTATAGCACTGAAATTATGGTAATTAAGTGTTAAGAAATGGATTACCTTAGCAGTTTATAGCATTGAAATTATGGTAATCAAGTGTTATGAGATGGATAACCTTAGCAGTGTATAGCACTGAAATTATGGTAATCAAGTGTTAAGAAATAGATTACCTTAGCAGTTTATAGCACTGAAATTATGGTAATCAAGTGTTATGAGATGGATTACCTTGGCGTACTGTTCATCTGTATAACCGCCTGGCCCCCGACGCGTGATTCGGCTCACTACTGTCCCTGGACTAGAAAGAACACACACACACACACTCCTGTCAACTGTACACAGTATAAAACACACATGCACACACACACACACACACTCACACACACACACATGCACTCACACACACACACACACACACACCACACACACACACACACACACGCACACACAAACACGCATGCACACACACAAACGCACACCACACCACACACAATCTAAGACACAAGACTGACACCAGAAATGATAACAATAATGATGGATATACATGGATGGTAACTAGTCTACAAATAGAATATATCCGGCAACAAATTTGTAAACAGCTTTAAGCGCTTAACACACGTGCACATGCGCGCACACTCACTCACACACACACACATACACTATCGTAAAGCAATAAGAAAAAAGGCCATGGGGCAGTAAAAAGAGTAGTCTTGAAAGATAGGACACACTCATGCTCCCTGTGGGGCAGCACACACACACACACACACACACACACACACACACACACACACACACACACACACACAGTATCGTAAAGCAATAAGAAAAAAGGCCATGGGGCAGTGAAAAGAGTAGTCTTGAAAGATAGGACACACTCATGCTCCCAGTGGGGCAGTGCATTGTCTTCTGGTGCTGGAACCAGTGCTGACTAAGTCTGGCACTGCTACACCATGCACGTTACTGGTTTCTCCCACTCCTCCTCTCCCCTCCCAACCCCTCTCCCACCTCCTCTTCATCCCCTCCTCTCATCTTCCAGGAAATACTAATCTATAATGACATTGATCTGAGAGATGGAGTTTTGCCAGACAGTAGATTTCAGAGACACTGCTATGACTTACTTCACAGAGTTCACACGCACCCCGTGCGGAGCCAGTTCTGAAACAGAAACCAATTACAGGTGTAGCAATAACCATCGTCATTTCATTATCATCACAATCAAGCGAAGATACATGGTTACAGTGATAATAACCATCATCATTTCATTATCGTCACAATCAACCGAAGATACGTGATTACAGTGATAACCATCATCATTTCATTATCGTCACAATCAACTGAAGATACATGGTTACGAAGATACATGATTACAGTGATGATAACCATCATCATTTCATTATCGTCACAATCAACTGAAGATACATGGTTACAGTGATAATAACCATCGTCATTTCATCATCGTCACAATCAACTGAAGATATCATGATTACAGAGATAATAACCTCATCATTTCATCATTGTCACAATCACGTGAAGATACATGATTACAGAGATAAACCATCATCATTTCATCATCGTCACAATCACCTGAAGATACATGATTCAGTGATGATAACCATCATCATTTCATCATCGTCACAATCACCTAAAGATACATGATTACAGAGATAATAACCATCATCATTTCATCATCGTCACAATCACCTGAGATACATGATTACAGAGATATAACCATCATCATATCCTCATCGTCACAATCAACTGAAGATACATGGTTACAGTGATGATAACCATCATCATTTCATCATCATCACAATGAACTGAAGATACATGGCTACAGTGATGATAACCATCATCATTTCATCATCGTCACAATCAACTGAAGATACATGGTTACAGTGATAATAACCATCATCATTTCATCATCGTCACAATCAACTGAAGATACATGGTTACAGTGATAATAACCATCATCATTTTCATCATCGTCACAATCAACTGAAGATACATGATTACAGTGATAATAACCCATCATCATTTCATCATCGGTCACAATCAACTGAAGATACATGATTACAGTGATGATAACCATCATCATTTCATCATCGTCACAATCAACTGAAGTTACATGATTAGAGTGATGATAACCATCATCATTTCATCATCGTCACAATCAACTGAAGATACATGGTTACAGTGATGATAACCATCATAATTTCATCATCGTCACAATCAACTGAAGATACATGATTACAGTGATAATAACCATCATCATTTCATCATCGTCACAATCAACTGAAGATACATGGTTACAGTGATGAAACCATCATTCATTTCATCATCGTCACAATCAACTGAAGATACATGGTTACAGTGATGATAACCATCATCATTTCATCATCGTCACAATCAACTGAAGATACATGGTTACAGTGGATAACCATCATCATTTCATCATCGTCACAATCAACTGAAGATACATGGTTACAGTGATAATAACCATCATCATTTCATCATCGTCACAATCAACTGAAGATACATGGTTACAGTGATAATACCATCATCATTTCATTATCGTCACAATCAACTCAAGATACATGATTACAGAGATTAATAACCATCATCATTTCATCATCGTCACAATCAACTGAAGATACATGATTACAGAGATAATAACCATCATCATTTCATCATCGTCACATCAACTGAAGATACATGGTTACAGAGATAATAACCATCATCTTTCATCATCATCACAATCACCTGAAGATACATGATTACAGAGATAATAACCATCATCATTTCATCATCGTCACAATCACCTGAAGATACATGATTACAGAGATAATAACCATCATCATTTCATCATCGTCACAATCACCTGAAGATACATGATTACAGTGATAATAACCATCATCATTTCATCATCGTCACAATCACCTGAAGATACATGATTACAGTGATAAAAACCATCATCATTTCATCATCGTCACAATCACCTGAAGATACATGATTACAGAGATAAAAACCATCATCATTTCATCATCGTCACAATCACCTGAAGATACATGATTACAGTGATAATAACCATCGTCATTTCACCATCGTCACAATCACCTGAAGATACATGATTACAGTGATGATAACCATCATCATTTCATCATCGTCACAATCAACTGAAGTTACATGATTAGAGTGATGATAACCATCATCATTTCATCATCGTCACAATCAACTGAAGATACATGGGTTACAGTGATGATAACCATCATAATTTCATCATCGTCACAATCAACTGAAGATACATGATTACAGTGATAATAACCATCATCATTTCATCATCGTCACAATCAACTGAAGATACATGGTTACAGTGATGATAACCATCATCATTTCATCATCGTCACAATCAACTGAAGATACATGGTTACAGTGATGATAACCATCATCATTTCATCATCGTCACAATGAACTGAAGATACATGGTTACAGTGATAATAACCATCATCATTTCATCATCGTCACAATCAACTGAAGATACATGGTTACAGTGATAATAACCATCATCATTTCATCATCGTCACAATCAACTGAAGATACATGGTTACAGTGATAATAACCATCATCATTTCATTATCGTCACAATCAACTGAAGATCATGATTACAGAGATAATAACCATCATCATTTCATCATCGTCACAATCAACTGAAGATACATGATTACAGAGATAATAACCATCATCATTTCATCATCGTCACAATCAACTGAAGATACATGGTTACAGAGATAATAACCATCATCATTTCATCATCGTCACCAATCACCTGAAGATCATGATTACAGAGATAATAACCATCATATTTCATGCATCGTCACAATCACCTGAAGTCATGATTACGAGTAATAAACCATCATCATTTCATCATCGTCACAATCACCTGAAGATACATGATTACAGAGATAATAACCATCATCATTTCATCATCGTCACAATCACCTGAAGATACATGATTACAGTGATAATAACCATCATCATTTCATCATCGTCACAATCACCTGAAGATACATTGATTACAGTGATAAAAACCATCATCATTTCATCATCGTCACAATCACCTGAAGATACATGATTACAGAGATAAAAACCATCATCATTTCATCATCGTCACAATCACCTGAAGATACATGATTACAGTGATAATAACCATCGTCATTTCACCATCGTCACAATCACCTGAAGATACATGATTACAGTGATAACCATCATCATTTCAACCATCGTCACAATCAACTGAAGATACATGATTACAGAGATAATAACCATCATCATTTCATCATCGTCACAATCACCTGAAGATACATGATTACAGAGATAATAACCATCGTCATTTCATCATCATCACAATCACCTGAAGATACATGGTTACAGTGATAATAACCATCATCATTTCATCATCGTCACAATCACCTGAAAATACATGATACAGAGATAATAACCATCATCATTTCATCATCGTCACATCACCTGAAGATACATGGTTACAGTGATGATAACCATCATCATTTCATCACGTCACAATCCCTGAAGATACATGATTACAGTGATGATAACCATCATCATTTCATCATCGTCACAATCACCTGAAGATACATGATTACGAGATAATAACCATCATCATTTCATCATCGTCACAATCACCTGAAGATACATGATTACAGAGATAATAACCATCATCATTTCATCATCGTCACAATCACCTGAAGATACATGATTACAGAGATAATAACCATCATCATTTCATCATCGTCACAATCACCTGAAGATACATGATTACAGAGATAATAACCATCGTCATTTCATCATCGTCACAATCACCTGAAGATACATGATTACAGAGATAATAACCATCATCATTTCATCATCGTCACAATCACCTGAAGATACATGATTACAGAGATAAAACCATCATCATTTCATCATCGTCACAATCACTGAAGATACATGATTACAGTGATGATAACCATCATCATTTCATCATCGTCACAATCACCTGAAGATACATGATTACAGAGATAATAACCATCATCATTTCATCATCGTCACAATCACCTGAAGATACATGGTTACAGAGATAATAACCATCATCATTTCATCATCGTCACAATCACCTGAAGATACATGGTTACAGAGATAATAACCATCATCATTTCATCATCGTCACAATCACCTGAAGATACATGATTACAGTGATGATAACCATCATCATTTCATCATCGTCACAATCACCTGAACATACATGATTACAGTGATGATAACCATCATCATTTCATCATCGTCACAATCACCTGAAGATACATGGTTACAGTGATGATAACCATCATCATTTCATCATCGTCACAATCACCTGAAGATACATGGTGACAGAGATGATAACCATCATCATTTCATCATCGTCACAATCACCTGAAGATACATGTTACAGTGTTGATAACCATCATCATTTCATCATCGTCACAATCACCTGAAGATACATGGTTACAGAGATAATAACCATCATCATTTCATCATCGTCACAATCACCTGAAGATACATGGTTACAGTGATGATAACCATCATCATTTCATCATCGTCACAATCACCTGAACATACATGGTTACAGAGATAATAACCATCATCATTTCTCATCGTCACAATCACCTGAAGATACATGGTTACAGAGATAATAACCATCATCATTTCATCATCGTCACAATCACCTGAAGATACATGGTTACAGAGATAATAACCATCATCATTTCATCATCGTCACAATCACCTGAAGATACATGGTTACAGTGATAATAACCATCATCATGTCACAATCACCTGAAGATACATGATTACAGAGATAATAACCATCATCATTTCATCATCGTCACAATCACCTGAATACATGGTTACAGTGATGATAACCATCATCATTTCATCATCGTCACAATCAACTGAAGATACATGATTACAGTGATAATAACCATCATCATTTCATCATCGTCACAATCACCTGAAGATAAGATAAGATAGATAAGATAATGTTGCTTATAGCCCAGCCGACCGCAAGGGCCATATCCGGGCTGCCACCACGTTAAAATCAACTCACCAGTCAATAAAAAAAAAAAAAAAAAAAACAAGCTTTCAACACATCTCGTTAAATGACATCGTCTACAAACGCACCAGAAACTTTGTTAAAAATCTTTCTGCCGTAGAATCTTAAATCAGATGAAAACTGTTAATCTCTCTCAAAAACTCAAGGATCACGTCAGGCGGGACATCCCTGAACAGGATCTTCATGGACTCCGCTGTAAAATGTTTGTGTCTCACATCGTGCAAGTCCCAACATTCTAAAAGAACATGTTTCACTGTGAGTGACGCATGACATGGAATGCACCACGGAGCTTCTTCACTCTTTAAAAGGTAAGCATGGGTAAAATACGAATGGCCGTGTGCAGCCGGCACAGAACCGTTTCCTCTTTACGACCACCTGACGTAGATGGGAGGAAGTCCTTAAGGTTTGGACGGATCTGAAAGAGTTTGTTAGTCGTCTGTGTGTTCCAATCCTCCTGCCAGAGGTCTCTCACATAATCGTTAATTTTGGGCTTCACATCTGAGCAGGGGATATAAATGTTGGACAGTTTCTCTCTTGTGGCATTCTTGGCTAAACGATCAACCATTTCGTTCCCACCGATGCCAACATGACCAGAACCCAAGCAAGAGTAATGTTGTAACCGTCCGCTTTCAACGAGCTAAAAAGTTCAAAGAAATGTAAAAGTTCTGGATGCTGAAGGTTGCGGCCAGCTATGGCCTCCAAAGCTGACAGCGAATCCGACAGAACCAAAAAGTCCCTCTTCGAAGATTGTGAGATTATCTTCAAAGCCAAAACCAGAGCAGTAAGTTCAGCAGAATATACAGAAGCATCTGAATGAATATGTTTCAACAGTATCTAGAAGGAGCCCAGGCAGTAGGCTGCACAGGCCACTCCATCTTCAACTTGGAACCGTCAGTGAAAACGTTTTGGCAGGATGGGAATTTGGAACAGAGGTCAGCATATAATGCCTTGTACGCCAGAGAGCTGGTAGACTCTTTGCGAAAAGCTGCAAGATCGAAACGAATCTCTGGTGTGAAGAAGGTCCCACGAGGTTGATCCGGAAACTTGGAAAAATCGGACACAACTCCTAGGTCTAGACCTGCATTCCGCACGTGAGGCCGCATACGGAGACCAAACGGCGGAATACATTTCGGTTGTTTTCAAACTTACTTTGGAACGGAGGGTCAAAGACACAGTCATAGGCAGGATTTCTGCGGTTCTGAAACAGTCGGATATAATAATTCAAAGACAGTTTCAGCCTGCGGTTGGACAATGAAGGTTCACCCGCCTCTGCGTACAGGCTGTACACAGGGGTGGTGCGGAACGCTCCAAGACAGAGACGAAGCCCTTGATGGGGATAGGGTCTAAGAGTTTGAGGTAAGACGATCTTGCGGAGCCGTATACAGCACAACCGTAGTCCAGTTTGGAATGGACCAAGGCTCTGTAAGGTGCAGCAAAGTTTTCTTATCAGCGCCCCAGTCGGTGTGCGCTACGACCCGCAGAATATTCAGTGCTTTCTGGCAAGCAGTTTTGAGGTTTTTGATGTGGCTGAGAAAGTTCAGTTTTCTGGTCAAAAATGACTCCCAGAAATTTGGCCTCTTTCACAGCTGGAATGGAGATTTCCCTACTTGAAGTTCAGGATCTGGAAAAAACTGACGGAAATTATGAAGTGAATGCACTGTGTTTTTGTAGCAGAAAAGTGAAAACCGTTTCATCCGCCCACTTGATGGATTTTATCCACGCAAAGCTGGAGCCTGCGCTGGACACTCGGTACAGGCTTCCAGTTGCGTAGACAAGCGAAATCATCCACAAACAATGAGCAGTCTGAACCCTGCTGAACTGATTTCACAATGTTGTTGATCTTAATACTAAAGAGGGCAGGAGACAGTAGCTCCCCTGTGGAACACCCAGCTCCTGCTCGTGGACATCAGAGAGAGTGGTGCCAACCCGACCTGAAACTGTCGTTCTGCCAAAAAATTTGAATGAAAGCGGAAGATGACCTCGAAAACCCAGATCACGGAGATCATGAAGTATCCCCGACTTCCAGGTGGTATCGTAGGCCTTCTCCAAGTCGAAGAAAATTGCCACTGCATGCTGTCTGTTCAAAAAAGCGTTCCGAAGGGTAGATTCTAGACGAATCAAATGGTCAACTGTAGTCCTATGTTTGCGGAAACCACACTGTTCTTTCGCCAAAAGGCCATCGGTTTCGAGTTTCCACATGTGCCTAGCATTGACCATTTTCTCCATCAATTTACAGACACAGCTGGTCAAAGCTATGGGACGTGTATTTGATGGATTAGAAAGATCTTTTTTCCCGGTTTGGGGATAGGAATAATGAGAGCTTTTCGCCAAGAAGGCGGAAAGAAACCAGTAGTCCACACATGGTTGTATACCTGTAGCAGGATGTCCAGACCTATTTGCGGAAGATGTTTCAACAGTTGATAATGGATTCATCTATACCTGAGAGGAATCGCTGCAAGAAAGTAAGGCAGATTTCAGCTCGTTTAAACGTGAAAGGAAGATTGTAGTCTTCCATGTTGTCTGACGAAAAGTTGCAGGGTGATTTTTCTTTAAGGGTTTTATTTTTGACAAAAGTGGCTGATTTGTTGAACTGGAGAGGAATTCTTTCAATGGGTTTAAGCCAGCAGATTAGCAACTGCTTTTTTCTCTGTTATTAAAGAGTCAGCAAACTTGAGATGGTTTACAGTGGGACAGGTGTTCTTCCCTTTAATTTTTTTAATGATGGTCCACACTTTTTTCTTGGAAGTTTTTCGATGTCAGCTTGGAGCAGAAACTTCTCCAGGACCGACGTTTACTGATTTTAAAAGTGTGTCTTGATTTGGCACGAGTTTCTGATGGGCTCGAGCGTTGGGACCCGAAGGTCGTTGGTATACCTGACGCTGAGCTCGTTTTCGAACTTTGGAAATTTGTTGGCAGTCTGAATCAAACCAGGGTGTTTTTGGCATTGAAGTTTACCAGAAGACACTGGGATACAAGCTTTAGCACACTTGATCACAGTGTTAGTCAGTGATTCTGCTGGTCCGGACTCTGAAGAAAATCAGTGTCCTGGAAGTCTTTAGAAATAGTGGCTGCAAATAGATCCCAGTTTGCTTTCTTAAAATGTAGATGTTGAGAGACAGAGGACGTGTTCAGTTAGTACGGGTTGTAGAAGGACAGGGAAATGGTCACTTCCGTGCAGATCGTCATGGACAGACCACTCATAGTCCAGGACCAGCGAGGGGGTCCAAAACCGACAAATCTAAACACGAAAGTGAACCTGTGGAAGAGTGGAGGTAAGTTGCAGATCCGTCGTTCAGACAACACAAATCTAAATCCGAAAAGACAATCCTCAATTAGCAGACCTCTGGATGACGTACCGACACTACCCCAAAGAGGATTGTGACCGTTAAAGTCACCCAACAGCAAAAAAAGGTCGAGGAAGTTCTCTTATCAGACTGACAAGGTCCTGACGACAAACCGGGACAGAAGGCGGAAGATAAAGGGAACAGATTGTCACAGTCTTGTGGAGAGTGACTCTCGCAGCTACAGCCTGAAGGGAGGTAGACAGAGCGACAGGACTATACAGCAAAGTTTTGTGTAGGAGAAGGGCAACACCGCCTGACAGTCCCAACGTGGATGGTTGTGCAGGTTTTGAAAGAATATTAAAGCCAGAAAGAGTAAAGGTCTTCTGGCTTTGAATTTGAGTTTCCTGAAGAGCCACGACGGAAGGTTTTATAGATCGACACAGAAGCTGCAGCTCTCAAAGTTGGAATTTAGTCCACGGATATTCCAATGGAATATTGTACTATCCATGGTGCAGAGGGCAAAAAGGAGAGAGATCAGGTCATCTCCTCTTCAACGTCTGTTGCTAAAGGTGTAAACTTATTTGAGGTTTGTACTGGACTGTGGTCTTTAGACCTGCTGGCAGACTTGCCAACAGGTGAAGAAGGTCTGGATTTGGGAGACGGTGGAGGTTTTTTCTTCATCTCCACCATCTCCACACTGGGTTGAACTCCCTTGCCCGCACGGGCACTGGACAGAAGAGTTCGAGACGGCATTGCTGGCTTTTTAATCTGCCCAGCAGCAGATGTTGTAGACTGCTGGGCAGTCTGAGGGGTGGTAGATTTTTTGCCTCCACCAGGGGCAGTCACTTTGGGTTGGAAGGTGGTGGACCTGCTTCCACCAGAGCTGACAATTCTACCTTGCAATGTCTTGGAAAACGTGAAGTCATCAGTCTGGCAGCAGACTGACCGAGTGGGAACTGTGGGAACTGTCTTTACGGCCGAAGCATAAGAAGAAGCTGTTGGCGTCTGACTGCCCACAACCTGTTTGCGGGCCTCAAAAAGGAGATTTCTTTTCTGTTTTAACTTTTTGTATTGCGGACTCCTGAATCCAAAGAGGACCAGTTTCGTGAAGAGGAGGGATGGTCGCCACCGCAGTTTGCACAAATGTGCCGGATCTTTACACGGCCCATCATGAGTCGCCTTGCAGCAAACACCGCACACCTCCTGCCCAGAACAGCGGTCTCTGACATGGCCAAACCTCTGACATCTGAAGCACCTCAACGGGGACGGCACAATAAGCTGAACACGAACATTCAGGTAACCAACTTTGATGACCGGAGGCAGCACAGGGTTGCAGAAGGTCAGAAGAGGGTGTGGTGGCCACTCTTTCCGCACCTTTCTTTACCGTCACCTGCGCACCTCCGTCACACCCTGGGACGCCAGTTCCGTTTGATCTCTGCTCCGAGACACCTGTTAGATCTCTACAGCGAATCACTCCTTTAGACGAATTCAACTGTTTTATGGGGAGTCACCCGATCTCCCTGTCTACTAGTTTTGTTGCCTTAAGCAGCTGTTCGGATTGCTTTTGTGATTTTACATTGAATGAGAAACGGAGCCATTCCTCAACCTTTTGATGGACCGAGGGTCACCTGCTATACCTTGAAAGCCCTTTTGTATGGCGAAAGGGCTCAGAGCTGAAAGGGGTCTTTCCTGCTCTGTCCCTTCCATCACGAGCCAGGAAGCCCAGAAACCTGTCCTGCTTCTAACCTCCGTATCGGATCACTGTCTGAATAACGATCCCCTGAAATAGGGGATGCTGCCTTCCTCTTCCTTTTGGGGGGGTAGTTTTTTGAAAAAGCCATATTTTGTGTATTGTGTTTCATCCCTCCCTTACCCACCCACCTTGGAGTCCAACTAAGGGCCAGGCCAAGAACCAATGTCTTGACCCCTTCCAGGCTTCGGGGAGGACATACGACAAACAGAAGCCACCAACCCTATCCCCCCTGATCATGCTCAACTCCGGGAACAGAGAGCTGAGCACTGCAGGGGTTTACTTGGCCAGCAGGGAAACTGCCTGTCTTGACCCAGCCCCAAGAAGGGGAGCCGATTAGTACACCGGGGCCGAAGTGTACTCCCTGTCTAGGAGAGGTCCGAGCCAAAGTGATGTGTTGAGAGCGCTGGCCCTCTCAATCACCAGGATCTCATTCCCCTCCGACACAGGTCGCACCGCACGGCAAACACGGCGGATCTTAAGGAGACCACAGAGAGAAAAGGAGTGTGGAAAAGAAGACTTGAAGGGAGACGAAGATAGAAAAGGGCCAAATAAAGGCAGAAAACAAGAAAAGGAGAAAGGCGGGTTACTCTTAGTCAGGATCCTCACCCTTAGCCTATCTGACATGGGAAGCCCTACCAGGGGCATCAACTCCTTACCACGTTATGCTTAGGTCATACAGCATCTTGGCTTCTCGGACCTAGAAGCAGTTTGACAAAACCAGCCTATCTCCGAGTAATGATGCCCCCGCCAGCAAAGCCTAAGGGATCACTGGACCGCGCAAGCCCTCCGACCACGACAAGGTCGCAACCCCCCGGAGGGCACCTGAAGATACATGAATTACAGAGATAATAACCATCATCATTTCAAACATCGTCACAATCACCTGAAGATACATGATTACAGAGATAATAACCATCATCATTTCACATCGTCACAATCACCTTAAGATACATGATTACAGAGATAATAACCATCATCATTTCATCATCGTCACAATCAACTGAAGATACAAGATTACAGAGATAATAACCATCATCATTTCATCATCGTCACAATCAACTGAAGATACATGATTTCAGAGATAATAACCATCATCATTTCATCATCGTCACAATCACCTGAAGATACATGATTACAGAGATAATAACCATCATCATTTCATCATCGTCACAATCAACTGAAGATACATGATTACAGTGATAATAACCATCATCATTTCATCATCGTCACAATCAACTGAAGATACATGATTACAGTGATAATAACCATCATCATTTCATCATCGTCACAATCAACTGAAGATACATGATTACAGTGATAATAACCATCATCATTTCATCATCGTCACAATCAACTGAAGATACATGATTACAGTGATAATAACCATCATCATTTCATCATCATCACAATCAACTGAAGATACATGATTACAGTGATAATAACCATCATCATTTCATCATCGTAACAATCGCCTGAAGATACATGATTACAGAGATTTTCTTTCTTTCTGCGTACGCAGGCTGATACTCCTGCGGACACTCCCTGTATAGCCAGGCAGTGGAGTTTTGTGTGTACGACCCTTTTTTATCCCGCCATTAAGGCAGGCCATACTCCATCTTCGGGAATTACAGAGATAATAACCATCATCATTTCATTATCGTCACAATCAACTGAAGATACATGATTACAGAGATAATAACCATCATCATTTCATCATCGTCACAATCACCTGAAGATACATGATTACAGGATAATAACCATCATCATTTCATCATCGTCACAATCACCTGAAGATACATGTTACAGTGATAATAACCATCATCATTTCATCATCGTCACAATCACCTGAAGATACATGATTACAGAGATAATAACCATCATCATTTCATTATCGTCACAATCACCTGAAGATACATGATTACAGAATAATAACCATCATCATTTCATCATAGTCACAATCACCTGAAGATACATGATTACAGAGATAATAACCATCATTTCATCATCGTCACAATCACCTGAAGATACATGATTACAGAGATAATAACCATCATCATTTCATCATCGTCACAATCACCTGAAGATACATGATAGAGATAAAACCTCATCATTTCAATCATCGTCACAATCAACTGAAGATACATGATTACAGAGATAATAACCATCATCATTTCATCATCGTCACAATCACTGAAGATACATGATTACAGAGATAATAACCATCATCATTTCATCATCGTCACAATCACCTGAAGATACATGATTACAGAGATAATAACCATCATCATTTCATCATCGTCACAATCACCTGAAGATACATGATTACAGAGATAATAACCATCATCATTTCATCACGTCACAATCACCTGAAGATAGATGGTTACAGTGATAATAACCATCATCATTTCATCATCGTCACAATCACCTGAAGATACATGATTACAGTGAGAACATTTAAAGCGAAAAAACAACGCATTTGGGTAAAAGTGCATACTGAGGCACACGCAGGGACGTACACAGGAACACACACTCAACACTTGTGCAACATGCTTATACACAATCATATTTTCTTGTTTTGTAATCCCCCATCCCTCAATGCGCAACTGATCCAAAAACTGTTGATGATGTCACGCACCTCGAGGGTTTCATGAAGTCACAGCTTCAAGAGAAGAAAATGGCATTTTACCACATACTTTTTCAACAGTTCCATACGGACCTTGTTTGGTCAACTGGTGAGGCATAAGCGTCTTTTCAAGGTCCAGGGTTCGACTTCCCACATGAGACAGCCAGCTGTACATAATTCACTCTCCAAAGTTAATCATGTTTGTGCAGCTTTAATCCCTTTCTTGTCTTTCGGATGAGATTTCAAAACTGAGGTCCTGTATGAGAACACATCCATTTAAACAAAAAAACTTGAACACACACATGAATGCAACACACCCTCTTTTCAGAGAAAAAATAGGCCATTGCATGCTAGTCATAATGACATAAAAAATACGACACAAGCACACTGGTGTCCCGTTCAGGCATCATCCTGCTGACGGAATGCAGATACCTGAAGTTTGAATCAAAAGCAGTTGTATCATGCAAAAATCTTATCAATGGTCAGCTTCTGTGAGTGAGAGAGAGAGAGAAAAAGAAAAACTTTCACTGTATATAATAACTGCCATTTGTTTGTATTTTTCCCCCTTATAACATTAATCATTTTAAAAGTGTATTCAGCATGAATGAATAGTGTGCTGTACATTGATTTAAGTACAGAGCGTTAATTTGACCATTCAGCTTTCATGCTGCACACAAATCTTAACAACACAAAAACTATACCTACATGGCAGCTGCCATGGCGAAGTGGTTAGCATTGCGGACTCCCGGTTGGGAGGTCATGGGTGTTCGAATCCCATCAGAGTCATGTGGGTTTTTCTGCCCCGACTGGCTCCAACCCAGAGTTGAGTTTGCTGCGGACTCAGTTGGGAAGACTGGGACCACACAGTCAAGTTTCATTCACTTAATGGATGCGTTTCTGAGAGTGTCTCAAATTTCCAGACCAACACTGCAGGTGCCTGTATCTCTCGGGCCTGGTTGACGCCAGGACATATTAAGAAGGGAGCGTAGAGTACAGCCCTGTCATGTAGTCTCAGACCAAAATGTAAATCCGTAGCATCATCTTAATCATCCTCAATCTCATCAATCAGCATAAAAAAAAATGTCTCAAATTCTGTAGCCCTTCATGCCCTGCTCACATGGTGACCTCAATTTCGATGTCCTCTCCACGTCTGTGGTCTTGGTTTGGTTCCGTCGGGGTCACCAGTATCAGCGAGTCCATGGGGGCTGTCGTTGGACGGACGTGGTGGCACTCTCCGGAGGGAGAGCTCACTCACGCCGGCTCCGCGACTAAGCAATTATTGTCATCAGTAGGGGGCTTAGTAGGTGATGTCCTGCGTATGTTAGATCAGAGCAGGCGCCACTGAACACCACCAAAGTGACTCGGCAGCAGTGCAGTGTCTCCTCTGGTGGGTTGCCTCTTGACGATTTGACACTGACTGCTCCCTTTGGATTGCCGGTGCCGGGGCTGCGGCGGGGCCGACGGGGCTGTGGCTGTGGATGGGGTGTTGGAATGAGTGGCATGGGTGCACTGCCTCTCAGGTGGCGCAGAGGTTGGGACAGCAAAAACAAAACAAAAAAAACAAAAAAAACCTATACTTCACATCCCTTTCATTTTGAGTCAAATGTGCTCAGCTGTAAAAATCCACACATGCACACACTTGCAAACATGCGCATGCACATGCTCTCACATACACACACACATAGCACACACACACACACACATGCACGCGTGCATACACACGCGCACACAGGCACACACACACACACACTAAAACATACCCAAGGCCAGGCACTGGGTATACATGTCCAAAGCAGCCTTGGCCATGCAATACACAGTCACGCCCTCCATCTGCACACAGCACATAGCGGTGATGTGACAGCTGATGAACTCTCTCTTGCTGAAAACACAGCTGAAGCTATATCAAATCTGTAAATCAGTATCGGACAAAACACAAGTTAATCTCGGGATAATTCAGTCAGTATGTGTGTGTGTGTGTGTGTGTGTGTGTGTGTGTGTGTGTGTGTGCGCGCGCGCGCGCGCGCTCGCGCGCGCGTGTGTGTGTGTGTGTGTGTGTGTGTGTGTGTGTGTGTGTGTGTGTGTGTGTGTGGTGTGTGTGCGTGTGTGCGTGCGTGCGTGCGTGCGTGCGTGCGTGCGTGCGTGCGTGTGTGTGTGTGCATGCGTTTCGTGCATGTGTGAGTGTGTGCATGTGCGCATGCTCCCTTGTGTAGAGCTCCGCTGTCAGAACCAATGACTGAGATTGCATTTTCCTCCTTGTGTGGAGGGATGAAAATGAACACACTAGCCCATGTCGACGTTAAAAACTATCAAGCAAACCCAACAGGCACACACATATTCATGTATGCAAGTTCCTTAGCATACGCTGCCACATTCTTCATCAACATATGTAGCGAAAAGAGACTTGTGCATGACTTATTACATACACATCAATACCACCACCCTTCTTTCTGTCTGCATCATTCCACAACAGACACATACATCCACAAGTATACAGAGGCAGAGACAGATAGGCAAAACACAGATACAGAGAGAGAGAGGGAGAAAGGGAAAGAGAGAGAGAGGGAGCGAGAGAGAGAGAGAGAGAGAAACGAAGAGAGAGAGAGATTACATCCACACACACACATATTACTTACAGGTCGATCTCCACAAATGCTTGACACATTGACAATATTTCCTGGAAAAAAAAAAGGATTACAGATTCAGAGGCTCAGAACCTGTCTACCAATCAACGAGCTGACATCTCCTTGATCTACATGTTTCAACCAGAGCAACAGACATCCTATTCTCGAGAAAAAAAAAAGGAGCTTTTTAATTACACAGAACAAGCCGTCGTAAGATTTTTTTCCCCCCTAATCTTGTAGTCTTCTTTCCTCTCTTTCGTTAAAATTCTTTCATTCTTTTTTGTTACTTCAAATTTTTATCCGCAGTTCTTCAATGACATGTTTCTTTTTCCCCTATGACGCAACACTAATCTTTTATATTCATTTTTTTCTCTCTTTCTTTTTTATTCTCTCCTCCTCTTCCAGGAACCATTTAATAAGAACTTCTACATGCACATTTTCTGTGCACTGACGTTTAACATTATTATGACAGTTGGACATTTCACTGTATATGTGTACTGCAAATTCATCAGTAAGAACTTCATTGCTTTCCCATACCTCTGCTTCAAGTTGTACTGTCTTTGTGTTGATTTTACCTCGTTCATTAAGCGTAACCTGGGGAATCCTGATATCTCCCCCAGCCCTTCTCTTTCTTTCTCTCTCTCTCACTCACACACACACACACACACACACACACACACACACACACACACACACACACACACACACACGCACACACACACACACACACACACACACACACATACACTCACTCACTCTCACCATTCTCATCCTATCCCAATCCCATCTCTACATGCACATACAAATGCATCAACAACAACAACAAAAGCACACACACACACACAAACTCTTTCTCTCTCTCTCAATTTGTCTTACTCACTCACTCTGATCATCTTCATCCTATCCAAAATCCCTTTTCCACAAACACATACACTATAAAAAAAAAAAAGACACACACACACACACACACACACACACACACACAAACACAAATGTACCGACCTTTCGTTTTGATAAGTTCCGGTGCCAGCAGTTTGGACAGGAAGAAAACGGCTTTCATGTTGACATCCATCAGCTGATCATAAGTGTCTTCTGTCGTCGCCATGGAATTCCCATATATGATCATCCCAGCGTTGTTCACCTGGCAGACCATGCATACACAATGTAACAACCATCAAGGAACTTCCAGAGAAAAAAGAAAAAGAAATAACGATCAAAACTTTGAAATCATTAAAACACTGAAATGAGCTGGGACATATAATCCCAGTATTGTCCACCTAGCAGACCATGCATACACAATGTACCAACATCATGGAACTCTCAGAGAGAGAAAAAAACAATAAAAAACGGTCCAAACTGTCAATGATTAGCACCGGTTGCAACTTCGTTTTGAAACCCGCATGAAACACTACACACAACCCCCCCCCCCCCCCCCCCCCCCCCGCCCCCTCTAAAAAAAAACAAACAGCAGTATGAAATTCAGCTGCACTCAAAGTCTGTTGCACCGACTGTTTTTGCCCTGCGGAAAGCCTGCTTTATGTCACAAGCTCCGGTGGTAACGGAAGCTGGTTTCAGTCAGCTAACTGTGTAACCTCAGTCTTATCACACACCCAGCAGACCACACAGGACCCTTCTCAGGTCGTCCCACTGCAGCAAACAAACAGACGCAACCAGCCAGAGAAGACACTGCACTGTTGTTGTGACACTAGCGGTGACTGTTGTGATCCAACACAGGCAAGATGCTACCTGACACACCCCCTGCTGATGAAAACGACTGCTTATCCACAGCGCCAGTGGACAGAACATCCCCGCCCTCCAGAGGGTACCACCGCATGAACTAGTCTGACACACACCAGCTGCCGTGGCCAAGCGGTTAGCATAGCAGACTCCCCCTGGGAAGTTGAGGCTTCAACTCCCATCCTGCCTTGGCTTAAGGCTGTCGGGCCAATTAACGTAGGCTAGAACACCAAGGCTACATCAAAATGTTGTTATGCTCTGCATAGTTATGCGGGGATTGTCTTCAGTTGTGACAAGCTCCTAGTATAACATTATCAGTCTCCAAAATCCCCCGAAGCAAAGTGTGGCTGCCCACGTAGCAGGGTAATCAAAAACGGTCACACATGTAATGTTCTCATCCCCAGCTGATGCATTTGTACCATAGTGTTCAAGTACTTCGGCTGTTCGGATGATCCCTGGAGTCTTTTAGCCAGGGTACTACAACAACAACAACAACAACAACAACTCCCACTGAAGCTGTTTATTTGTGGGATTTTTCTGCCCTGACCCACCCTACTCAGAGCTGCGTTTGCTGTGGGCTCAACTGGGAAGACTAAGACCACACAGCCACGTTCTGTGCACTTAACAGATCCATCTCTGAGAGTGCTGGTCAAATTGCATGGCCAACACTGCAGGTGTCTGCATCTTTCGGGCCTGGCTGACACCAGGATATATTACGAAAGTAACTGTAAAGTACAGTCCTGTCATGCAGTCCCAGATCGGAATGGAAATCCTTTGCATCATCTTCATCATCCTCACTGATCAGCATTAAAAAAAAAAGTTCTCAAATTCTGTGGCCTTTAATGCCCTGCCCTCATGATGCCTTCGGTTCACACACCTTTCCCCCCGAGTCTCTGTTGGGGTCAACAGTATCGGCAAACTGTCGTTGGATGGAAATGGCAGCACCCTGCAAAGAAGGAGCTCACTCCACTCTTCCTCTTGTGGGTCTCCTGTGTGTGTTGCCTCAGGACAGGCATCAATGAACACCACTGAAGTGACTCGGCAGCAGTGCAGTTGTTGTTGTTGTTGCCGTTCTCGTACCCTGGCTAAAAGACTCCAGACATCATCCAAACAGCCGAAGTACCTGAACACTACGGTACAAATGCATCGGCTGGGGATGAGAACATTACGTGTGTGGCCGTTTTTGATTACCCCGCCACATGGGCAGCCACACTCCGACTTCGGGGGATTTTAGAAACTGATAATGTTATGCTAGGAGCTTGCCACAACTGAAGACAATCCCCGCATAACTATGCAGAGCATAACACCATTTTGATGTAGCCTTGGTGTTCTAGCCTATGTCAATTGGCCTGACACAGCCTTAAGCCAAGGCGGAACAGTGCAGAGTCTCTTCCCGTGGGTTGCCTCATGGCAACTTGACAGTGACTGCTCCCTGTGGATTACCGTTGTCAGGGCTGTGGCGAGACAAGCCATGGTGTGGCAGGGGACAGGGAGCCAGAATGAGTGGTGAGGGTGCAATGCCACTGAGGTGGCACAGAACAGAAGACAGCAGCAAAACACAAAACGAAACAAAATCACCCTCAACACCACCAATGACAACAATAACAAAAAGTTTGACACAATCTTATCACAGGCATGGATGTGGTGAGAACACTGAATCTGAGGTCGCGACACAAGTAAATAAAAAGTCCAAATTATACATTGTATAGACAACAACTAACTTCAAGCATTATACTGGAAACCTTACAGTGGAGAGCAGGCAGGTCAAGATTTACCGATTAGGCCAGAATTCCACATGATTTACCAAAATTGTCTTTCCTAAACATGGTCAATAAAATCAATAGAAAATATTCCAATAAAACAAAATACACATTTCAAAAAATCCATATCAGCAAAACTTCGTCACAATCTGGTGATTCATCCCATTCTGGTGATTAAATCCTTACTGCCAAGCTATCAAATAACACGGTGATCATGCAAGAAAAATGTTGTTCTTTTTAAAGAAGAAGATTGTAAGAGGAAAAGTTTACAGACTTTCCACAACAATGGTATGAGAATGGGCTATAAATGCAGTATGCAACGGTAACTAAGTTAACAAACGAAAAGTAAATAAAAGAGGCAGAGTCAAAGTAACAGAAAAGAGATTACTAGAATTGCAATGGTAACTAAGTTAACAAAAAAAAGTAAATAAAAGAGGAAGAGTCAAAGTAACAGAAAAGAGATTACCAGAATTACCAAAAGACAGCTTTACAACTTAAACGGAAAGACCCCTTAGCATCCACACTGAGTAAAGAAAACAATGCAGAGACTTCCAACAACAAAGACAAGTGAATGAACCACAAATACTGAAAACACACTGGGAAATGGTAAAGAATGAGAAAAAAACATTTTTTAAATGCCGTTTCAGAAAGAGTGAAAGGCAAAAAGCAATTACTTGCAGATTTTCAGACTATACATGTTCACTGTTTGTCAATGTTGGGAAGGTCTCATCTGTTATCCAATTTAAGTTTTTCTTGCATTCTTACCATGGCAGACCACAGAAGTCCTGGATATATAATGTGAAGGAATGGACTGGTTAAATAAATCTCTACCCTGTTGCGCCTGACTGACGACAAACAGCGGCAGAAATCTCTGATTGCTTGAATGTTCGCCAAGGCACCACCACGACCTTCTGTTAGAAAGTGTGATGGGAACATGAAGAAATGGCAGAAATGGGCAAAGGATTGAAACAGAGAACAGGGAGAGGAGAAGGGTAGGAGGAGACCGAGGTGGCATGAAGAGCAGGGTCTGGCGGTGTCATCTTCTGTGACCAGTCCTTACACTGCCCATAAACTCCAGCACCTAATGCCTCAGCAGTGTTCTGCAACTGCTGTCAAAGACATCGTGTTGACACTAACACAGGCAATATATCCCCAAAAGACTTCAGGTCATCAATGACTGCATTCAGCAAGTACGGCACTGGGCTGTCCAGTTGATTCCCTTCTGCTTCAGATCTAACTCAGTGTCTTGTCTCCATCTGTTCCTGGGTTGTCCCCTCTTCCCTCTCCCCTGGGGGTTCCAGGTCAAAGCCCATGGGGTGTGTTGGATGCTTCTTTCCTAAGGGTATGATTCTGTCCAATTCTACTTCCTAACTCCTGTTGACATTGGCATTAATAAATCATCTCTTAATCCTATTGACAAGAGTTGACAGATAGTTGTTTTCTATTTCTGAGTTCAGTTCCAGCGTAAAATACTTGTCACTGTTTGAGACAAGCCCTTAGGCCCCTATTAAATTTGCTATGCAATGTTCAGTGGCGATTGCCCTCATCCACATTAAGCTTGTACTATAAAAATCCTCAACCTGTTGGAAAGGAATTCAAATTCCTCTCAAGATATTACATGCTAACTGAGAGAGATTGTCAAAAATCAACTGTACACTCAATCCAATCTCTCTGGGAAACACATTCGGTGATTTGCTTGCAACAGTGTCTAAAACCACATAATCTTCCAACATGTTCAGCCTGGGCAGAGATATAAAGGGAGGGGATACACAGCTTTATCTTTCACTGGTTCCACTGTGCATATTGAACACACAATTCATCCCTTCCTGTTGATCTGATTGGCTCCCTGACTGCCTTCTGCATACAGGCTGGGAGGCTGTTTCCCACACTTCGCTGCTGACAAGTGTCAAACTGCTGAGTTTGAAACACATACATGATGGTTCGTATGTGTGCAAGGGCAATGCGCAGGTAGAAGGCTGACCACGCTGAACAGTGGACAAGACACTGCTGACAGATGGGTTATGTGACAAGTCAGCCGGGCCAACTGAGCAGCTCTACTGTGGCATGCAGCAACTGTGGTGGTCAGAATTTTTTAAGCGAAGCAAACACGACACCCACAGAAGTGAACAGCAGGAAAGCTTTGAGAGATACTTATCCTGTCCCCTTGATTCTTTGGCCAGAGAATGCTAACAGCCACAGCAATTTCAATTTTGCTTTGTCCTATAAGTTTACATGTAGTCTGGCCACAGCCTCTGAACAGATTCCTCGCCTAACAACACTCACCAGAACATCTATGCGACCAAATTTCTTGACAGTCTTGTCCAGCACCTCCTGCTGCACCGACTTTTCTCTCAGGTCACCGAGCACCGTCACGATCTGGAATCATGTATGTTTACACTTTTTGTCACAAATGGTAACATACATACGTTAGCAACTAGGATAGAGAACTATGGTCTCATGCTTACAGTTTGAAAACATTTTCTTGGGTGATCTTAAAACATGTCTGCTGTGTTATATTCCTAATCACATGTCAGATGTTGTGTTAGTATGAGGTGTGCTGCACTGCAGTGACCTATTATGTAGTACAACATTCTGCTTACATGTATATGTGTTGTATGTGAATGCATGTCTTTGACAGTGTATGTCAGAGAGAGGGAGAGACAGACAGAGAGAGAGTGTGTGTGTGTGTGTGTGTGTGTGTGTGTGTGTCTGAGTGTGTGTGGTGTGTATCTGTGTGTGTCTGTGTTTGCATACGACTGTATGTCTAAATGTGTGCGTAGGAGTGTGTGTGTGTGTGTGTGTGTGTGTGTGTGTGTGTGTGTGGTGTGTGTTGTGTGTGTGTGTGTGTGTGTGTGTGTGTGTGTGTGCGCGCACGCATGCGTGCGTGCATGTGTGTGTGCGTACATGCGTGTGTGTGTCTGTGTGCATATGTGTACACATGTATGTGCGAGTGTGAGCATGTATGTGTGTGTGTGTGTGTGTGTGCATGCATGTGTGTGTGTGTGCTTGCATGTGCTTTTGTGTGAGTGTGTGTGTGTTTGTGTGTGTATGCACGCATGCATGCGTGCATGCATGCGTGCATGCATGCATACGCGTGTGTGTGTGTATTTTCAAGAGTGAACAAATGTCTCAGTCCAACCTTGTCAGCAGGACAGCCATGTGCAACACACGCCTCCACAACACCAATAAGTCGAGTTTTGTCCCGTCCCGTCAATGTCAGATGGCAGCCATGTTTGGCAAACAGCATCGCGGTGCCTTCACCTATTCCTGAACTTGCCCCTGAGGACATGAAACAAACAAAAACGCATATGTATATATAAATATCTATACACAACACATCAAAGGGTGACAACTTCATGAGGTCTCCTCAGTCCTTGTCTTCCTTTGCAAATACTGTACAGTGTTCTGCAGTGGGTAAATACTGACTATGACAACAGCCAGGCTGCTGATGCACTGGCAAGGACGGGATCAACACAAGCCCAGGACAGATTTTAAGAAGTTCTTACAATGAACCCACCGAACAACATCGACAAACCAATCACAAGACAAAACGTGATGCGTTTCAACCTCTTAGGTCTTCTTCAGGCAAGATAAACAACACTCAGGACAACGACGACGAACGAGCAATCACTGATCTTCATCAGGTTTACAACTTGTCACAATAAGATAAGATAAGATAATGTTGCTTATAGCAACTTGTCACAATGTCGGGATACCAAAACCATCATCAGAGTCAGGCAACACAGCACATAATCGTTGTGAAAGCATCCACAACAGAAGAAAGCCCAGAACAGGTTAACATCTTTGGGCTGCAGATGGACCATAACGGCCCAAATCACCACCTCTACACCAAATCCTATAGTGGGCTAGCCTACCAGAGCCCCAGTCAAATGTGAACAGTAACGACAAAACATCTGCTACAGGCATGCTCACTATCTGACTTCAGACAAGAGTTCTGACTGGGAGTGAGGGTGAGGAAAGGGTGGGGGTAGGCAGAGGGAGGGGGGGAATCAAAGGTGGAGAGAAAGTTGCTGAGCAGCCTGGAGGACCTGTTAACTATAAAAAAAACCTCTGTACTGGAAGGCAGAGTAACTATCTGAGTAGTAAACAAGAGATGTAACACATGTGTACTCTTTTTCTCAATACTATACATGTAAACATGTTCTATTTCTTTCTTTTTTCCAATCAAGTCTTTTTCTGCTCGCTGAACTCAATGATGGTTGGCTATTATCTATTAATGCAAACTGTGTTCATGCAAACACACACACACACACGCACACACTGCCACACACACGTGCGCGCACACACACACACACACACACATGCACACACACACACACACACACACACACACACACACACACACACACACACACACTCCATTCAATCTGTTTCTACAGCCTTTAACCACAAAAGTTAGTAGCTGATTTCAAAGGATTTTTTGATGCAAATTGTTTCTTTGCTTTTTGGGGTTTGAGAAAAAAATTAAAAAGTTAACTCTTTGGAGGTAAAAGAAGGGGGGGGGGGGGGATATTTCTTGTTTGTGTGTGTGGTGAGAGAAGGGGAAAGGACAGTTTGTGTTGTTTGGGGTTTTGTGTGATGTTGTGGTTGTGTGTGTGTGTGTGGTGGGTGTGTGTGTGTTGTGTGGGGTGTGTGTGGGTGTGTGTGTGTTTTTTGTGGTGTGTTGTGTGGGATGGTGTGAGTGTTTTTGTCCTTGTGCGTACATTTGCATTGGGCTAGTGACAACATTTTGTTTGGGAGGACTCCCATTTTGTTAAAAACCCTGGGTTTCCCAGTTTTATGCTATTGTTTTCAAAGTTTAAAACTAAATACTACAAATACTACCACACTACACACGCGTGCATGCAGCACACTACACACACACACGCGCGCGCACACACCACACACACACACACACACACACACACACACACACCACACACACCACTGCATAGCATTTTCCCAAAAGGTTTTTGGTTTTTATATTTCAATCAAAAAATGCCAAAGAACTCTCAACCCCCGTTTTTAATACATGTGAATATAGATTAAGTTTTTTTAAGCTTCTTTAAGTTTCTTTTTTACTACCTACTTTAAACTTAAAATGAAAATTTGGATACTAGTGGTACATCACCCCGGTCAACCAAAACAACCACCCAAACACTTTCTTTCCCCCCAGTTATAACTGGGTTCTGCAACCCCAAATGCTTTTCTCTGGCAATTTTTGCCCATCAAAAATTTTTCCTTTTTTTTTCAATATATGACTGGGCAATTAATCATGTCTACTGACCACACGTATTATTTTATTTTCCAGCAAAAAGCATCACTGAGCACCTGTGCGAGACTTTATTCAAAACATCTGATATATTAGAATAGCCGCCAAATTTCCGAAGTCAAAATTCTGGAACCTTAGGATGAAGAGAGTGGCCTGGGCCCTCACATTTCAGTTGACATAGGAAGGGTTAAAAAGGAAACGCATTTTCCATGCATGTAGTTGCCCAACACCCACATAACAACCTTTGGGCTTTATTCAACAATACTATATTATTCCTATTCAAATAACCCCCTGAATCCTACATTTTCAAACAAACATTTTGAAATTCTGTTGTTGTTTTTTTTCACGAAGTAAATTTGGGATTTCTGGAATGATTTCTAAATTAGGCACCAGAAAAATTCAGGTTGGTTTCAAGCTCATTGAGCAGATCATCCTTGTGGAAGTGTGAAGAAGCAAATTAACAAAGTTTGATATGTGATGATAATCTACCCGATTCGTGTAAGTCGGGAACACCATAAATGCTTGCACTTTCCAGTTTATGTAACTTGTGCCCATTAATACTCTGATGGTGGCCAAACAGAGTACAGTTCATTTTGTCTTTTGGAGGCATTCTGACACAAATGAGCTTACACTTGTCAGTTTACAATCACAATACCAAAGAATATGTGTAGCAAATACCCTTTAATAATAACAATCTGTCTGATTTGTGTTGTGTGTGGGCAAATGCACTTTGTGTAAACTACCCTGTGCTCATCGATAATTTGATGCTGAACACATAAAACAAGGCGCATATATTTTCTTAAGACTTACACTATTTTTGTTTTCTGGTTTCACTTTCAGTATTGAAACAAACATGGGTATTTTTTATGTCAGTGGGCACATACTGGTCAACCTACAGTCACTTAGACAGAAACGTTTCCTTGCATTATTTTCATGTTCAATAACCAAGTCTGAATATGAAAATAATGACAGAAGTCATGGTGCAAAATTCTACTTACTGCACATGCTCTCATAAGTTTTTAAGTTTGATATGTTCTTGGGATGATACATAACAGAAATTTCACAGTCAAGATGAGGACCATCCTACACTGGTTACAGATGTCAAGACTGTATTCACCTGTAGGAGATCTGGCACATTCATTGATTATTCTGCTAGTGGAAATTTAAATAAATTTCTATACAAGTGGCAAATAAACGAACTAAACAAAAAATTGAACAATTCATGCTGCATGTAGGCAGTAACCAAAAAAGTTCGCACCTTGTGTAACTTGTGCCGATCAATAATTTTAAAAAGCTGAGAGTGAAATGGATATATTTCAAGCTTTAATCTTCTGATTTATTCTAGCTTTTGACTCATTACATGTAACCTTAGAACAGATCAATTCTGAAAGAAGCTGCTTCGGAAATTCTTGGTAGTGCTAACTGTTCATTTGAAATGTTCAACTTTTTCTACAGTAACAATAAATGCGAAAGCACTGATGATACTCACCCGTAATGACAGCAACTTTATTTTAAGGCTCTCCATATCTTCTTCCTTGTCAAAGTCTTGTGCTGTGTTGCAATAACTGCAGTGACGCACGGATTCTGTGCACACAGGCGTGCTCTGCGGAGGTGCGCCTCAAGTGAGAAGTGTTCATCAACAGTCAGCTAAACAAACAGACCAACTCCGGCAGGATGACACATGGGCTTGAAGAGGACGGGTCTCTAACTTACAGTTAGTTAATGAGCTGCGTCGTGCTGACAGTGACACTAGTGACAGACCAGTCAGGAATGTTTAGGTTTTCCGTCCTCAAAGCAAAAGCTTTTAGAGACAAGTTGTTCTTTCGCGGTAGTTTGGATGCCTTGGCTTAGAGGTTCTTGGTGGATTTGGTCGGTGTTGTTGTTCAATGGTGGTGGTTGGTATGACAGACCAGTGCTGGGGCCTCCAATTAACAGGAGACAGTATTTCCCTAGCACTGCAACAGAACAGCCGTAACGGTAATGACTGTGGGGACGGTACTTATACTGACAGAGTGATAGTGACAGACTCGACCGGTACCTGGCTCGGGAAAAAATCCTGACAAATCCCCCAAATCCTGATAAAACCTCAAGCCTGTATCTGGACAGACCTGGTAAGATAATGTGCATGTGTGTGAATGTGCAAGTGCTTAATAAGTGCAATGTGCAAGTGAAGCAACATTATCTTATCCTAAGTGCTTAATAAGTATTTAAACAAACTTTCGATGGATCGGCAACTTCTTGGGCAACCGATGTCAGTCAGTAGTGGCCGATGGGTCACGCTCAGAACCAGTAGCAGTTAGATCTGGCGTCCCCCAAGGTTCTGTGCTGGGACCCTGCCTGTTCCTCATATACATCAACGACCTCACAGAACACGCCTATTCGCTGATGACACCATCATCTACAGACACATTTCAAGCGAAGCAGCCCAGCAAGCCTTCCAGACTGACCTTGAGGCACTAGAACAGTGGCAGAGGGAATGGGACATGGCCTTCCATCCAGACAAGTGCACAGTCATGCATGTGACCCGCAAAAGAGATCCACCCACTGCTGGATACCAACTCCACACAACCAGACTCTCCACAGCAGAAACAACACAAAGTATCTCGAAGTGACCCTGCAAAACGACGGCAAACGGAACTGGCACATCAACAACATATGCCCCAAAGCCAACAAGACACTGGGCTTCCTGCGAAGGAATCTAAAAAACACCATCAGGAAGGTCAAAGAAACGGCATACAAAGCACTAGTGAGACCAGTGCTGGAATATGTCTCCGCTGTCTGGGACCCACACCCTGCCTAAGGTATCCAGGACATAGAGGTCATCCAACGTAGAACGGCCGCTTCGTCATGAACTTGCAATGCAAACCTCCAGCGTCACCATCATGCTGGAGGAACTAAATTGGCCATCCCTTGAGACGAGGCGGAAAGCAGCACGTCTAACCATGTTTTACAACATGAAACACAACGGCTGTAAAGTTCCACCATCTAAAACCCCTCCAAACAAGATCAAGGAGGGGCCGCAACCAACAATACAGCAGAATAACGTGCCAGACGGAACAAAGAAATATATGTCGTTCCTCCCAAGCACAGTAAGGGACTGGAATCTGCTCCCTCATGAAAACGTGCAGGTAGGTCCCAATGGCTGGTATCTTCAGTAGGAAAGTAGCCTATCTGCAATTCCGTAAATCCAACTCCCCCCTCCCCCCCCCCCTCTCTTCCCTTTCCCCTCCCCCCTTCTCTGTACTCTATACTCTTTCATTCTCTCAATAAGATTTTTTTTTCTTCAGTCGTCTTTACCCCAAACGTAACAATCATAGTCAAACATTTGACTGTAGTTACTAACGGAAGAAGAAGAAGAACACTGATTGAGAGAATGACATATGTCACCACGCGCTTTTGGCGTTCACAACTGTTAACAAACAAGAAGAGGCTGCAGCAAAAGTGTCCGCTCCGTGTGCTGAATTTATCACTGGCGTACACCCACCGGCAATTTTTATCTGTGGACTTTTCTTTTCACTTATACTCTTCTGCGCTTTCGGTGAGAACTGCCTTTCTACACATGAATCGTCGCACAGCGCTTGATTAGGTCTACCCAAGATCTTCAGGGGCGGATTATGGTGTTGACATGGGGGGGGTTCTGGAAAATGGAATGTGAAGGCGCGAAGCGCCTGAGCAGTCTAGGGGGTCCGGGGGCATGCCCCCCCGGAAAATTTTTTTTTCAAGGATGCAAAATGGTGCAATCTGGTGCTATCGGACATTGAAAAAGGGCTCTGTAATAACTCCAAAACAGTCAAGAAAAATGAACTATTTTAGAGAATTTAAAAAAAAACGTTTTTCTTTTTTTTTTGACAGCCGAGGGGGGGTTTCCGTGCAACTGGGAAACCCCCCATAATCCGCCACTGATCTTTTATTTGTAACGAAACAGCTCGCCGGTGGTTGTCTCCCTTTTAAGGTCAAAAGGCCAACTATACGGTTGCGTGCAGCTGATCAGAACGCCTGCTAAAAGACCACTCTCGTGCCTACAAGCGGAACAGTTGGAGCCTAGCTCTATGGGGTACCTCTTTTAGCCTACCACCGACATCTATTCCATGAAAACGCCGGGGTCTCTTTCCCCGTTTCTCTTTTCTCGTTGCTACGATTCCAGCAACATGCATGTATCCCTAAACGCCGGCGTGCAGATTATCTCCCCTGCCGATTTCCGAACATTGTCTAGCCTGCTAGAAATATAGTAACTTTAAAGTAATTTATACTGAACAATGGGCACGGGTTTTAGTTTGGGAATTGATGCTTCGTTTCTGTCATCAATAACAAAGTAAAAATATTGCACATTCTACCCCAGGAAACATCACAAATCTGTCCAACACACACACACACACACACACACACACACACACACACACACACACACACGTGTGTGTGTGTGCGCGCGCGCGCGCGTGCGTATGTATGTGTGGTGTGTGTGTGTGTGTGTGTGTATGCGTGTGTGTGTGTGTCCTCCTCCCTACCTGTCCCTCCTTCCCTCCCCAAGAAATCCTCCGGCGGGTTTAGATCCAGAAAAGTTAATTTGGCGAGATTTACCGTAATTCGGCTACAAACAGGAATGGGTATCTGCTTAACGATGCTGACCAATGTTCATTTTCTTCCTTCGCGCATTCTGAACTGCTTAAAAGTGGGTGGCGGCAGGCGGAAACTGAAAGAGCGAAAACAGAATTAATGCACCATCAAACGAAAGAACGAACAAGTTACAAAACAAAGACAACGCCTTTCCACCTTTTCTTTTCCTTTTTTCTTTTTTTCTTCCCCCCCCCCCCCCTTTTTTTTTTTCCCCCTGTATTTCACCATAAAGTACTGCATCCTCTCAGCTGTAATCTGGCCGTACCACTGATCGAAGACGTCGTTACAACACGTTTCTATACAGCTGTACCAAGACATAGTATTTTTTTTAATGAAAACATGTCAATAATCTTATGCTTATTGCCAAAACGTGCATTAACAAATAATATAGGATTAACAATTGACTATATTTCTCATACACAACTTGCATTGAGAAAGTTATTAGAAGTCTTCCCATCACACACACACACACACACACGTGAGCACGCATGCACACACGTATGCGTGTACACCATGGGCATGTACAATTGCATACGCATACACAGACATACCGACGGGCAGAAGGATGGGGGCGAGACGAAGGGGATAACGGAGAAGAAAGAGAAAGTATGAATGTAATGAATGAACAAAAATATTTTCGCTTCAAACAGTGTGTATACCATCAGCTATGTAAAACTAGTGAGGGGCTAGATTTGCACAAGATGTAAACTCAGCGAGTACAAATGCATACGCATGTACTAACAGACAGACAGAATTTAGAAAAAGACGGGATTATTTACCGCCGGGGGGGGGGGGGGGGTAGTTACCTCCAAGGACACAGGCAAACAAAGTACAGCGTTTTGTCCTGTATTTTGTTTGTCTGTGTCCTTGGCGGTAACTAGCACCCTCTTTTTTTTTCTTCTTTTTTTAAATTTTACTTCAGTTTCCGCCCTCAGTCACTCCGTTTTGAAACAGACAGAGGCCTGGAGGCGAGAAGACAGGAAAGAATTGAGCCGAAAGAGAAAGTGTGAATATAATGAACGAACAAACTATTTTTGCTTTAATTAATTAATTAATAATGAATACTTATATAGCGCTTATTCTCGGCTAGAGGCCAAGCTCTAAGCGCTTTACAATCAACACTCGTTTACACAACGGGCTGCCTACCTGGGTAGTGCCGACTGAAGAGCTGCCAGCT
>CM031618.1:63491940-63526910 GCA_018398815.1 Conus ventricosus
GGGTGCAGGAATGAGCGGTTTGGGAGTAATGCCACCGAGGTGGAATGAAAGATTAAACAGAAAACAAACACCGATGTAATGGCTTGACGCGTAGGCCTTTCCTCTCGCTGGCTTGTTGTTGTCGTTGTTGTTATTGTTGTTGTTGTCGATTTGTTTACTTGTTTTGGTTTTCTTTTGTTTTGTTTTATTTCCAACTGAAGATAACCAAGCTGTGATCCCCTCCTTCCCCTTTCTCTCTCTCTCAAGTGTGTGTGTGTGTGTGTGTGTGTGTGTGTGTGTGTGTGTGTGTGTGTGTGTGTGTGTGTGGCGCGCGCGCGCACGCACGCGTGTGCTTGAGAGCGCGCATGCTTGCGTGCGCGCACATGTGTGTGTATGTGTGTGTGAACTGACAATGATTTTCTCTGTCCAATACAGACTTGCACTCATAAGTATGTATTTTGGTAAACATAATCTGACGTTTGTCTTCATGTTCTTTCAAGGTCAAAGGGATCAGTGTTAGCATACGTGTGCTTTAAACATCGACACCGTGAATGAAATTTCATATACAGACCCACAATGCACATGCAGTCCTTCCATATCTAACTTAAGCTTCCTGTTCACAAAAGATGTAAAGGATGGATGCCAGATAACAAAACGGCTCACACGGACAATGACTATCAAATCTTGATAATGCTGCTGCTGCTGCTGCTGCTGCTGCTGCGCTGATGATGATGTACCTAATGTTGGCGATGATGTTCCCTGCGACCTGCAGTCACAGCTGGGATATTTCATCAGCTGTTGTAGGTCAGTAATAAGAATTAAAAACTAAAAGTGAACACCGAGAGAATCAGTCTGAGATTGCGACAGCCAGCGCGCATGACAGAGCGTATGACTGCCTCCCATGTATGACAGCAAATGAAGTAGCCTCCTTTTCCTTTCTCCCACTTTGATCTCTGCCTTCTCTGATTATTTCCAGCACCTAAAATTCTTTTTATTTATCTATTTATTTTTTAAATCGTTTAGTTTGAAAAGGCTACTGCTAAGAAAACATCGGCCCGTTACGTATTTTGTATGTGCACGCAACATCAGGACAAGCCTGAAAAGGTTTAGATCTGTCGATTTGTCACACATTCTGCCGTATTCAACATCAGGACAGGGCAAGAAACTAATTGGGGCCGGTGTGACGGCGCACTGGAGGCCGGGCTTAGTCGTGGTGATTTTTGTTTGTTTGTTTGTTTGGTTCTTTTTGTTGTCGTCACTTTTAAAAGCTCGAGTGACGTGAATCCGTTTACTCTCACCCACTCTTTTCAAGATTCACATGTAAATGATTAAGACTGACGCACTAGATGGACATCAAGGTACAATAACAAACATTATTGGCAGAACGGTAACAAACCTACGTTTTGCCGATGACATCAACGGACTAACAGGAGAAGAGCAGGAACTAACCGACCTAGCAGAGCGCCTTGACAAATGTTCTGCTGCATTCGGCATGGGAATCAGCACCGAAAAGACAAAACTTATGAACAGCAACACCAACGGCATCAGCGCCAACATCACTATCAAGGGAGAAAAAACTAGAGAGTTCAGAACTTCAAGTACCTCCAGGCCATTGTTTCAGATGAGGGAACAAAACGTGAAGTGCTCCCCAGAGTTGCACAAACGACAGCAGCGCTAGCCAGACTAAGATCCATCTGGAATGACAGAAACATCAAATCAGTTCCAAGCTCAGACCGATGCGCTCCCTGGTCATTGCCACATTTCTCTATGCTTGTGAGTCGTGGACTCTTGACATCTGAAATCGAGAGAAGGATTCAGACATTAGAGATGAGATGCTTCCGCAAGATCCCTGGCATCTCATACAAAGACAACATTACCGACTTGGAGGTCCAGACCAGAGTAAGGCGAGCCATTGGATCACACGAAGACCTGTTGCCCACAGTGAAAAGAAGGAAAATGAGATAGTATGGTCATGTCACAAGATCAACAGGACTTTCCAAAACCGTTCTACAAGGAACAGTGCGGGGAGGCAGAAAGAGAGGAAGACAGAGAAAGAGACGGGGAAACGACATCAGTGCATGGACTGATCTCACACCCAGCAACTGCCCGAGAGCGTCTGTGAACCGGAATGAGTGGGAGAAGCTGGTTGCGAAGTCCTCTGTGGCGCCGCAACGGTCCTCAAGACTCCGGGAAAGGTGATAGGTGACGTCGATCATTCTAGCTACCCCATTCACAGTTACACACTGCGATATATATATCCTCGCCACCAAGGGTTCAAAAACATAACCCAGCTGCGTCCCCAAGCAGCATAGGAGAGACTCAAAAGACTCAAAAGTTTTAATTGCAAAGGCCACCGACCTATCTGCAAGGAGGTCAATAATGAAAAAAATAGAATTCAAGTGAAAACAAGCGCGCGTCGCATCCACACCACACACACACACACACACACCACTTGTTGAAGTGTGGGAAGAACAAACCAAAACAAGCAGAAAACATTTCCTGTGTAGAAGAGGCGAAAAAAACGAAAAAGCAGGCATAACATTTCCCGCTGACAATGTTAATTTTTAGACATTTCTAGTAGTTCTCTTTTTTGCATTGCATAAAAAGTAAACATGGCTACAGAGCGAGTTACGTCTCTTTTCTCATTCTGCAATGAAAAGGTTAGCAGTGACTGATATACGTTTTTGAAGAAGGGTGAAATATACTTTTCTCTTAAGTCATGGTAAGATGGTCAATGAAGCAAAAAATGTAATTCGTGTTCGATCTGATCGCAGAATGGACAGTTTTTAGAGTTGGGGTTTGTATGTTTTATGGACATTTAAATCGCTTACTCCTTGCTCCTTACTCGGAATAGTAATATCATGTAGATATTTTTCAGGCTGCAGCAACGATTTAAACGAGCAGTAAGTAGAATATCCATCGCTGTTTGATAACTTCTTCTTCTTCTTCCTAAAATACTGGTTCACTCAAAAACGAGTAGGTCAGCAGCGCGCATGTTAAAAAGTAAAATAAAATAACATAAAATAGTGCGACTCAGACTGTTGGCCCCTGGAGCAAATTTGGCAACAAGGGGTCGCACTCGATATTCAAGAAGTTAAAAGCAATGGCCAAATTCAGGCCCAGGTAACAGTAAAATATCTGGGGAAGTTAAAATAGAAAATCGTCAATATGCAGATCTCAAAACTGTCGTATCAATTTGTTTTTTTAAATGAGATTGCATTTGTGGCAATCTTGATGGCACCCGGCAGTGAGTTCCACAGCCGTACAGAACTAGGATAAAATGAATGTAAGTGGCTGTCAATATTTGATGCAGGTTATGGTATAACATTGACCGCCACTCCTGGTGCTACTTTTATTCAATACTAGTTGTTCCATTGGAATATCAATTACTTTAGCTCTGCCTTTGAAGAAGATGTTAAGTTTGATAAAAGCTCTTCTCTCTTCTAAGGGTTTCCATTCTAATTTCCTCATGTTCTTCCTAGTATTCCCCTTTTCTCTGATGTGGTTCCCTGTTACGAACCGTGCTGCTCTCTTCTGAATCTTTTCGAGGTTATCAATGTCCTTTAGATGGTAAGGATCCCAAACTGAGCAACCATATTCCAGTACTAGTCTAACCAGTGTTTTGTAGCAGTCGTCTTTAACCTTTTGGGGGCAGTCATTGATATTCCTGTATAAGAAAGCTAAGATGTTATTTGCTTTCTTACATACTAAATTGTAGTGTTCTTTCCATTTGAGACGACTATCTATAATCACGCCTAAATATTTTGCAGCATTAGTTTAAGAATAGTATTATGGATAGAATAATCTGATCTAATTGGTGAGCGTTTGTTACATATACGCAACACTTGGCACTTTTGGGGATGAAATTCCATTTTCCAAGTTCTTTCCCACTCTTGTAAAGCGTTTGATCTTCTTGTAGAATGCGTGTATCATTGTTGGTTCTGATTGTTCTATATACTAAGCTGTCATCTGCAAAAAGCCTTATTAGTAGTTCCAGGAGAGAGATTTCTACTTATGTCATTTATATAATTAAGAAAAACAAGGGCCCCAGAACAGTTCCCTGTGGTACACCTGACAAGACTGGTTTACAATGGGATGACGACCCTTCCACAACAACTTTCTGCGTTCTCCCAACTTATCATTCCATTCTTGTTTATATAACAATCAGTCAAGGAGACATGAGAGAGAGAGAGAGAGAGAGAGGAGGAGAGAGAGGAGAGAGAGAGAGAGAGAAAATCGCGTTTGTAGTTTTAACCACTACGAGTTTTTGTCTAAAAGACATCACAACAAGTGTCACTGTATCACGTCGTCATATCCGGTTAGAAAAGACTTCGCGGGAAAGTCGACACTGAGGATTGCTAGCGAAGTTTTCAGCATGCCAGGGCGAACATTGGTCAAAGATCCGATGCTCTCGGATAAAGTAAAAAAGAGGTAAAGGTGTTGTGACAAATATCTGTTGACTTGATCGGTTGTAGGGTCATTTGATCGGAAAAATTAATGAATGAATCTTAGGCTTCTCCTCTCTGTCACTTGGTGCTCAACACTACTTTAACCCTCACAGTGCTCTGTATATCAATTTAAACTTTAAAGAAATGTAGTTAAAATCTAGGACGGGAAACTCGTCACACACCACACTTGAGAATTTGGCTTCTGCATACATATTATTTGCACTAGATATGCAAACCTATACATTTTTAGAAACTAGAGATGTTGTAGAATCTAGTGAAATAACTGAAAATACTGTAGGTGGTACCTACTTGGAGACTGACCTCAAAATATACGCAGAGAAAATTTCTGAAAAAGTTATTTGAAAAGTAAGTCAAATGTTAGGAGAGACAGTTTTTCTTCTGTACTACCTAAACACTTCAGACTGGAGATAAAATGAAGACAAATATGTGCTGGAAACATGGGAAAGATGATAATTCTCTTGACTTGAGCTATGTACAATGAATTGTGCCTCAAATGATGTACCTATAATTCAGCATCCGGACAATCAAATTTCACTATATAAGGAAATGGGGTTTGTGAAGGCTTATCTTGAAGCTAGATAGGTAAAACTATATGTTTTTGTAAACTAGAGATAATGAGGAATCTGAAGAAAAAATTACAACACAGTACCCTGATGGCAGCTGAAGATATTCTTCACAGTGTAATCCAGAACATTGGTGAAAAGGTAATCCAAAACGTCAGTCACATTGTTTGAAACACCACAGTTTTCCTGCTTGAATGTCAAAACACTTGAAACTTCAGTGAAAACAAGAAGAACATGTCCTTGAAAGACACAGAACAAAGTTAGGGCCTTGGTCTTCTGTGGAAGGCTGAAAAGCGCTCGGGGCAGAGTCCCATGTCGCATCCAGAACATTCCCAGCCAGAGCGCACATGAGTAGGATGGCCAGCAGCACAGTTCCTCTTTCTTGAGCTCCTCTCTCAGCATCACTCTCCTCTGCAGTAGTGCTTCCAGATTCTGGATCACACAAGAAAACACACATCCTCAGTCTTCTCTTCATTTCATTGTTTCATAATGGTGCAAGAGTTGTTACAGAGAGCTTGACTCAGTTTCCACTTATTAGTCTGATTTTCAGAAAGAAAAAAATATGAACAGCATTACTTATTCATTCTAGGAAAAATGAAGTCATGCATAAAATCATAAATATAAATAAAATCTGAATCACTAGCATATAAGGAAGGGGAAGGGCTATAGCTTTCATTGGAGACACGCCCACTCGTGACATGCCCACCTGTTTCCAAACTAAAAAACAAACAAACAAACAAAAGTTATAAATTGTTCTCTTCAAATCACCACTTTTATTCATCTCTAAAGTGCTTTCAAAACACCTATAATCACCCAGAAACGATCTTCTAGTTTGATCAGGCAACTCCTGTAAGTAACCATGTACCCTGCCCCCTCCATCCCCCCCCCCCCCCCCCCCCACCCCCCCCTTCCTTCATGTGGCGGACCAACAAATGTAAAATAACCAATAACCACACGCAGCAAGTGTTCCATCACTCGACACACAAACTAATCAAAGTTTATCTACTCACCTGCTTCGCTTTCGTTACTACTGCCTCCGGCAACTGATTCTTCCCTCGTGCCACTTCCACGAAACTCCTGCTCAAACTCGGTCGCTGATTCACTCGTTATTTCAGTCAAAACGCACGAAACACTTGGAGATAACGGACTGACACGACTTGCCAGTGCACAATGGATACCAGCAAGTCACGTGAACTGATCAATCCGGATGTTTAGCGGCGGTGGTATAACGGTTTTCATCTGAGCCACGATCGTGGCCCATCGCACTCGGGCGGTAAAGCCACGATCGTGGCCCATCGCACTCTGCGGGTTAAGTTACACTTAACATTTGACTCTTAACAAGTGGATCAGCTGCACGTTTTGCACTTAATGCTTGTTTAATGTTAAGATTTGGGGTGTAGTATCTGTCATTTTCTCTAATGGTACAGACGTTAAAGAGAAAATGATCAATAGTAAACAGTGCAGAATGCCAGCATATCGGCAGTGGATCCTACGACCTCCTTGGCAGAAGCGATGTCACTTGGCACTGCGTTGTTTGCGCCAATGCCAATTACAGTACCATTGCCTTCGACTTGTATGGTGTAGGTACCAACCCTCTTAGTGAAACATCTGACTCATCTAATTGCTCCAACATAAACAGCCCCTTCAAACCACTCCATACCTCCACACCTTCCAGAGCAAGTAAGCAAGACAAACACAGCAGACGACCCCTCCGCTTCCTGAGCGTGAACTGTAACTCTATCGTTGGTAAGGTAGCCGAGTTCAGCAATCTTGTCCAAGCTACAAGACCTGACATCATTGTCGCACAGAATCATGGTTGACCCAGTCCCAGTCGAACGCAAGAAATCTTCCCCAGGGCTTCACCATTTATCGCAGAGACAGACCACCAGGCGAATGGGATAAAGAGAATGGGGGAGGTGTTTTCATCCTTGTCTCAGAAGACCTGACCTCCCATGAGATGCCTGAACTATCCGCGGGTTATGAAAACCTTTGGGTGAAGATCAAAATGAAAGGACGGCGCACACTGCTAGTCTGCTGCTTCTACCACCCCCACACAGAGTACACTGAGAGCATGAATGCGTTTGAGAAATCTGCTCGCCTTGCTTCCAACTCGTACAGGAATGCCATCATCGTTGCCGGTGGCGACTTTAACCTACCAGGCTGGCACTGGCCCACCAAGACACTGAAGAAGGGATGCCCCAAACCAGATATCCACCGACAGTTTATGGACGCCATCATTGATGTAGGATGGGAGCAGATGGTAATGGAGCCAACAAGAGGAAATAATACCCTGGACTTGTTCCTCACAAACCACCCCAACCTTGTCCCACGAACTGAAACACTCCCTGGTATTGCTGACCATGACACTGTGTACATGGAGCTGCAGATCCATCCCCAAAGAAATGCCAACCCCAGCGACTCATTCCCATTTACACTGAGGAATGTAAGGAGCCACTTAAAGAGGCAGCACAGAAGATGAACGATCACATCATGATCAAATTTGACGAGAAGAGCAATGTTGAGGAAGTATGGTCTGAAATCCGTATTGGCCTGAGTCAAGCCCTCTCAGATCACATCCCCCATAAGCGAACCAGACCCAAACCAAGCCTCCCCTGGGTTGACTATGAGACCAAGAAACTCATACGTAGACGAGACAGGATCCACAAGCGCATGAAGAAAAACGGAGATGAGGCCCTCCGACAGGAATTCAAGGCACTCAAGCGCCTTGTCCAGAAACGCCTACGTCGTGCCTACTGGAGACACATAGAAGGCCTGATCTCTGACGAAGGAGAATGCCAGACCACTCCAAGAAGAAGTTCTGGAGCTTCATCAAAGCGAGAAGGACAGAAGGAGTGGGCGTCTCTCCACTTAAAGAAGCTGGGAAACTTGTCTCCGACCCCAAGGAACAAGCACAGATCCTGAACACCCAGTTCCACTCTGTATTCAGCCCCAAAGACACCATCACAGCTGAAGAGTTTGAACAGCGGTGCCCCCTGGACCAAAACTTCCAGACTACCCAGCATGCGACGACATCAACATCACGGAAGACGGAGTAAAGAGACTTCTGCTCAACCTTGACTCAAATAAAGCCTGTGGCCCAGATGGCATTACCACCAGACTTTTAAAGATGGTTGCAGCGGAGATCACTCCAGCCCTCACCCTGCTTTACCGCATTTCATACTCCTCTGGTACCCTGCCCGCAGGACTGGAAACATGCCAACATCACACCTGTCTTCAAGAAGGGAGAAAGATATAACGCAGCCAACTACCGTCCAATCTCCCTCACCTGCATAGCCTGCAAGTTGATGGAACATATTATCACCAGCCACATCATGTCCCATTTTGAGAAAAATGAGATTCTCTGTCCAGAGCAGCACGGCTTTCGACGCGGACGGTCATGTGAGACTCAACTCCTAGGGTATGTGGACGAAGCGACCAGAGAGATCGAGAGAGGGAAACCAGGAGGACACTATCGTCCTTGACTTAGACTCAAAGGCCTTCGACAAAGTTAGCCATACCCTACTGGTCCACAAATTACGTCGTTACGGCATCGCAGGCCGCACCAACGCCTGGATTAGGGACTTCCTTGTGGACAGACAGCAGGCTGTGGTGGTGGAGGGAACAAGATCTGACTTCCTGCCTGTAGAATCCGGTGTCCCTCAAGGCTTGGTCCTAGGGCCGAGTCTTTTTCTTCTCTATATAAATGACCTTCCTGATGGCATCAAGTCGAAAGTCCGCCTATTTGCTGACGATACCTTGTGCAGCAAGACCATCACGAAGAAAAAAGATGAGAGAGTGCTGCAAGAAGACCTACACTCCCTTACCACCTGGGAGGAGAAGTGGTCTATGGAGTTCCATCCACAGAAGTGCTCAACGCTGCGAGTTTCCCGGAAGCGGAACAAGATTGCCCCTGTGTATGAGCTACATGGCCAGAATATCGAAAACGTCAACACCACTAAATACCTTGGTGTCAACATCCAGGACAATATGCAGTGGGAATCTCACATTGACTCCATCACGAAGAAAGCCAGCAAGACCCTAGGCTTTGTCCGGCGCAACCTCAAGATCGGCAACAAGAAAACAAAGGAAACTGCATATAAAGCCCTTGTTCGCCCGCTTCTTGAGTACGCAGCCACCGTCTGGGATCCCTACACTGCAAACGAGATTGAGGCCCTCGAGAAGATCCAACGAAGAGCAGCAAGATGGGTGTCAAATCGCCACTGCCAAACATCATGCGTCAACTCCATCCTTGACTCTCTTAATTGGGCCTCCCTACAACAGCGTCGTAAGAAAGCCCGCTTGGAGATGTTTTATAAATTCCATCACAGATTGATCTCCATCAACTCCACGTACCTGCCCAAACCATCTGACAGCAGGCTGAGCTCGAGGATCAACAATGACCCATAGCTGCCAACTGCTACGAGATCGCCGTAGTTTGCTACGCCAAGAGAATGCTTGCTACGACGCTACTACGATCATTAAATTGCTACAGCAAAACAAAAAAATTCGAAGATACTTTCGTTTTGTTTGGACAGCGCTAAGTAACGTCTCTATCGGTCTGTCGGAACTGCATTTCCGCTTTCGGTTTTTACTGTAGCACGTAGATTTTTTTTTACAATTTGCCCTCTTCCTCTGCTTCATCTCTGTATAATAACATTTATAGATATACTAAGAGTACTGTAGCTTTAATGTGGTCCGTAAAACTGGTTATAGGCCTGATTTCTTTTTAGAACGCGCGCAAAATTAAGTTGCTACTGTCAAATTGGAAATGCTACTGTGAAAATTGTGAAATGCTACTGTAAGCCGCATGAGCAGGTTGGCAGCTCTGATGACCAGAGCTACGACATTCCAACATGCACGACGCGGTACAGGCAGATGACGTTCTTTCCAAGGACCATACCAGAATGGAACAAGTTGCCTCAGGAGGTTGTGACAGCTGAGTCACTGGACTGCTTCAAGTCAGGCTGGCCTCCCATCTTTAGAACCTGAAAACCACCCCCCACCCCCCTTCCCCACCACCCCCAACCCTCCCCCCTTGCCCTCTTCCTGACCACTTCCCTAAAATCCCCCCCTCCCCCCTCGCTTTTTTTTTTTTTTTTTTCCCCCCTTTTTTTTCAAATCCTCACAACAGCGCAATCTTCGGCAATCTCCCCAAATACGACAAAACCATCAGCAAAATGATGTTGGTCGTACAAAGGAAGAAGAAGAAGTGAGTCTGTTTATCTCGCTAGTATCGGCATTATTACCATTGGAGACGCTCCGACGGGACAAATCATGGTAAGCCAAAAATTGACGGTAAGGATGTGACAAGTTCGTTGTTGCTACCACAATGAAGTGGATGAGAGAATGTGACTGGCCTTTTCGCTTACCCCCGCAGGCAGTGTGGACAGTGTGTGAGGTTTCTCATTTAAAATCATTCATGACTCCCAACCAGAAAACACATCCCTGATCGTTGATTGGCAGAGCGCAAATCTGTTTGAGACTAATACAGTTATTTTTAGTTTCTCTTCACCACAAAAGCCCAAGAATCCAAGAAGGGACAGTTTCAATCCTGGTAATACAGAAAGGTGCAGAGTTCTCATTTTCCTGAGTGTCGGCAGTTTCTTGTTATTGGATTCGTTTGATCACACCCATTTTTGATCCAGAAAGTTCAAAGCTCTGAGATGACAGGCAAATGGGTTGTGTCTGTCATTGTTACTTGCTGAGTTATCACCTGACATAACCTTCCGTGACCTTTGTTTTGGTGGACACTAAATCCCATTTGCACTGGCCTATAATCAAGTGCATTTCAAACTTTTTAAGGGAAAATTTAATGACTTAAAAAGTTTCTTAACAGACTGATATCCCATTGAGATACTAATTGCAGCATTTAATTGACTTTTTTTTCTGACTTTTTTTGTGGTTTTATCGAATAGAGCTTTTTTGTGGTATTCTTCTTTCTTTAAACATCCGCCATCATCATTTTGATGGTTTTGATGTGTGATGTCCCTACTGGTGGTAAGCTTTACACTAAGTCACAGATATCTCCAGGTTTAAGCTGTATCAGTCAAGCAACTTTACATCGGTTTTGTATATATATATATATATATTTTAGAATTGATATGTCGAAATATGCATAAAGGAGATAGAACACTTATATTTATTCCAAATAGTGTGTTTTAGTTAGTAAAGGCACGAGGATAATATATATTATATTTATGCCTGGTCATCAAAAAAGAGGCAGAAGCCATATCCCTATGCCAGATGAACTACAAATGATGGTAAACAATTTTTATATTTATGCCATACAGATGTTTTGATTTAGAAGGGTAATGATATTCAGAAGAGTGACACATGATCTGGGGCATTTTCAAAACTGGACAACAAGCATTACTAGAAATTTTCATCAATGGAAGATTGTACAAATTTGATCCGGTTTTCTGTTCTTTGAGAGCAGGTCAAGACTTCATCACAAACTATTGCTGCTTCGAATATATTCCAGCAGAGTAATTGAAAGAGTTTAGAAAAACAGTTTGAGTCACATTCTTTAAATTTCGAGTGGATGGGCCTCCAAATCTCTTCTTGAGAGGTTATGAAAAATGAAAAACCAAACCCCAAATGCTGAAAAAGGGCGGGCCCTTTGTCTTTGCTTTCTGGTTTCCCGACCTTTACAAATTTCACACTTACATTTAGGTTTTAAAAAACCATGCCCTAAATATGGTGAGGCTCTGTCAGCAGTTGCTCATCTGGTTTGTAGGTGCGCTTGGGGAAAAAAATGTCAGTTTGTGCATTGATTTTTTTTTCGTTTGTGTGTGGGGGTTTTTGTTTTTTCTGCTACATTGACTTTACATTTCTAATGACAACGCAATAGTGTTTAAATCTTTTTGCTTTTTGGGGGGGGGGGGGGGGGGGGGGGGGGGGGTTTTTAAAGCTTTAAAATATGACATTATCACACTAGTTCAAATTTTGTTTCATGGTTTCCCCTAAAAAAAAAGCAGCGTTTAAAAAGTATGATAATGAAAAGCAAAAAAAAAGTTGGGGTTATTTTGTGAAAGGACCCTGTTGTTTTTTGTCCTTTTACCCTAAACTTTTTTCAATGATTAAAAGAAATACCCCTAATTTCCCCAACCTACTCTCCCCCCAAAATTAAATAAACCCCTTTTGTAGGACTACCCCAGATGTACAGAAACTTCCCCCTCAGCAGTATGGATTTTGAAATTTTCCCCGCTCTCCAAAATAAAAGAGTGGGTCCCTGGGCTCTCAGACCATGGTGTGTGTATTTTAAAGATAAGACGAGACCTGAATACTGCAGAATGTTTATCTCCTATGATCTTCTAGGAAAAGTGAATATCAGAAAGAGGTGGTGGTCCAATAAGCAAACTTTCCACTCGAGGGTTTCTTCAATGAGAACTGTGGCAACACTTCAGAAACCTACTTTAAAAAAAACTTTTCTGGGACTTTCCCCTGAGGTGGAGACGTATGGACTCCTTTGTATAGATATCCCCAAAATAGCAAAAGCAAGGGGAACCGTGGTGGACCGAGGGTGAATGAAGTAAAGGGGTACAAAGGGGTGAGGTGGCGGGGGCCCCCCCCCCCCACCCCCCCCCCCAAACCCCCCCCCCCCACCCTGTTGGCCACCGAAAACCGGGTTTTCCCCACCCGGGGATAGAAAGGGACTCCAAAAACCCCCTCCAGAAACATTCTTGAGTATTAAACTGCAAACGTCATCTGTGTAGGGGACCTTGATTTCAGGCTTTTTTTTTTTTTTTTGATTAAAAAGCGGGTGCTACCCCTTTTTTTTTACAGAATGTTAAGCATTCGCCAGGGGATCAAACACGGAGGATGAGTTTGGACAAAAGTAGATGCTGACTCCCTTAATAAGATAAAAAAATCAAATGTTGTTTAGCCCAGCCCCCCGCAAGGGCCCCATAGGGTGCTCCGTTAAACCACAGGGGTGGAAAAACTATTGGGGAACCTAAACCCCAAAAAGCGTGCCGATGGTGTACCCCTCGAATTTGAAGGGGCGCGAATTTGCCCCCATCCTCACTAACCTATACTTTCTGTTCCCCAAAAACCCAAGGTCCTGAGGATTGGAAAGAAGTGTGGTCCCCCTGTCTTAAAAGGGGAAAAGGGAAAACACTGCGAGGCATCCTGCAATCTGTCCCCCTCACTTGGTTGGAAAAAATACGGAGCACCCTTTGAATGTTAATGTTGTTGCTCACTTTGAGGCATTTTATCAGCCGAACTTGGCTTCTGAAAATTGTTCCTGCTGCCCCCGCTACAGGGAAAGTCTACTAGTGGGAAAACTGAAAAGAGTGCAGTTTGAGTTCCTTTTGTGGAGTTTGTCAAGTGTTGACAGGTTAGTCGCGCTTTCTTTGACAGGAAAAAATGCCAGGTCCCTGAAGATTCCCCATGTTTTATAAAATCCTTTCCTGACGCTAGTGTAGTAGTGACATGCATGTGCGAGGTGTGCCAATTTGAAACCACAGCCCCCCCAGAAGCTACCAGTACCACCACAACCAGCAGTCCCAACAGATTACCTGCTGCTCCAACTACCACAAAATATCCTTTTTCAGAAGTGCCTGAGAGGATCTTTCTGCCCTCAGATAATATGCTTTCTCTGTCCCTTAGCAGTTCGAGATTGAGAGGGCGGAGTCAAACAAAATGAACATTTCTTTCCTGTGCTGCATATATTCTGAATCCTTTAAATGTCGGTTATTGTCCATGTTGACAGCTGGAGACTAGCGGGAGAGGAAGTGCGCAACTCCATACAACATAAGGACAAGAGGAACATTTTTTAGATTTTTTTTTTGTTTGGGTTTATTTGGGTTTTTGTTGTTGGTTGTTTTTTTTTTTTTTTTTGTTATATAATATATATAATATAATATTATATATATATATATATATATAAAATGTTTGGAAGAAAAATTTTGAAAATGTTTAATTTTGGCTGTTGCAGTCTTTCTGAGATCGAGGAAGAATTCAAAGATGGAGAGTTGACAGAAAGGTGAGTTACTACATCTCTTTTATCAGGGGCAAGACGCATTTTGGGCAGTGTTAGGGGCAGTGGCTTATAGTTTCTTAGAGTAAATGGGGGGAAAAAGTGGGTGTATAATATTGTATGTAATATGTGCATGATTTTAAACCAGATGATGACTTTAGTCTTTATTATAAAGTTTGAATTGAATAACCTTGTGTTCTGCTTTTATTTGAATTGAAACTTAGTTCAGTTGTAAAGAATGAATTGAATGGTTTTAATATTTTCAGGTGACCATAGTAACAAATTAGTTATGGTAATACAGTGCTGTTGTCAGGATATTTTTATGGTAATACAGTGCTGTTTTTCAGGAGTATTACATGTATTTTATATATATGAATACCTGAGCTTGTTTAAAGTAATTTTTTTAAGTGGGTGACGGTGGAGAGGGAGGGTGAGGGCGATGGTACGGGGTGGATGCGAGGTGTGCTTTGGACTGTGGGGTGCATTTTTGTGTATTGCCTGTTATCTAATTCGTTTGGTTTCTGATTTTATTTGTGTTCTTGTATAATGTAAACATTGGGCATTCACTTGATTAGGAGTATAAATGTTTTTTTGTAATTGTGATACAAATGAATTGCAAAAAATTAATTTGCAAAATGATGGTTAGATGAGATTTTAGTACCCTTTTAATTTTACATATGATGACAAGATGAGATTTTAGTGCCAGTTAGATGCATTTGAGAGATAGAACAGAAGTGGTGAGAATAAACTGGTCATCGGTGTGTTGAACGATGGCAGGGGTACTGGAAGAAGAAGTGTCGATTGTTGGAGCCAGTTCTCTCGGATTCTGCCAAAGACCAGCTGAAGGAAGCTGAGGCTGACCTGCGTGAGTCGGTTCTCACTGAAGTAAGTTCTCATTCATTTCTCGTGATTTCATTCACGTCAAGGGATTTAGGTACTCACTGTAGTACAGAGCTAGAAAATCCCAGATAAAGTTCCAGTTGTCCTGGGGATAAGTAGATGGAAAAAACAACATATATCTCTTAATTCCTATGATTCTTGTATATGTAATAATTGCCATTCCTATATAAAAAAAGGACAGTCAATCAGTAAGAGTAGCTACCAGTTTGACATTGACAAATCATGAGATATGCTTCAGTGGAGACATACTTTGTGCATTATGGTGCTTGCCCAGGAGGGAGAAGTGAAGGGAAGCACAGGTGGTGGGAGTGAAGAGGGGAGGAGGGCAGGTGCTCAGCGCTGAAGCTGACTTCTCAGTCGCCCTTTCTCTCACATAGTCAACAGTCGGTTGCCCAGCAGACAAGGGGAGGGAGCATTTCAGCCTGTCAGTAAGAAGGCTTATTTTCTCCTGGACAGTGGGATGCGTGGGTATTTCAAGCTGTGACCAGATATTCAGCAAAACTAGTGTTGGTAAACCGTTTGCAGAAAGGCTACTTCAAGAGACTTGCCCGAGTCCTGGAAAACGCCCTGCAACCTCCGGCGGACTGTTCCGGATTCGAACCCAAGAGCACGCCAAAATTCCAAGGAACCAAGCCCATGTCCCCGTCCAACTCTGATTCTGATGTCAGAGGAGAATCTGCAAACAACGGAACAGAAAGTAAGGAGGAGAGTGCTGTGAATGGCGAGCCTTCAACAAGAGCAGAGTCCACTTTCAATGAAGCAGGCGCAGCGGGAAAAAGAACGAACAGCGGTGATGGTGTGGAGGAGAAAGACGGTCGTGCAGCATCTGCAGTCGATCAGGAGGTAATCAATAGTGAGGACTTTTTTTAAAATTTTTGATTTTTAAAATAGTACTTTTCCAAGTTGTTTCAGACTGATATCAAATGTCGGTGGCATCCGAGTCTAAATGCATGAATTTATTTTCACATCGGACCTCCACCCACCCACCCCCCCCCTCCAGATTTAGAGTTTGTGATACGGACACAAAATGTCAGTGATAATCAAGTCTTAATGCGTGAATTGCTTTCGACATTTGATCTTTCTTCAGTTAAAAGGAAAAAGAAATTAGAAAAAAAAAATTTGTCTGTGTGTTTTAAAAAAAAATTCTGTGTACATCATGGTTAAGTGAATAATAAAGATTAAGAGAAAAACGAATTCAGATGTTCTGAAATGCTACAAACACTTTTTGTGTTTGTTTTCATTTTTTGCCTTTAAAAAACATTACTTGATGCTCTAAATTAGTGTAGTTATAAAGATATACAGTGATCTATTTAAGAAGAATTTGATTGTGAAGATACTTTTGTTATTAACATGAAGTTTTACTTCACCTTTCCTCTATTACTCTAATGACTGAAGCAAGGAGGATGCTTGCATGTTCAGAAAGTGAGTCAAAACTAAGTTTTAACCAGAATCTGCGTCTATCATCCATAGGAACTGCGAGCCAGTACATCCAGACTTAGGGAATGTTTCCTTACCGACGACTACGACTAACTGCCTTTTTGCTTCCTGGTTAACGCCAGTGGCATGCGTTACCATTGTCATTGCAGGTTAGGATGATGATTCATGATCCTGTGGAAGAGGAGGCCAGTGGAAGCCAGGAGAAAGGTCAAGGTCAAAAGGAGGTCCAAGGGCAAGAACTCCCAGTCTGCTGAAGAGTCGCCAGTGGAAGAGAGTAAGTCTAACCATAGTTTGCTCATTTTGCTGTTTTGTAGAACTCTTTTCAGAAGGCATATGGGAGAAGGCATTGATGGATCAGTATTACAATGCTAAGATTTTGCTGACCTCCGAGCAAAACAGGTTCTTCTCAGTGGAAGCTGAAATAGCCTGACATTTTTTCAGGTGTTCGACACTTGCTAAAGAAAGTGATGCACAGCAGGCTTGAAAGTCAACGTGTGTAAAGTGAAGCAAAGGCAATTTTTATGTGACTTATTGTAAGGTACTGCATTAAATTTTAGTGATGACAATGGCATGTGAAGGTGACCAGCGTCCTCGTGTGTCTGGTTTCTCTTGACAGGTTTGTGCTTTATTTGTGGGTGTCAGAGTTTGTGCACATTCATAGCTGCCAATCTACGATATCGCCGTAGTTTGCTACGCCAAGAGAATGCTTGCTACGACGGCTACTCGATCATTAAATTGCTACGGCGAAACAAAAATTCAATATACTTTCGTTTTGTTTGGACAGCGCTAAGTAACGTCTCTATCGGTCTGTCGGAAACTGCATTCAGCTTTCGGTTTTACTGTAGCACATAGATTTTTTTTTACAATGCCCTCTTCCTCTGCTTCATCTCTGTATAATAACATTTATAGATATACTAATTACTGTAGCTTTAATGTGGTCCGTAAAACTGGTTATTAGGCCCGATTTCTTTTTAGAACGCGCGCAAAATTAAGTTGCTACTGTCAAATTGGAAATGCTACTGTGAAAATTGTGAATGCTACTGTAAGCCGCATGAGCAGGTTGGCAGCTCTGCACATTGCATGGAATAGTTACCTGCTGCTCGGGGAAATGTTTCAGGCTGCCACCTGGGTGACAAGCTGTAAACTGAATTTCCCAATAATTTATGCATGTATGTGTTGGTGAATATTGAATCTGATTCCTGGTAATATTGGATTGAAAATTTATGATGTCAGCGTGATGAAGTTGAAAGTAGCCGCCGACAGTAATGAAAAAAAGAAGGTGAAAAAAAGTGAAGACATCAAGCTGGAGACAAAATGGTGAAAAGAAACTGTGAAGTGTTTGGGACACAGAACGAGCTTTAATTCATATCCAACTTGACTTTTTCTCTATTACAGATAATTCTTGGCCAGTGCCGAAGAAAATATAAATAAAGGCTGAAATTAAATGGTCTTGTAAAAATGTAAGAGGCCTGAAATACATCTAAAGATCTCTGTATATTTAGTGTGTACTCATTGAGGTGTTTCTTTGTCATTGTGTGATGGTATAAACGTTTATCAAACTATTGACAGGTTCACCCCCACGCAGGAAAGGCCGCGTGGCGTCTGCATTGTCATCTGACAAGCAACAGCCAACCATAACCTCCATGTTTGGACCAGGGTATGTTTGGATGCGTCTTTCTCCTCTTCCGTCTTTGTCATCTGACTGTCTCATAAGTTGATATTTTTTGTCTAATACACCATTGTTGTGAACAGACGTTAAATTAATCAATCAATCAGTTGATATCTGGGTATGTTTTGCTCATTAATTCTGATTGGCTGTTGTATGTCTAGGATGGGCACAGACTCACTGACACAGTCCGCCTTGGCTTAAGGTTGTGTCAGGCCAGTTGACCAAGGCAACATCAAAATGTTGTTATGCTCTGCATAGTTATGTGGGGATTGTCTTCAGTTGTGGGAAGCTCCCAGCATAACATTATCAGTCTCCAAAATCCCCCGAAGTTGGAGTGTGGCTGCCATGTGGCGGGGTAAAGAAAACGGGTCAAACACGTAATGTTCTCATCCCCAGCTGATGCATTTGTACCATAGTGTTCAAGTACTTTGGCTGTTTTGGCTGATCCCTGGAGTCTTTAGCCTGGGTACGACAACAACAACTGACACTGTGACAGCGGGTGTATGTGGGCACTGACTTTTGGAAGTTTTGCAGCCTCTTCACTGCACTAACATACTTTCAAAAGGGAAACTGAAACTGAACCATATTTGAGTTTGGGCTCAAGTTATAGGTGTTTTCCTTCAACTGGACTAAATGTAAGAGGATAAATGAACATCGCCTGAGAAATGATTGTGCATAATATAGACTTTTAGCATGTCTGTTGTACCTATGTGTATATGTAACCCAAACATTTAAAATATCACAGAGAAATCTTATTATCAGGGTTCGTACGCCCCCTTATTTTCTTGAAAAGTGCTGAGATTTGACATCCATTTCAGGCCTGGAAATAGTGACTTAATTTGCCCCCCCCCTTTTGGAAAAAAAAAGGGTTCCCCCTTTTTGAAATTTTTTCAAATTTCGGAAAAACAAAATTTTCCCCCCCCTTCCTTTTTAAAAAAGCAAAGGAACGGGACTGTCACTCAAAAAAAATTTTTTTTTAACGAAATAAAAAACATCCTGTCACTCCAGGGGCTTCGTAAAACCGCCAACCCAAGAAACCGCCAACACCCCCTAGCTGAAGCAAAAGGGGAAGTAACTCGTCAGTGACTAGTGTTTGACTTACATAGACGTAATTGTAGAAAAACCCAGAGTTTTTTCCCCTTTTGGGTTCCCATGGGGTTGTGCCCGGGGCCCGATTTTTTTGGTGCCAAATATTGCTACGAGCCCTGCAAGAGGGGGAAAAAGGAAAACCTTGGTTTTTTTAAAATGAAGGTGGGCAGAAAAAGATCTTTAAAAAGGTTTGGGTTTAGCTCGTGGAAAAACGAACACTCAGCATTTGCACTTTGGCCCAAAAAGATTTTTAGAAACCCCGGAAGGGGCATCGTGCGGAAAAAAGGTCTTTCTGATGGAGTGAAACACAAAGGGGTTGGGGGAAAAATAAACATGAGAACAAGAGAAATGCCGGGGGGCCACAACAGCTGACCATGCATGGTTCCCACTTTTGGAAAAACCGAAACTCCTCACCAAGATCTGAACCCCCGGGGTGCAAGGCGGGAGCCCGGGCATCAACTCCCCTTCAACTTAAAGTTTTACTCCCGTGACGGGGGGGTTCCAAGATGCCCCTTTTCCACAACACCCAAAAGGGTTTTCCCAAGCAGTTTTTCAAAACAGAAAAAGATCGACAAATCTGCACCAAGAACGTGCCCCAACTCTGGGGTGTATTGGACTTTGTTTCCCCTGGAGAAGCATTATTTTTTTATTTACATTTTTCACTGGTGGGGGGAGAATTAAAAAAAAATGTTTCCATCGTGTTCTGTTGCTACAAGGGCAGTGAAACATGCCCCTTTGGCCCTAGCAAAATACAAGGTTTAAGAAATGATGTTAATTTTAATTGATTGATATACACTGCTCAAAAGGGTTTAAATTAAACATAATTTTGGGCAAGAAAGTTTTTAAAATTAAACCCCCCTTTGAATGAAGCTGCAAACCCCGGGAAAATTTCCCCCTTAAAACCCCCCTTGAACTTTTTTTTCGATTCTGGGGGAACCCGGGAAATTATTTTTCGAAAATGCCCCATACTTCAAAGGCTTAAAAAAGCGCAAATTTTTGTTTGGGTTTTTCAAAAGTAAAACCATTTTTTCTGTTTTTTGGGCCTTGGCCTGGGGGGAAAGGGTTTCCCTTTAAAATATTTGGTTTGCATCAACCGGGATGGAAAATCCCCAAAAACAGGCTGGTAAAGGGAAAGGGGGGCAACCGGGGTTTAAAAAAAATGCAGGGATTTTGGGTTGGGCGGGTTGGGGCAGGGAAAAATGAAAAGGGGGGTTAAAAGCTCCCAAGAAAAATTTTTTTAAAAAAAAAAATTTTTTGTTGGTGTCTTTATCTCATAAATTTAATTAAAAATCATGTAGATGTTGTAACATATTTTTAAACCTTTTCTGTTTTTTTTTTTTTTAAATTTTTTTAAAAATTTTTTAAAATATGACAACTTTCTCTAAATTTAAATATTTTTCTTTGGGAAAAATTTTTTTCCCCCCTTGCTTAAGCAGAAAAAAAAAAAAAGGAAATTTAAAAAAAAGAAAACACTCCAGGGGGCCCAAAAACCATAGGCGGGCCATGTCAGAGTTTTGTTTCCCCAAAGGCGGCACCATTTTAAAAAAATTTGTTTTCCCAAAGGGTTTGGGCAGCTACTTTAAACAAATTTTTGCTTTTTTAAGGGAATGGCTGGTTTTTTACTAAACTTGTTTAACGAGGTTAGCAGCTGTGAAAAAGAAACGGGGACGGGGGGGAAATGGTCGGGTCTTTTTTTTTTGTCATTTCCGGGGCCCAAAAGAGGAGATCTAAAGGGCGTGGAAGACCCCATGACAGGGGAAAGGGTGAAAAGGGGCCCCCAAAGCAAAACGACGAAAAGGACGAAAAAGACGAGCAGGGGTAGAGGAACTACCCAGAAACAAACTCGGAGGGGGGAAAGGGGGAAAAAACATGGGGTGAAAGGGAAATTCTTCTCCCTTTATAGTTAACTTTTAACTGTTTCACACATTGCTAATCTTTTTTCCAGAACTTTTTTTTTTTACAAACACTGTACATTTGAACAGTTATCCCCTTTTGGGCTGATGAATTGAGAAGAAAGTGAACATTTATACTCGGGGGCGGTTTTAATTGAGAAGTTTGAAAATATATGACAAATGAATCTCTGGTTTGGGCCACTTAATTTGAAAAAAAAATTTGATGGCTAGTGGGAAAAAAAAAAACGGATGTCCAAGAGGTAACCTAATTTCTTACCCCCCCCCCCCCCCCCATAAAGGGTTATTTTTTAAAGTGGACTTTCTATTAATGCTGGTTTCTTTATTCATTTTTATATTTTCCCCCCAAATAAAAAAACCCTGGTTTTCCCGGTTTTAAGTTTTGTTTTTCTTTTTTGGGATGGGGCAGCAGGGTTTTAAGCTTTTTTTTTTTAAAATAAACATACAATATTTAAAAACATCAAAAATTTAAAAGGAGAAAGACCTTTGACAAAGGGGAACAAACCATTTTTGGGAAATTTTCTTTTAGTATTAGTTAATTTTTAAAAAATAAATCACGTAAAGAAAACACCATTTGTGTAATGTTTTGGGGGGGCATAAAATATGATTAAAAAGAAAAAGGGGTTTTTTCCCTTAATCGAAAAAAGTATTATTATGGATGTACAGATGTAAAGGGCTGGTAAATTTAGGGGAAATTTAAAAAAAAAATTTTTTTTTTTTTTTGTTGCGATCTACGGGAAAATGTTTTTTTTTTCTTTAAGCGCTTGGGCTTTAAATTTTAATCCCAATTTCCTTTTGTGGCTGAAAAAAGCACTGTAGGGGTGTAAAAGAGAACCCTTTTCCCAAACGTTAAATTTTTTCCCTTCTCTGGAGGGGTTTGGGTCCAAGTGCCACAGACAAACAATAGAAAATAACCAAAAAGAAAACTATCCCAAAACTAAGCTTTTCCTTCAAATCGCTCCTAGATTTGGCCCTTGTCTGTGTGTTTGTTATTTATCGGGGTGTTTTTTTTTTACGGGAAAGCCCCCTCCTCCCCCCCCCCCCCCCCAAATTTCCCCAACTCTCCCCCCATTTCTCCCCAAAAAAAAAATTTTTTTCACAAAAAATTGTGTGTTAGGAGAAGAAAGGGTTTTTAAAAAAATTCCAGCAGTTTCCAATACATATATCATTAGGAATGCACTTCCTTGACCTAATAAAAGCATCACGACTGAAAATTTGGCAATCGCAAAAAACCCTTTCGGCACACTTCCTATTTAAAAAAAAGGCAGCCCCCCCCCAAGTGTTTTTGAAGAGCAGTGCTTTGTGGGGAAAAAAAACATCAAACATAAAAAAATTTTGTTTTTTAAAAAAAACTGCCCCCCCTTTTGAATGCTGGGGGCAGACAGTGGTTTTTTTTTCACAAAACTGCCCCTACCCGGGTTTTTTGGCCCCTTCCATGTACTTGTCGTGACCATCTGCCCCCTTTTTCCCCAAGGTCAGGGGAAAGGTGAAGCTGCCCCCCCCCAGAGTGCAGTCACGTTCTCCAGGAAAACCAGGTCGGAAAGGAAAACCCCCCAAACCCCAGTTCTTCCATGGGACTCCAATGAAGCCGGGTCGTTCGTTTGTCCTGTTCTGAAAGCAGAGAAGCGGGGCATTCGTCTAAACTGCCCACTTTTTAAATTCATTTCTGGGGGAAAACCCAAACCTAGCGGGTTATTCACAAAATTTCGTCGCTGCTTGGGAAAAAGAAAAAGAAAAAAGAAAAAAGGGGTGAGGGATAAGGTAAAAAGGGACTACACAAAAAGTAAAAAAAAAAAAAAAAAAATCAACAAAACACAAAAAAGTGAATTTTTTTTTAAATTTGAAAACGGGAAAATGGACTTTAAAAGAAATTTTAAAAATTTGCAAAAAAAATTTTTTTTTTAGTTTGGAGGCCCTGCTAAATGTTAAAAAATAAAAATTTGAGGTTTTTGGAAAGGGAAAAATAAAAGTTTTTAACAGTGGGGGGGTGGTGCACTTGTAATTCCTCTCTACTGCCCGAAAACAGCTTCTCCTTTGGTAAAAATTTTTGATTCAAGTCTAGGGGTTGACAGGTCATCTTTGTTTTCGGGGAAAACAGACGGAGGGGGGGGGTTAGGATTAAAAAATTGCTGGACAAAATAAAAAAAGGGAAAAATTTCTGGCTTGCAGTAATTTGCTCCCCATACACTTTTTTTATGTTGTAAACCGTATTAAAATCATTCAATTTTTGGGGCTTAAAAAGTGCCTGACCGGGATACATAAAAAAAGGGGGATGCTGGATTTCCAGTCTGTACCCAAAAAGGGGGTTTTTAAAAAAAAGCTGAATTTATTTTTTTTTTTTTTTTTTTTTTTTTTTTTTTTAAACATTTTTATTTTTTCATTCCAACAACCATAAAACAGCCATGAAACATTTTTGATTTTTAATAATTATGAAATTGGTTTAAGATTTTTTAAAACCGGGAACTGAATATCTGAAGGAAAAAAAAAACAAAAAAAAAGGGAATAATCATCAAAAAATAAAATAAAAAAGGGAAACCCCAAAAACAAGATCCCGAACAAAGACCAAATAAAAAAAAATCTATAATTTAAAAGGGGAAAAAAATAACATTTAGTAACTGAACAAACATATCACTAACCATACCACTAAACCCCCTCCTCCCCCCCCCCCCCCCCCCCCCCCCCCCCCCCCCCCCCAACCCTTTTCCCTTTTTGAGGAAAAATAAATGTTTTACATTTTTTTTGGGATTTAGTTATATTTTTTTTTCTTTTCCTTTCAAACAGTGGGTTTTACATACCAAACAAAAAAAACCATTTTTGAAAATTGACTGAAAACACATGATCTCTAAAAGTATGCATATTTTTTTTTGAGCTGAAATTGTCCCTTTCCTCTTCCCCAAAATTTTCACAATAAAATCCAATACAAGATAACATCAAATACCCAATGATCACAAAGAAACCCAAACAACATAGTTTTAACATTAAAAAAGGGATACGGTAAAAAAAATACTGACACACTATAATGATGGAATCACAAATAAAAACCCAATGACATGCAAATAGCAAACCCTAAACCCGGACCAACAAAAACCAAGCAATAAAAACATCAACATCATGTTATAAAGCCCTATAAATTTTTTTCAGTAGTCCCAGCACCCAATCCCAAAAATTTTTATGAAACCATTCTAGTTTAAGTTTAACTTCAATTTTGCCCAATGCCTTTTTGAAACATGTTAATAAAAACTTTGGGAAAAACCCCATTTGGGCGGGAAAATTAAACCCAAGACTCCTTTTATATCAAAACCCCCACACACACACACACACACACACACACAAAAACCCGTACACACACAACGCACAAAACCCACACCACACACCCCACGAAAACGCATACACACTTTCACATATATACATACCCAAACATACACAACATACATACACACCCTCCCAATACTTTTTCATATAAAAACCTGCAAAAATACACATATATACCCACATATACAAAAACCCAACACCCACAAAAACATAAATTAAACAGATGCATCACATCCCAATAAAATGCATACACATAACATCCCCTACTCATTTTATACATAAAACACTTACATACATTACACCTTTTAAATCAATAAAACAAGACATTCTCTTTTTAAAACCCCCGCCTACATACAAAAAAAAAACCCACAACCCATACACACAAAATTCACAAACACTTCAAAACCTTTTCATCTCGCTTCTTTTGACTCGTACGCCCCCCCAAACACTAAAGTAACTTGGAAATTTGGGAATCTTACTAAAAGGGGGAAAGAAGGGAAATTCATTATTCTGGCTTTTTCTTTGGGGGTCTTCAAATAGGGGTGTAAAGTTTGCCCCTTTTCATTTCCACTTGTATGGGTCATTATTAGCTAAATTTTTATTATTCTTTCAAGGCTAAATCTTTTTTTTAGTTTTTTTTTTTGAACACTGAAACTTTTTGGATGCCCTTTTTTTTATTTTACATCAATATATTTTTTTTCTTTGTTTATTAAAAATATAAAAATCAAATACTCCATCATTTTTTAATTTGCCCTCATTTCCCCAAATATGACAAAATTTCCTAAAAATTTGAAATTTTCACACCACTAAAACTTTTTTTCCCCAAAATTTACTTTTTCTAATTTTTTCCCAAAACCTCTTTAACATGTTTGAAACCTCCAAAAACTTTGTTTCAAACTGCCCTTTCTCTTGGGTTTAAAAAAACTACTTTTTTTCTTTATTTTTATTCCCATTTCTTTCAGTACTACTTTAGTAGCAAAAATTTCCCTGTGAACATTTTTAATCGGCAACCTTTTAAATTTAAATATCTTTTTAAAAGGAATTTCGGAAGCACACATTCCCAAAGGGTAATACCCTCTGTTTAATTTGTCACCCCAAAATTTGGAAACAACATTTTGGGCTCCCACAGCCCTTTGTTTAAAAATTTTTAGTATACGGGGGAGCCTTTTCCAACTACATTGTATATTTTTTTAAAGTGTTTTGCATTGAAATTCTAATGGTAAAATTCCAAAAATGGAATCCTTTTTTTTCCCTTTATATATTTTCCTTTATTGATGCAAATCCCCAGCCGGCAAAATTGTTTTAAGAAATTTCTATTTGATTCTGTTTTTGCTCTGAATTTTTCCCAGTGAAAAAAAATCACCTTTGGTCTTTACCCACGAAATTTTCCTATTAACGTTTTTCTTTCCCAAAAGCTTTTTCAATTTAATCATTTTTTTTTAACCCCCCCTTTAAATTTGTTTTTCATTGAATAAAATAGGTTTGCTAATACTTCTTCACCCTTTTTTTCTGGCCTTTTTCAAAATATATTTTTTTTAATATGGGAAAAACACTGCTGCCAAAATATTTTAAACTTTGTTTTTCATGAAAAAATAAGAGTTTGGAAAAATATTTTCATTTGTTAAATTAAAGGGGAAACAAGAAATCAAAAATCTTTCCATTTATGGCTTGTTTTTTTTAATTTTTTTTAAACCATTTTAAATTTTTAATGCTGCAATTTTTGCTTGAAATATTTGGTACATTCAGTCCACCCCTCTTTCACCGGGGGAAATTACCGTCCTTAGGGCAATTTTGGTCTCGTTTTCTTCCCCCATAAAAACCAAAAACATAACCCCTCTGCGGGGCTCTTTAAAAAAAGAATCTGGGGGGTTTTGGAAGCAGTACCAAAATGAGTAAGTTTTGACAAATTAGAGTTTTAAAAAAAACTGCTATTCTTTCCTAAGGGTGTTTTAAACTCTTTTCACCAGTTTTAAATATTGTTTTTAAATTTCATCATTTTTTCTGTGTAATTTTTTTGCCCCCAAATTTCTGTAAGGCTTTATAAACCAACTCCAAGAAATTTTAAAATTTCATCGGACCCCACACCCTTTTTTAAAAAAATCCCTCCAAAATTTTTTTCCACCTTACATTTTTTTTTTAATTTCCCAACCAAATAAGGGGGGTTTTTTCTTTTTTTAAAACAGCCCTTTGATGTCTTTCCCAAACTTCTCAAAACCAAAAAGGGAAATAGATTTTTCCCAAATGAAATTTTATCCCCTTTTGATCACAGTTTTGTGCCATCGGCAAATTGGTGATATCTTGTTTTCTTTTCCCCCAACCCAAAATCCCTTTTATTTTTTTTTCCTTCTTTCATCATAATGGATAAATTCCACCAAAGCACGAAATATACGGGGGAAAGGGTTTCCCCCCTCCCGAAAAAGCCCCTAAATTTGAAAACCCAAACTGGGTACTGACCATTCAAAAAACAACAGTCCCACTTTAAAAATTTTTTTATAAAATTATAACCCCTTGACATATACTCTTCCAAATCCAAAGGGTTTTTTGAACTTTGGGAAAATAAGTTTCCCCCTCAAGGAGTCCCAACGCCTTTTCCCAAAAACAACATTTAAATTAAAATACCTGGATAAACCTTTTAACTGAGATGGTTTAAAAAAATCATATATTAAATCTAATTTTTGCACCCATATAAACTATTTTGGGGCAAAAAACCCGTCTGATCGTTTACTAAAAAAGTGGTTTTTGGAAAAACCTTTTTTTTTTCTGTTTGGGTATACATTTTAAATCCAAAATTTTTTATATAACATTTAGTAATGTAAAAGGCCTCCAGTTTTTAATTTTGGTTTTTTGGTTTTCCTGGTTTGGGGGGTGCATGGGAATTATACCCTCTCTCTGCTTTTTGAGAAAAAAACTCCCCCTCGAAACTTTCATTCAAAGCCCTAAACCCCAGAAAACCCAACTGCTTCCAGAAACACTTAAAAAAAACCCGCTCCCCAATCCAACTGTTCCTGACTTTTCCATTCTTTAAGTTTTTTAATGGGAGCGCTTGCTTTCCTCCAATGTTATTTCCCCCTAAAATTCACTGTCTTTCCCTGTTAAGTTCGGGAAATTCGTTAAATAAATCTTTTAAATTTTGCAAATTTTTTCCCGATCTCCTTTTTTTTTATGTTCTTTATAAAAGGGGTTGAACCCTTTCCCTTTAATCTCCCCCTGTCTCTTTTTATAAACTGGGGGCCCTGAGTGTTTACGGGGTTTTTGTTTTCTCTTTCTAAAAAAAGTTGCCTTTTCAAACACAAAAAATTTAGTTATTTTTTTCCCCTTTTGCAAACCCCTCTTGCCCCTTTTATCTTAACAATACTCCATTTATTGTCTTTTTTTTTCCCCAAGTTGTTTTAAATTTTTGTTTTTCCCTTTTTAAATTTTCAAATCCTTCCCTTTTGTTTTTTTTTTCCTTTTCTTTAAATTTTCTTTATCCTTTTTTTAAAATTTTTTTTTTTTTGGGTTGATTCCCCTTTTTTTTTTCATTGTTGCAAAAGGGAAAAATCTTAGCTCTTATTTTCAAAAAATAGAAAATCAAGAAACGCCCCCGTCCCCGACACGTCAATTTTTTTATCCCCCAGTCCCCCTTTGCATCTTGAAAGATTATTGTAAAACTTCAAATTTTTTTTGGTGTATTCCCTTTTAAATTAAAAAGGGGGGTTTGGGGGGTTTTTTTCCAAACCAAGTATTTTTTAAACTTTTTTAAAAAGGGGGAAAATTTAATTTCCAAAACTTGGGGTTTAGTGGCCCTTCCCCAAAAAAAACATTTTTTAGGGGGATCAGTGAATGATCTGCCCCATACCCCCGGGAAATATTTGCATCCCAAAAAACCAAATTAAATTTGTCCCCGATAAGAGAAAAAAAATCTAAAACCACTTTGTTGTAAAGTGAAGGCCGTTTCCCCCCGTATAACTTCTACTGCTTGGATTATTTTCCCCCCCAGAATCTGTTTTAAGGTTTTGTTTTCAGTCATCAAATCTTCAACAAACTTTTTCGCCCGGGATTATTTAAAATTTTTTGTTAAAAATTTAAACAGTCAATTTTTTTGTTCCAAATGTAAAAATTAAAATCTCCTCCCAAAATGATAAATTTTTGTTATTTGCTTTTAATCTCGCGAAATTTCATCATAGAAGGCTGGATTTTCCTTAAATTGGGGCCATAAACATTTTACTAAAAGCAGCTTCCCTTTTTCCAAAAAGTTTAAAAGCTAAAAATGAAAATCATTTCCATTGGATCTGTTTCCCAAATTTTTTTTATTTCAAATTCAAAAAATATTTATTAAAAAGGGCCGCAAAACCCCCCCAGAAGATGAAAAATGAAAGGGGAAAGCTTTAAAAGCCCCATTCTGATTCTAAAAATATTTGTGCTTTTTCTTTTAAAAAAGTGTGTCCCCGTTAACAGTATATTTAAAACCCCTTTTTTTTTTCAAAAGGAAAGAAACACATCTCTTCTTTTTTGCTAAATTTCCCCGACCCTTTACAATTTAGAAAGATAATTTTCAAGGCCTGGTATTTTCTTTTTTATTTTTTCCCTTATGCATTTTTAAAAACCACACTTTTTTTTTTTGAAAAAATGTTTTTCACCCTGTATTAATTGTAAAAAAAAAAAATTTTTAAAAAAGGGTTTTGTAAGCCTTTTTTTCAAAAACATATTTTTAGTGCCTGTGCTGAAAAAAAAAACCCCTGTTTCCCAAATGACACACTGCACTTTGCTCCACTAAACCACTTTCAAAATGCAAAAACATTTCACATTGATTTTTTTTTATATAAAATAAACATCCACCATTCAAATGGGAAAACGCCATTCAACATTGTACACATCCCCTTTTATCCCCCTTTGGAAAAATAAGCACCTAGTAAACCCCGGAAGTGAAAGAATTTTTATCCTTTTTTTCAAGAATAAAAAATCATTTTGTTTTGAAGTTTTAAAATATCTTTTATAAAATTTGCCCCCCTTTCCCCACTCCCTTGCATTCTAAAATTCATACCAAACCCCTCACAACATCCCCTAAAAAATAAGAACTAAAAACAAAAAAAAAAACCAAAAAAAAACACATAATCAAAAATTAAAAATTGGGGCACCAACCAAACACAAAAACCATTTTTTATATATCAAAATGGGATATTTCTATCATATTTTTTCCAGAAAACAAACTTTAAAGAATGTTAAACCCCGTTTTCCCCCTTTTTTTTCCCCATTGAAAAAGAACTATGAATAAAACAACACATATATTACTCTGCAGGGAGAAAATGAGAAAAAAAAAAAGAGAAAAAAAAAAAAAAACATATATAAATCCTTTTTCCCTTTGGGAAAAAAATAAAAAAAAACACAAAACAAAAACACCACACACACACAACACACACCCCACACACACACACACACACCACACACACGCACACACACAACAAACGAAACTCCTTTAGCGGTTTAAATTTGCACACACTGAAAAGGCTCAAAAAGCCAGTATAAAACAAAAAGCTTTACAAAGACATACCGCACTACAACACCGAAGACCGTACACTTTTAGCCTATCTTTCATCATGAAGCCAAAAAAATTTAAAAACCAAACCCAAAAAAAAAAAAAATAACCCCGTCAAGAAGGGAAATAAGTACTTTGGGTTTGCCAAAATCCAGACTGACAACAGCCTACAGTTGGACATTAATAGCTATACTTTTAAATTTTTTAGCACCGAACAAAATTTCTTAAAAATTTAAAACAAAAAGTGATGACAGAAAAATCCAACGTTTCACATTTAAACTATAGAAATTTTTTTTTTAAAAATTTTTGGGCCAAAATTTTAAATCCCGAGGCATGAAATGAAACTGAATTTTTTAAAACCCCTTTAAAAATTTTAGGGATCTTTTCCATTTTTTCCCCTAACAGATCAAAACAAACGGGCACAAGGCTACCCTGCATCCCGCCTTTAACCCCTTTATCTGAACTTTCCCAAATAACACCCAAACCTTTATCTAGAGTTCACAAAGCAAATTTAAAACCAAAAAAAAAAAGCTTTGTTGAAAAGAAAAAAAAGTAAATTTTAAACTTTTTAAATGATTTGAATAAAACCCAAAAAACTTCAAAAAAAATTGAAAAAAATGTTCCCAAACACATCTGAAAAAAAATGGGTATCAATTTTTTCTACTAAGTGTCCCGACCAAAAAAAATTTAATTTTAAACAATACTTTTTCCCAGGGTCACTTTAAACACCAGGCCCTAGGCTAATCTTGGCCCCAAGCATAAAAATTTTCTTCTTTGCCCAAGTGGCACATCACAAATTTTTTAAAAATTTCCCCTGAAGATCAAATTGAAAGATCTTACCGTTTTTATTTTCATAACACTGAGCCTTTCTGGGTCCCCAAACTTGTGCACAAACACTGGATCACTTTTCCCGGGGCCCTAGTAGTGGGGGGTCGCCTGGGAGTAAAAAACTTTTAAAAAATACTGTCCCCCTTTTTTACCTTTTAAAACCTTTTTCCGGGGGTAGAGCACAGTATCTTTTTAACGCGTCGCGACACGAACACCACAAAACCTCTCGGTTTTTGGAACCTTGGGGGGAGTTTTGGTAGACCAACAGGGCGATGCCCGACTCTTTGGGGACGGGGCCCCGGGTTTTGCCGCTCGTGAAAATTTTAGCTTTTAGCTTGGTGTTAAGCAGAGACAGGGACCCTTTTCTTCACAATTTTTCCGGGGCCAGTTTTTCCCCCCTTTCCCCCCCATATATTTTTCCCTGTTATTTCCCACGTAAAGTAGGGAGACCCCCTTTTTCAGAACGCGATCTGCAATTTTTCTGCCCGATGTCGGGGTTCCGCAAGCTGCTGTGTAGGGCCTCTTTTCTCTCCTTTGCCTCTGAGACCTCTCTTTTCCCGCTTTCATTCTCCAACTGAAAAAGTAAGATGGGGTCGGGGGGTTTACAGTGTCACAGAGTTTGCACAGTTTGTTCATGGGGTTTTAGAGTTTTCTGACCCACGATCAAATTTCCCCCCCCAAAAGGAAAAAAATTCCTCTGCAACCGAACTTTTAGTCATGCGGGGTTTCGCTTTCCCCCCTCCCCCCTCAGCCTTTTTTCCTCCAGAAATTGAATCAAATTTTGGCAACATTTTCCCCTTTAAGAAAAAAGGAGAGCTAGTTATTTATGATGTAGATTTCCATCGGTCCCCCGGTCATTGAAACCCAAAAAAATGTAAAATGACCGTCGGCTCGACCTTTCCCAAACCCGGGCAAATTCCGATCCTAAACAAGCGAAGCGGTCGCATTTTCCAAACGTTTTCGGGGGGTCGCGGACAAGTTTTACACCGTTTTTTTGTGCGGAGGCTGCGAGACTGAGTGCTTTAAAGGGAGAGCCCCAAACGCATCGGTGTTCGGGGAAAAATTTGCACAGCTCTGAGGCTAACGCACCGAAATGAAACGCGATGGATAAAGGGCCCAGGCTTAGAGGAGCACAGACTTAGAATTCAGCAAGAAACGGTAACTCTTTGAATTTCTGGCCTGCGCGCGGTTTTTTTTTTCCTTCACATCCGCAGTGGGGAAAAACGTTGCAAAAAAAAGCCATCAGTCTTCCCTCATTCCCCAAAAAAAAACTCAGATGTGAAAAAGATTTAAACATCCCTTTAAAACTTGTTCCCCCAAACCCTCGGGGAGGTGCCCCAAGGGGGAGTGGCAGTGCGTCAAACCCGTTTTTCCCAAACGAAAAATGTCGTCAAGTGCCTCTTTCCAGTTTTCCCTAATTCGACGAAATGGGAAGCTCGAAAACTACAGGCATAGGCCCAGTAGGCCCAAAACCGGGCGCCGTTTTCAAAAAGTCATGGAAGTCACAGTTTCCATGGCTCCCTTTTTGACAAGGAAATTTTCCCAAAACTGATGAATGGGGACAGATATGCCTTGTTCTACCTGTGGGACACTGCTGATGTGGAAAAAAGGCTTCGGGTCACAGAAATTTTGGGGTGGGACTGCAAAGGGGGGGGGGGGGGGGGGGAAAAGGGGTCCCGGAAGAAAGCAAGACCTTATCCTGAAACAAAGCCGAAGGCCAGAAGGAAAGGGGAAAAGCAAATCTGGGAACACCCCGGGCAGCAAGTGGCCAAACAAGAAAAAAAAAACAGGTTTTTTTTTCCAAAAATGATGCTGAATGAGTAATTTCTGTTGTCGTTTGCAGCTCGCAAAAATTAACATTAACATTTAGTCAAGAACATTTCCATTTATTTTACAACTTTAACTAAGCTTTGCCCTGATTCTAGTCATCAACATAATTGTGTTGATTTTATTTGTTTTTGTATTTTTTAATACTTTTCTTCAGTTCTAGTCGGCGGACCTTGAGTTAATAAAATACATTTATCACAATGAATCCTGTTCCGAGTCTGGTGTCCTATTATTTTGGTTACTCCAGGACACTGTGTCCTATTGACATTTAATCTCTAGGACACAGTGTCCTATAGGGTGATTAAAAAATCTACATCACTGGTTATTGTCTCAATCTTTTTCTTTTTCTTTTCCTTAGACTTAACTATTGAGTCATCTGACGCACTGGACACTGACTGAGACGAATCTGAACCACGTTGATGTTTACGTTTGACAGGCGTGCTGACGCCATGTTTTCCGTCCATGTCTGAGTTCACAGTCAATCACACATATCCAAATTTTCACAGTGCCTCGGTCCCGCTGAGTGGACCATACCTGGCGTTGGTGTGATGGCAGTCACGATGTCACTCTCGGACCATCCTGGTGTCGACTCTGGTCGATAACCAACTTCAAACACCAATTAATAGCGGATCCCACAAACACGGCGCCCGCCTCCGACGTGAGCACCGGAAGTTTCCCCCAACCAGACTTGTTTCAGTTCAACATGGCATCCGGAAGGAGCGCACATTGTAGAATCTAGATGAGAATGCCTTTGATTGCTGACAGTGTTTGAGGACCATTGATATTTTGAGGTGCATCTTTTGACATGTGCTGTGGAACACTGTCCTGTTGCATTTGTCAGTTTGCCATATAACACTCTGGCAAAATGGTGTCAGAGAGAAAGAGATGGATAAAGGTTGTACGAATAAATGGTCCTGGACATGGCTGGACTGAAAAGAGGATGATGTACTTGTGGCTTTGCAAGCTGGAGGAAGCTGCGAAAACTTTCTGAACGCTTGGCCATGTTGAAGCAAGAATTGATAAGGGAGGTGTGCGGACGTTATGGACCATGCTATGGGTGGAGAAACGCAAGAGGAATAGGTGGAGGGGGAGGGGGGGGGGGGGGGAGGTGGCAGAAGGAACCTGAGATCACTTTACAGCAGAGTCCATGAAAACCCTGTTCAGAGATGTCCCACCTGACATTATCTTTGAATATCTGAAGGAGATTAACGTTTATCATCTGATCTAAGATTATAAGAAAGAAAGAATTTTAACGAAGTTTCTGGTGCGTTTTTAGAAGGTGTGTTTTAAAGATGTGTGAATGGTGGTTTTTTTTTTATGTGTTTTGTTTTGTTTTTTTTTACTTGTGAGCTGACTTCAACGTGGTGACAGCCCTTTGTGGTCGGCTGGGCTATAAGCAACATTACCTTACCTTACCTACCTCAGCCAAGCATTTCACTGTCCTGTGTATGTGACGTAATGGAAGGGTTTTTTTTTGGGGGGGGGGGGGGGGGGATCCTCAGACTCCCCAAGAATATCAGGGATTGTTGCTTTTCCTCACTGGAAGCCCTGGGCCTTTCACAGTTCACCAACACTACCAAACTGACAACATGTACAAACATTTTTGTGGCATTCGTATCAGTGTGAATACTTCTGTCTAGAAAAATTTTTAAAAAACCTCTTCAGTTTATTTGTTACGGTGAAATCTTGAAACCACAATCATTTTAATTTTGTACGAATTAGTGAGGAAATAGATTCAGAAACAATGGAGTAGAAAGCACTGAAATAGAGTGGCTGTAAGATAAGAACATACTGCATGTGCAGGGCAGGGAGTGGTGAAAGGGGTCATTTCCCCGATGCTGTGTGTAACAGGTGGAGGAGTTCATCGCGCTGACGGACCCCAAGCTCCAGCTCTTCACAGGGGAGGAAGAAATCATGGACAGCTACGATGACCGCCCTCAGCACAAGCTGACTCACTTCACGTAAGTGAATCGAGTGTGTGTGTGTGTGTGTGTGTGCGCGTGTGTGTGTGTGTGTGTGTGTGTGTGTGTGTGTGTGTGTGTGTGTGTGTGTGTGTGTGTGTGTGTGCGCGTGTGTTTGCATTGCTTTACTCGCTGGAATTGTTTGGAAATATCTCTCCAATAGGGTATACTTCTCTCATTTTCCTTCTCCCACCACTCCTCTCTCTCTCTCTCTCTCTCTCTCTCTCTCTCTCTCTTTCTCTCTCTCTCTCTCTTTCTTTCTCTCTCTCTCTCTCTCTCTCTCTCTCTCTCTCTCTCTCCTCCTTGCCTTATTCTTTTGTCCTCATTTTTCTTATCCCTTTTCCTTCTGTTTTCATCTGCTTCTCTCTTTCTCTCTCACTTGCGTAAGTATGCACACAACCTTGCAATTTTTTTAATTGGGTCAAACTTCAAATCATTGCTCATTTGAAGATTGATGTTTATGTTTATTTCAAAAGGAAATGAATTTAGTCTTCATGATTTGGCGCGGTGTTACTTCATGAGATCCCTTTA
>CM031618.1:63527010-63562010 GCA_018398815.1 Conus ventricosus
TGTTCATCAAAATTTGGGCGTGCAAACCTGACCCCTCCCCGCTACTACTTTTCTACACCACTCTACTATAATACACTACAAATACTCCGGAAAAATTTGTGGTATTGTGCGGTCAGGAGTTCAAATTGCCGGGAACGAATTTGATGGGGTAAGAAAATTTGCCCCGGGGTCCGGCAAATTGGTTCCCAAATTTCGTGGGCCCGGCAAAATTCCGGAAATTGCTGATTACGGGGATCTATAGAACTCTATCTACTTACATCTCTACTATCTTTATAATAATAAAAATTGGTTTGGGCATTGGCCAAAACGTAGTGCAAGAAATTTGCTGTATGCGGGGAAATTCGTTTTCCATCAAAATTTTTTTGCCGTGCAATTTCAAACCCCTTCTGCTGCTACTACTGTTACTACTCTACTAATACTACTTCACTATACCAATAAAATTTTTTGGTCATTGTGCCAAAACAGTGGGCAAGAATTGCCGGCATTTTAATTTGACGATTACTGCGGTCAAATTCGTTGTTCCCCCGTTCCAAATTCGTTGCCCCGGGAATATCCTCACACCCTGCTGCTTATGTTACTGCTGCTATACTATACTACCGAAAAATTTGTTGGGCATTGTGCCGGGTCAGGAGGGTCATAAATTTTGCCGGGCAAAAGAATTTGTAAGCAACGAATTTTACCGGACGGTCCGTCAAAATTTGTTTTCTCCGGGCAAAACGTTGCCCCTGCAATATCCTCACCCCGGCTATACCCTTACTAACTACTCTAAAAACTACTTCTACTACTACTCTACTAATTTCTTCTACCTCTGTTTTGTTGGTCTTGTGCCAATCAGTGTGGCAATGAATTTTAAGCAATGAATTTTATGATACGCGGTCAAATTCGTTGTTCCGTCAAATTGGTTGCCGGAATATTTCCATCCTGTGCTGCACGTTATCTATACTGACTACTACACTACCTACTATATATACACTTTACTACACTACTCTACTAGAATTTGTTGGTATTTTGCCCGGGTCAGGGTGGGATAATATGCACAGCAAGAATTTGACTGCACAAAGAATTTGCCCCCGCGGTTCGGGTGAAATTTGGGGTTGCTCCGGGGTTTTGCCGTGCAATAATTCTGCCATCCCTGTGCTCTCTTTTCTAAATAATCTCTTCTACAACTCTACACTGTAAAATTTGAAAATTTGGCCCCTTGTGCCCAAAACGTATGGCAATGAATTTGACCAGGCAATGAATTTGACTGATATGAGTCAAAAATTCGTTTTTTCCAGTCAAATTGGTTGCCGTGCAATATCCCGACCCCCTCCGCGCTATACTGTTACTCTGCTAATACTACTACCAGAAAATTGTTTTCATTGTGCCGAAAGGAAAAAGGGGCATAAATTTTTCACGGAAGAATTTGACTGGAGCAACGAAATTTTACGCGACGGTCGGGTCAAATTCGTTGTTTCCCCGTCAAATTCGTTGCCGTGCAAAATCCCGACCATTTTTGCTATACGTTCTACTTCTACCCCTACTATCACTATCTAACCCACTACTACTACTACTACTACTATACAGTAGGTTGTTGGCATTGGACAAACGTAGTGGGAGAAATTTGACCGGCAATGAATTTGACTGATACTGCGGTCAATTCGTTTGTTCCATCAAAATGGTTGCCGTGCAATTCCGCCACTCTGCTGCCAAATAGTTTCCTGCTAATACTACTACTACTACACTATACACTACTACTCTACTACTACTACCAAAAAATATTTATGGTTTTTGGGGCCGGGCCCCGGAGTGGTTTTTAATATTGCAAAAAACCAACAATTTCTACACCCCAAATTTTACCGCGAGGTCGCGGTTAAATTTTTGCTGCGGGCAAAAATTTGTTGCGGCAATATCCGGACCATCCCGCTGTACACTGTTCTATACTACTTACTACTACTTATACACTACTACTACTACTACACTATACTAGTAAAATTTGTTTGGTCATTGTGCCAAACAGTAGTGGGAATAATTTGACCCGGCAAGAATTTGCTGATACTGCGGTCAATCGTTGCTCCGTCAAATTCGTTGCCGTGCAATATTAGACCCTCCTGATCCCGGGAAAAAACCAACAAAATTTTTGGTAGTAGTGTAGGGTATAGTGTAGTAGTAATAGTTGTAGTATAGTGTAGAGTAACATAACTGTAGCAGCAGGAGTGGTCAGGTATTGCACGGCAACGAATTTGACTGGGAAAACGAATTTTTTCCGCATTCATCAAATTTTATTTCCTGGTCAAATTTATTGCCACCTGATTTGCACAATGACAACAAAATTCTACTACTACTACTCAGAGTAGTGTAGTATTGAGTAGAGTGGGTATGTGTAACAGTAGTACAGCGAGTGGTCAGGTATTGCACGGCAACGAATTGACCGGAGCAAGAATTTGCCGCGACCCTGCGGTCAAATTTTGTTGCTCCTCAAATTCGTTGCCGGCAATATTATACCACTCCCGAAACCGGCAAAATGACCAAAAATATTTTGGGAGTGTAGTGTATATAGTAGTAGTAGTAGTAGTGTATAGTAGTAGTAGTAGTAGTGTGTTTGTTGTGTAACAGTAGAGACAGGAGGGGCGGATATTGAACGGCAACCCAAATTTTACGCAAAACAAATTTACCGCAGTATAAGTCAAATTCTTGCCGGGGCAAATTTCATTCCATACTGATTTGGGACAATGACCCAAAAATATTCTATGTAGTAAATAAGTTAGTAGTAGTAGTAGTAGTATAGTAGTGTAGTGAGTAACATAGTGCACAGGGGTGGTCAGGATATTGCACGCAACGAAAATTTTACCGGGCAACGAAATTTTCCCGACCCCTCCGGTAAATTGTTGCTCCAGTCAAAATTTGTTGCCGGCAATATTTTGACCCCCCTGATCCAGCAAATGACCAAAAATATTTTTGGTAGTAGTAGTGTGCGTATAAAAGTTAGTAGCCAGGAGTGGTCAGGAATTGCACGGAATCAATTTTACTGGAAAACGAATTTTGACCCCAGTTCAGTAAATTTTATTGCCTGGGCAAATTTATTGCCACTACTGATTGGACAAGACCAAACAATTCTACTGTAGTGTAGTAGTGTAAGTATAGTAGTATAGTGTGGATAGTAGTAGTAGTAACAGAGTTGCAGCGGATGGTAGGAATTGCACGGCAAGATTTACCGGAGCAACGAATTTCACCGGGACCGTCTGGTCAAATGTTGCTCAGTCAAATTCGTTGCCGTGCAATATTATGACCACTCCCATCCGCCAAAATGACCAACAAAATTTTTTTTGGGGTAGAGAGTAATAGTTAGTAGTAGAGTTATAGGGAGTAGTTGTACTAGTAGCCAGGGTGGGCAGGTATTTTCATGGCAACCCCCTTTGACTGAACAACAAAATTTGCCGCAGATAAGCAATTTTATTGCCCGGTCAAATTCATTTCCATATGATTTTGGGACAAAAGCCCCAAAAATATTCTTTCTTGTGTGTAGTAGTAGTAGTGGTGTGTAGTAAAATAACGTATAGAGCAGGGTGGTCAATATTGAAGGGGACGAATTTGCCGGGCCCAAAGAATTTGACCCCGACCCCGCGGTCAAAATCGTTGCTCCCGCAAATTTGTTGCCGGGGAAAATTTTTACCCCGGGTCCCGGGACAAGACCAACAAAATTTTTGGTAGTAGTGTAGTGCAGTAGTAACGTATAGCAGCGGAGTGGTCAGGAATTTCACGGCAACCAATTTGACTGGAACAAAGAATTTGACCGCGTATCAGTCAAATTCATTGCCCGGTCAAATTCATTGCCATACTGATTTGGGACAAACCAAAAAATATTCTAATAAAGTATAGAGTAGTAGTTATAGTATAGTGTATAGTTGTAGTATAGTAGTGGTGGGGGTGTGTAGTAAGTAGTAGCAGAGGAGGGTCAGGTTTGAACGGCAAAGAATTTGACCGCGTACAGTCAAAATTTATTGCCGGTCAATTCATTGCCATACTGTTTGGGCCCAAAGACCCCAATTTTTACTACTATACTCTAGTAGTAGTGTAGTAGTGTATTAGTGTAGTAGTAGTAGTAGTTAGTAGTAGTATAATGCCCACAGCGGGAGTGGTCAGGATATTTCACGGGAACGTATTTGCGGGGGCACGAATTTGACCGGGCATCAAATTCATTGCCTGGTCAAATTCAATGCCAAACCCCCAAAAAAACGAGTAGGGTATGGTTTCTTAAATGTGGTTTTGCCGTTTCCCTTAAACTACACGTTATGACGTCATTGTTGGTGGGCACACCGAAATCTGTTTTGCTCCTTTGGTCTGCGACCAGTTCGATCAGAGAGGGAGAAAACAGTGCATAATAAAGGGGAGTGAAACAGTTTTGCCTGTGATGCAGACAGTCGGTATTCCCAATGTCACCCCGGCGTGCGCTTCAAATTCAATCAACGTTTGACTTTTTACAATCGTGAGCTTGTCCCATAAACTGTGAAAAGGTAACTCTGTTCGTCAGGGAAAGACAAGCGTATTTTCCCCCTTATTTTTTTCCTCTGAACAGCGGGTGTTTATAGACTGTAACAAAGGGGAATTTCTATACATTTTTTTTTTTTAAATTTTATTTTATTTTTTTTAAGTTATTAAGACATAAAAATTCGTGGGCTACACATGGCTTTTGAACTGTTATCATGCATTTCAAAAGGCATTTGATGATGATGCAGTAACAAAATTGGTCGTTTTATACTGTGATCATTCAGAGGTTTTAAAAACAGTTTTGAACTCAACATTCATTTTTGGTTGGTTGGGATTTTTTACTTTTAGACTGTGATCTTGTGTTCTTTCAGCATCAGTGTTACAAATTTTTTAGATGTGAAAGTGTCAAAACAAGTGATTAAGAATCTTGTATACCTCTATAACATAATCTCAAAACCTCCAATACTCCCAAACTTAGTAATTCCCCAAATACTAGTCTCTCCTCATATTGTATCATCCCTTATGTCAGCAGTTTTCATTGTGAACTCAGTTGAACACCCTCAACCAAGGCAATGTATCTTCTGACATATGGACACCAAACAGGGTTTCCATATTCCGAAATAAGACGCATTAGTGTCTTAAAAAAAGGGGAATCATCATTTCATTCGCTTAAATTTTTATTTTGCTTTCATCCTAAATAGAAGACTGGCGATTCAGTTGACTTTTTTTAACATAAACCATTTATATTAGGTCCAAAAGTCACTGAGTATAAAACAAGAAGACCCATCTCTGTACTACATTTCAAGTATACTTTCAAGCATCCTTTCATCATTTCCATCTTTGAATAGGTATGCATGGGATTCCTTTTTCTTTTTTTTTCTATTTTCCAAATGCGCACTTTGCACTTTTGATTATTACATTTCATAAGCCAAGAAGTGCCTGACTGTGTAACTAGTGAGTAAACGAGTTAGGATTCACACTGTCATCAACAATGGAATAGGCCTTCATTTTATTTGGGAAAAATGACATCACAGTCAGCACTCTGAGGCAAATCATTTAAAAAATAAAGAAATATTACAGAATAGAGTGGGCCCAAGGATGTTTTTTAGGGATACCTTTTGTCACATTTATCCGAATACAAACCACTGACATTTACATACTGAGTATGGTTACTTTAAAGTCCAATACCCAAAGTCATAAGGTTATCGCCAACACAAAAACCTTCATTTTATGTATTAGTCTTGAGTGGGTTACCTTGTCAAATGCCTTACACAAGCCTTATATCACAGCACCTGCAGGTGCACTGTAATCCAGCAAGGACATCAAGTCATTTATAAAGTTTACAAGCTATTGTGTGGTGCAAGAGCAGCCTTTTGTAAAACCACACTGAATCTTTTAACGATAAATCTTTTTGTAGTAAATCGTCACACAAAGCTTACGAACAAATCCCTCAAAATGTTGCATTCAAAAATGTTAAACTTACTGAACAATAGTTGCCTTAAGGTGCTATTCCACTCTGCATCTTCTTTTCTCCTTTCCCTGTTTTCTATGTGTTCTTGCCTTCTTTGTTCTTTGCTTTTGTTTATGTTACTTATTTTAAATCTTTAAATGCATTTTTTTTCCCTTTTAAAAACACTGATCCTCAAACACACACATCCGCGCACACGCGTCCAAGCACAACACACACACACACACACACACACACACACACACACACAAAACACACACACACACACACACACACACACACTGATGGAGCAAAAAAGACCTAAAAAAAAAAAGAAAAAATGTGAGAGAGAGAGAGAAGAGAGAGAGAATTAAGAGAGATTTGTTCACACTGTGGCTACAATCAAATCTGTGCAGAGATGGAACTGACTTTCTGTCGCACGCTTTCTTCAAGACAGTATCAGAGGACAAAATGAAGGGGGCAGGAGGGACAACCCTTGCACCATGAACCTGAAAAAAGTCGAAAACGGGAAAGAGTGGAGTACCCAAAGTACTACATGAAGGCGACCACAACACAGACATCATATTCACGGTGGAGGGACAAAAATTGCACTTCTCCAAGACCCTGTTGAGCATGTGTTCCCCCAATCTTCCATGCCCTGCTGACGCCGGATTATATCCAGCAGCACTCTGAGGGGATTCCATTGCCTGGGAAGAATACAGCACCATGGCTTTCTTCCTTCAGCTGATCCCCCCGGGGTGTACTCTGCTACCCCTCTAAACAGGTGAGATGATGATTTCATTTAGAGTGGAAACATCGTTTGCCACTGATGAATCAGTGGGGGAGGGGGGATAGGGTAGGATGGTGTTGCAAGCAGGAGGGGAAGGCAAATTATGACATTACTGGAAAATGGAATAAAATTTTTTGTGAAAATGAAGTTAAATCTGAAATTATTTCGAGAATGCTGTCGATAGTTGTATACAAATGAGACGCAGTGCCAAGATGCCAGTACTTAGCGGCATGTGATCCCTGAATAAACCTGAAAGTTGGTAATTAATTATTTCAAGCAATTGAAGGGTGGGCATGTGTATTTTTCTACCCAACCCGCATACTGAAATAATTTTAATTAAACTTCATTTTCAGGTTAGTCTTGTTTATTTATTTCCAAATATTACTTGTCTGCTAACTGGTCAGACATATACGCATGAGACTTAGAATCGGGGACCACAGGTATTCAACATATATGACAAAGGTATACACTTAATACATCTGTTTTATTAAAAGATTCCCTTCTGAATTGGGCGAATTTATTTCCCAGCAATTCTGCAGACAAAACGTTCTGGCGCTGATTGACCAGCCATTTTTGGCTGTTGTGATCCAACCACTTTCACTTCAGTTTTGCCATGTTGTACACGCTTATGAAAGGCTGTGGCCCTCACTTCTGAGTAGTGGTAAAATGAGAATTTGAAATGTCCACTCAACTGTATTCAGTACAGGTTTTATCCCATCTTGACGTAGTGTCCCTTGAGACAGATTTGTAGGGCTCAGTGCAGGCAAAAACAGCTGTTTTACTTTGGAAATGATATGGTCTTGTCTGGTAAGTTGTAGGGTTGATGAACAGGACACATTTTTTCTTGTCAGTATATGAAAATCTTGTCAGGACTGTTTGAAGAGTGGCAATATACAAGAATGCACTTGGTGTTATGAATGTTCACATCCTCTGTATCAGCTGGGAATATTTGATCCTCTTTGACAACAAAGCACGAAAAATGACAGTTCTGAATGTGAGTTTTGCAAAGCCAGCTTTCAGCTTGAAGGTGTTAAGAATGATATCCACATCCCCTGTTTCATGAGATTTAAAAAGTGTTTGGTCTAGTCTTAAATACATCCTTCATGACTCAAGCTACTACTGCGTGGTTACCATTTGAAGTCTGTATCTTCTAGGTTAAAACAAGCAAAAACAGCGCTTTAGGCAAGATTAAATGTACCATAACTAGCATCAGCAGCTTTACAGTTTTGTTGGGAATTTTTGGAGACTGAATGTAACCGGGGTTTTTGTAATCTTGCTGTCTTCAGTGAATTCTGACCATTTTTGGATGCATGTGTTGGTATGACTGCTCAATATTTCAGCAATTTAGCTTCCATGGATTTGACATTAGGTCTGTGCATTTCCGGTAAAGCCAGACTTTCAAAGTATGGCCTCAGACTGGTTTAAGTGATCTTTTTGAAGAAGAGGATGCACAGGGGTTGGTTGACTGGAAAGATAGGGGAAAAGGGAGTTTCATAATGGGGGGGGGGGAGGTGGGAGGGAGAGGGCTGCACATGAGATGGTGCACCACAGGGCGTCAGGGTTGTGTTGGACAGTCTGGAACAACCAGGGTTCCTGAGGCTTGTTCCAGCAGGACTATCTGCACCACCTGGCTGATGGCTCTGAGAGGAGTGAAAGCATGGAAGTTTTAAAACCTTTTCATGGCAGGGGGAAAAAGCAAACAATCAGTGGATTCAGCTTCTGGATCAGACCTGTAAGAAACAAACTGCTCCATCTGTTTGTTGATCCTGGAAGCCCAAAAAAGTCCATTTCAAAGGGGTGACCTGCCATTGTTCAAAAGCAAACTTGTGAGTATATTTCATCTAGTTTCCAGCCTACATCCTAATCTTCCATCTAGATTCCTTATCTGTTTCAATGTTCAATGTTCCTGGAAAATGGCTGCACTGACTTGGACACCTTCCTAATGCACCTTGATCAGATGGTGGATGTCCTGTCCTTACAAGCATCTGAATGGCTTTTGACCGTTTTGCTCATGCAGCTCACTGCAGTTGTGATAACTGTCATCAGTCTTTGGGCTATTTCTTCTTTACTCAAGACTGGAAGCAATTTAATGCAAATCATACAGCTTTTAATTCCAGGTATTTTATGTGGAGATCTTTCTCACACACCAGCCACTGTCCTCCTGTGGGCACCTGTTCACTGTGGCAGCCCATCCTGTAAGGCGGCATCTGTAGTGATCACAGTGTTGGGTTCACTCCTACCCGTCATCATTTTTCTGCTTTTTCCCACATTCCAATCCACGTCTGTAACTCATCACAACCAACTCATCACACAGCGGGAATGATGTTGTTGTTGTTGTTGTTGTTGTACCTTGGCTAAAAGACTCCAGGGATCACCCGAAGAGCCAAAGTACTTGAACACTATGGTACAATGCATCAGCTGGGGATGAGACATACGTGTGTGACCGTTTGAGTACCCCGCCACATGGGCAGCCACACTCCGACTTCGGGGATTTTTTGGGGACTGGTAATGTTATGCTAGGAGCTTGTCCGACTGGAGACAATCCCCGCATAACTATTGCAGAGCATAACAACAAATTTTTATGTAGCCTTGGTGTTCTAGCCTATGTCAGTTGGTCTGATACAGCCTTAAGCCAAGGCGACACAGTGGGAGATAACTTCATCAACTGACAGAGTCCCCCTTACTCTTTGTCAGAGCTTTTGTTTTTCCCTCCGTTTCTGGCTGGTGATATGTAGCAGCCAAAATTTTACAGCGGAACACTGGCAACCATCTTACCCATCAAACCCGAACCACATGTTTGATTTTGCATCTGGTTTTCCTAACATGTTTTTACACAGTCAGTCTGTAGCCTTCCTTTCTTTTGTAAGAAATCAGGTTTCTGAGTCACTATTTCAAACCCCAAATCCTGATTTCCAGAGTTAGGCTGCCAGTACATGTCACACCCATGAATGTCGGAGTGTTGTGGTGTGGTGTGTGTGTGTGTGGTGTTTGTGTGTGTGTTTTGGGGTGTGTGTGTGTGGTATGTGTGTGAGCGTTTGTGTGCGTGTGTGGTGTGTGTGCTATTCACCTTTCCATTGAATTTAACTTCTCTTTCTTTGCAGATGACAAGCTTCTTGAAACGCTGCTCGGCAAGAGAAAACCAGGTGCACACATCCAGCGCGAAATGTGAGCAGTACATTGACATCCAGCTGCAACTCAATCAGTACAACAAAATGTTAACAACTGACGCCAATATATTATCTCACTGCTTGTGAACAACACTCTCTGGTAGCTCATCTAGACAAGCTGGTGAACCTGCTGCCCAAAAGACAACACAGGAATTACAGGTAAGCAAGTTCTTTGAGCCCGTCCCCCTTACTGCACTGAAAGATGTCTTTCCCTTCGTCGTTGTCAGATTCTTGAACTTCAAGGGACTCTCTTCTGAACATTCACTCGCGGGAGTCACTAAACACACACTTTCACACACACGTACCACACACACAAATGTGTGCACGTACCTTCGCTTGCTCCTACGCACACATATACACATGGGGTGCATGGGCACATCCACACCCACACGATATGCGCACATACACGCACACACATGAAGACCCAAAAGCAAAACGCACATGCACATGCGTAAAACGCCCACATACAAAGACACACACATATACACAGATATAATGTACACACACACACACACACACACACACACACACACACACACACACACATAATATATATATATATATATATATATATATATATATATATATATTATATATAGTATAAAGTATGTATGTATAGTGTATATATGCAGATGCGTGTGTGTGCTCACCCAAACCCACAAATTACACACACACACACACACACACACACACACACACACACCCCACTTCTGCACACGACCACACACACACACACGTGCACACATGCACATACACACACACACACACACACGCACACACACATGCACACACACACACACACACACACACACACACACACACACACACACACACACACACAACACACACACATGCGCGCACACATATACACACAAACAGCACACATGCATAATAGCGCAAACCAAAGCATACACACTCAAACGCATACACATGTGCCCCGCACACACATGGGCCCATGCCCACAAACCATACACACGTGTACATTCACTACACACACATACAAACAAAAACAAAAAAGAAAACAAAAACAAAAGAATGGTAGGTAGACACTCAAGGTCCTGACCAGTGCGTTGGGCTAAAAGCTTGGGTCAGACATCGCCGAGTCGTAGCCACGAGACCCCTTCTTCATTTCTCTCATCTTAGTTGTTAATTCATTTATCCTCAGCTTAACATCATGCGTACTGTGGTCTCAAAAGTTAAGGGACGTGGTGTAGGGTATATGGACTATCCGCATGCAGTGACGCCCCCTTGATGAAACTGAAAATCATGGTGATATATTGATTGGGAAACCCAAAATATCATTTCTTTACATGTAAACTTTCTAATATTCTGTCTTCAGAGGACCTGACAGCGGTTTTGACCTTCAGCAATTCAGATCTGCTGTGTTTCTTCTGTCTTGTTACATGTTATTTTGGCTTGCCTTCCAATGCCACACTTCATCCACTATGGTACTAGTATGTGTGTTATTGAATTTGTGCTTATAATTCAACAGAATAGTACGGCATCACCATTCATGTTTCCTCCGACAGAGGTTATGTTTTCAAACTGCGTCCATTGGTTGGTTGGTGGCATGACTGATTATCAGCAAGGACACACAAAACGCAATGAACCAGTATTGTTTTGGTGGAAAATATGGACCAAGGGCGCCAGGACGAACCAGTTAAATTTTGGTGTAGATCCCCCGGTGAAAGGGTGGATTTAAGATTCCTGTAGCAAGAAACACAGACACATGCAAGCAAGCAGCAAGCATGTGCATGCATACACACACACAATGCACACGCACACACACACACACACACACAAAACACACACACACACACAAAACACACACACACACACACACACACACACACACACACACACACACACACACACACACACACACACACACACACACACACACCCTTAATGAAGTATTTTTTTTACAAAATTTAGTGAAAAAAAGAATATGGACCAAAAAGGTGCCCAATAAATTTTAATGTGGATTAAAGGCAAGTCTTAAATCCATTAGAAGGACTCTGTCAGAGTTGATGAACAAATTGTAATGAAACATAATTAAAAATGGATTGTGGCATATGAATGAATCGGTTAAGTTTTGGTGCGGATCTGTTGTGAAGAACTGGGTCAGAGTGTGGGACCAGATTCATCTTAGCAAAAACATGCAAAAACTATTGAAGCAATTTTAACAAAACTTATTGGAAATATAGGAGTATGGCCCAAGGAGGGATTCGTAAAGTTTTTGTGTGGATCCTGATCAGAATTCAGATCCAGGATCTGTTTGCACTCGGTGGGTGTCAGCCCTCTTCCAAGCGCTCTTCTAGTTTGTGTATGGTTTTGTTATCCACCAAAATGGAGTTATCGACAGAACTTTGCAAGGGTCAACTTGATTGTTGCCATGGATTTTGTTGTGTCCGTTGAGAGAGTGCTGCACGCAGGCCCACAGTGTTTTATCTCCTTCCCACCCACCACCCACCCACCCCAAGAAGCAAACAAACAAACAAAAAATCTTAAATTTCCTGAGAGCACACTTAAGGTCTAATGGAAGGGGTGGAGGCGAAAAAAAGTTGTGTGCGAGACTTGAACTGAACACAGACTGAAAAAAATATATTATTCCCTGAGCCACCACACCCTTTTGGAAAAGTAAAGGATTGCCCTGATGTGCAGCATGACATGAAGGAAGGATAGTCTGCCAATGCAAACTGTGAGGTGTGTCCATTAAGATTTGGATGAGAGAGTAACAAAAAAGAATCTTCAGAAAAAGAAATACTTTGATGAGTTTGCAACAACAACAAAAATGCATATGAACACATGCATAAAGAAGCTAGTAGATGACATTGGACTATAGTGACATCCCCCTCCCCCCCCCCCCCCACACCCTTTCTAGGGGAGAGCAATCTGAATTCAGTCACAGAAATTGGCTGTGACGAGAAAGTGTGTACAGAACATTGTAATTTATACTGTTATCTAATCATTGCCACATTTGTTATTTGTGGGAGTGTGCGTGTGTGTGTGTGTGTGTGTGTGTGTGTGTGTGTGTGTGTGTGTGGGGTGTGTGTGTGTGTGTGTAATTTTTATTATGTTCTTCCATTTTTCTGTTATTTTTCTTCTACAATTACAGCGCAGTACAATTAATGCTGTAGTTTAATTATCATTTGTCTCATAAGAAATGATGGTTCAGTTCTGCTTATGAAATTTATAAAAGGGTATGTTATTCTTTCTGATTGACAAGTGCTTAGTCAGCATAGGAAGTACATGTATCTTCCTTTGTGTTAGCTGAAGTTATAATAGTATTTGAATTTTCACTCTTTTCAGTTTTAAGATCAATGTTTGCATTAGTTCACTGAAGAAAGTCTTTTTGATGGGTTGCCCTGAAGTGGAGTTTACTTATAAAAACGATCATTTTGCAAGTAGTTCAGCGCCGATCATCCCATGCATTATGTCAGGTACAATGTTTTTGTTGTTATGTGCTTGCAAAACCTGTCACTTAAACTTTGGTTGCGTGCCTGTACCCATCGTCAACACAGCGCAGGCCTCCAAGGGTGGTACAGGACTGCTCTAAAGGCAGGTGAAGACAGTGCTTCTCTGGGTCCTCCCCAGCACCTCCGGGTGTTTCTTTTTCTACTTTGCCTTAACTAGGCTGACCCTGGAGAAAGGTCCAGTGACGGTGAGGAAAGACCCACTGACCACAGGGAAAGTCCTGTTGACAGTGGGAAAGACTACAACTTTGGATTCTCTCTTGAGGGCACATAAGACCGTATGGCGAAAGCTTGGCTGTGTCTGGAGTGGCACTGTCTTCATCTGTCCGTGGGCAGGGGTGGTTGGGTCTGTGGGTTGTGCTCGGCAGCTTGAGGTGGTATTTTTCGCCGTGGGCTCTGCAGTCATGAAATACGGGCTGGTACACCCATGGGGATGCTACTTTAAGGCTGTTATGAGCTGCATCCTGTAGTCTGATTTACCTCTGTTCAGGAGCAGTTATGTCCCTTGATATCTTAATGGAGTGTCCTGCGCGTGCCTGTACCCATTGTCAACACAGCGCAGGCCTCCAAGGGTGGTACATCATCATCATCAGTCCTCTCCGTGCCTGCTGGCGCTTGAGGCTATGGCAAGAGATCTCCATCTGGCTCGTCTGCGGCTGCTCTGGGGCTGTGTTGAGAGTCAGTCCTTTGCCTTTCAGCTCTCTTTCTATTGTCCTGCGCCAGGTTTCCTTCGGTCGCCCCCGTTTCCTTTTACCTTGGGGGGTCCAGCGCAGGGCTGTTTCTGGGGAGTGAGCTGGGTGGCATGCGACAGACATGCCCTAGCCATCTCCATCGACGCGCCTGGATGGTGTCCTGTATTGTGGAGACTCCTGTTCTAGTCCTCAGTATCTTCGTTTGAGATGATGTTCGGCCAGAAGATCCTGAGGAATACGTCGCAGACATTTGTTCTGGAACACTTCCAGCTTTTTCTCAATGCGACGGTCGTCTTCCAGCACTCTGAGCCATACAGGAGGACGCTGAGGACATTGCTCTTGAAGAGTCGAATCTTCGTTTGGATGCTGAGGACGGTGGATCTCCAGATGGCCCTAAGCACTGCGAAAGCTTGGTTGGCTTTGCTGATTCTGGCGTTGATCTCCTGGTTGCAGTCATGTCGTCTTGTGGTCATCTTTCTGCCCAGGTATACAAATTCTTGAACATCATCAGTGGTTTGCCGTTAGCGGTGATGGGGTTTGTTGTTTGTGGCATTTTTCCTCATGACCTGCGTCTTCCTCTCGTTGACCTTCAGCCCAATGGTGCTGGCTATCTCGCTGAGGCTTTCTGTCTTCTGCTGGGCGTTGAGCCCGTCCTGATTCTGTGTGACTGCAGTCCCAGGTCCACTGCGTATCAATGACCCTTCCAGACAGAGGACAACGTCCCCTCGATCCCCGTTGCTTTCCCTGGGTGACGTTTCGCATCAACCAGGTCGATGGCCATGGAGAAGAGGAAATGGTGACAGTATGCCAGCCTTGTTTCACTCCGGAGTCCACCTTGAATGGTTCCCCGATCAGCTGGTTGCTGTGAATGATGATGCGACACTCAAGGCTCTCATACAGGGACTGGATGAGTTTGACCATTTCTGGGAATGCCGTATTGTGCGTAGATCTTCCAGAGAGAAGCAGCGGTGCAAACTGTCAAAGGCTTTCTCTAAATCAATGAAACCACCGTAAAGTGGGCTGTTTCCATTCATGGGACTGCCTCGAGGATCTGGCGTAAGACAAAATGTGATCAATGCATGAATTCCTTTTTTTTTTCCCCCCCCCCGCTCTAAAGCCTCTGCCCTGCTCTTGACAAAGTAGGTCCTTCAACCGCTTTCTTTATACGCTGGGTAAGATGCAGACAGAAGACTATGCAGGTGATGATAGTAGGGTGATGCCAACTCCAATGTTGCATCTCCTAGAACTCCCTTCTTTGGTTAAATGTGATGATTGGTACCAGTTCACCCATTCAGCTGGGTTGTCTCCTGGTTCCATAAGTCCTGCAGGATGCGTTGGAGGATAAGGTGTGTCCTGTTCTCTGCCTTCAGCATCTCGGGCATACACCATCTTCTCCTTGAGCTTTCCATTCTTTCGCTTGCGGATGGCTACCTTGACCTCATCTACAGTGATGTCTCCCATGTTGACCGTCCAGGCCTCCACTGCCATAGAAATGTTCAGCTGTGTTGGTGGATCAGGGGGGTTTAGATCCTCTGGAAGTGGCACTCCACCTCTCGAGCTTGGCACATTCTTCAGTGATAGGTTTCCCGTCCCTTGCCTTAACTGTATGTCTTGGTTCTGTCCTCTGTCTCCCCGCAGCCACTTGGTGGATCTATACTCTGTCTTCAAATCCTTCATCTCTGCTGCTGCCTCAGCTTCATCAGCAAGGCCTCTCCACATATAACGTTAATCTTCCTTGCAGACAACTCACTCTTTGTCTTTCTCTCTGTGTGCTGGTTCTATTCAATCCTTAGCCTGGTTGACTTGGCATCCAGTCATTTTCTTCTTGATCCTGTTTTTTCTCTCCTCATGGTTTTCATGTGTTGCAGTTAACCACACAGATTTCACACGTTTCCCTATAAACCCTCTTTCTCCTTTGCTTTTCGGTAATAGCCTTGTTGAAACTGTCTATGTCAGTGCTGTTTCATCTTGGCGGACGCTGAAGCTATTCTTCAAGGGTGACGCAGAATTCTTTCTTGTTGTTATATCTTTTAGCTTGGCAAACATCAAGAGCGCAGGTTCCGACTGTCCCCCAACTTTTGCCGTTCCACAGTTTGAGGGACAGTTATCGCTACAGTAGTACAGGGACACTTACACATCTGCGTGTCGCATCACACGTACATCTTGTAGGGAGGCGCCTCCATATTTTCCGTTGAAAATGATGTGTCAATTTGGTTTCTTTGTCTTTCCGTCGTGGATGTCCATGGTTAGCTTGTGGATGGTTTTGTGAATCAAAAGAGTAGCCGCAATGAACCAGATCATTTTTTCTTCACAAGAGGTCGATGATTCTTCGCCGTTGTCGACATGACTCCTATTCCGATGTTTCCCCATGACTCTTTCCTAGTTCTCATGTGTTGCTACAACTCTTGCGTGAAGTCCCCCTATCAGGAGGAGAACATATCGTTCTTGTAAGTCATAACCAATTTGCATGTAGCGCACTGTAGAACCTGATCTTGACCCTCCTCGTCAGTGTATGGTTCCCCCCCCCTATTGGTGCTAGGCCACTATAACTGATAGCTTTCACACTATGATTCATCCACACATACAGCAGGCGTTCATTTTGATTGGGTTTCCATTTCAGTACGCATTGGCATGTCTCTTGCAAATTAATGAGGCAACTCCTTCCTGATGGATGTCATCTTGCCTACCTGACCAGAATGATGTTTTCTCCCATACTCAGTCTACTGTTTTCCTGTTTTTGTCCAATCTTGCTACTATGCCCCTAGTAGGCCTCAGGTTGGTAGTTCTTCATCTCATTACAGTTTTGTGCTAAACATCCCGCATGGTAACAAGGTCCGCACTTTTCCCCAAAATCCAACATCCCGCAGTGTGACTTTTGGCGTTAGGAGATCGCTATCGGGCTGGAGACTTCCTTACGGCTTTGGTCCCCCTCCTTCATAATCCAAACTGCTTGGTCTGCTTCACTCCCTCTGCCATATGGAGTATTTCTCTTGCTGGTCGTTTCCGTAGCGTAATGTTTTATACGGGTGATGTTGCTATCGGCCCACGCCCAACCTCCTCCTTTACCCGGTCCTTGAGACCGCAATGTGGCTCCGCAGACAACCAGGGCGTAGCACCAAGTGAGTTACAGGACTGCTCTAAAGGCAGTTGAGACCAGTGCTACACTCTGTGTCCTCTCTCCCCAGCACCTTCGGGTGTTTTCTTTTTCTTCTTCTAAGATATTAAGAAAAAAAACACATTTACAGCACCTTGGATATCATTTGATAATTAATATCTACAACATTGACACTAGTGACGATTTGTTTACAATGTCCTGCAATGTGGATCATGCATTTCTGTATTAATAATGTGTGTTTTTCTTGTTTTGTTTTTTCTTGTTTTTTTTCTGTTGTTTGTTGCTTTTTTTCTTAGCCACTGTGCAAATATCACTTTTCAAGTCCATTCAGATGAAAGGCGAAACATCTTTCATATGTGAGAAAAAGCGATCAGGAGGAGGAGAGTAACAGAACAGGCATAGGTCAGCGGAACAAGTTTAGACACGAACACTACAAGTTGCCACGACAGAGAATGCATCTCTGATTCCCCCGACCACACATAGGGTTAATGATATCCTCATAAATCAACGTCTGTTTTTATGTGGTTTAGGATGAAATAAAAGTGTGTCTGTGTTTGGAATATTCTCAAACTTTGTTGACATAATTATGTCATGTTAGATCCATGACTTGAGTTTAAATTCGTTTAATGTTTAAGTGTAAGCATCGTGTCGTGTAAAAATAAACATACATCTCACTCATTGCATTATATTTAGCTTGCGTGATTATCTTCTCTCATACAGATTTACTCTCGCACATGTTATATACACTTAGCTATGAAGAGATTTTGTTATATGCTTAATCATAATATCGCAAGTATTTAGGTACCCAGAATTGTACATTTGGTCCAAAGCTGTGAAAGTCATATGGGACCCCGACAATATACTTTTTACTTTTTTTTTTTTACATTAATATAAGTGTCAGCTCCTGTTTCAAATTTAAATTGAGGTGTATATCATTATTTTCATCATGGTAGGCTGCCCTATCATCAAAATGATGACAAATGAGATTAATTTTTCATTTTTGATGTAGGCAGTGCTGCAAAGATTCTTAAAGACATATTGATGGGACTCGGGGGGGGGTGTTGCATGGGTTCTGGATTTGTGGCATAAATGTGGCAAAGTTGTTTTATGTAAACGTGACTGAAATGCTTAATAAATAAATGTTGGCAACACTTGATCTGTGTATTTTTGATTGTGGCAAGGAAGGAGATCTTCATTACATTATAAATTCTTAACTGGAAATAAAATAGCACATAAAATACTTTTAGCGTACCTTGCGTTTTCTTGAAAGTTGTTTCAGAAGTATCAAATCATTTACCGTGTAGAATCTGCGCTGGAGATTTACGAAAAGCGTGGCAGTTAGCCTACGATGATATTATACATGCCAGGAAAGGGAGGGAAGGTGGAGAGACAAAGGATGGGATGAGAAGGGAGGAAACTTGTTCATGTCAGCACTGCCCTCTTTTTTTTTTTTTTCATTAGTTTTTTTTTCCCTTTTCTCTTATCAGAATTTAAGACATGCTAGTTTTTTTCGGTCTGCTGGGCTATAAGCAACATTATCTTGTGCTATGATAGTGTTGAAATCGGTGGACACCAGAACAGGACTGCGTCTTTAATGGCCCTTTTTCAGTATTATAGTGCGCCTGGCTTTTTTTTTTTTCCACTGAAGCTGGGCTTGATAAATGAAGGGAAGAGACTGGTGCCCACAGTGCGGCCTGAATTCGGTTTGAAGTGAAAATTGATCAGTCAGTATTCTTATAGTCGGACTGTAGGACGCTGCTGTATTTAAGAGCAGTTGGAGAAAAAAAAAGTGGCAAATGCTCTGTTATTTAAGTTCCTTTTAAAAAAAAAAGCAAACTCTCTCTCTCTCTCTCTCTCTCTTTACTCTTTCTCTCCATGAGCGTGCAAACACACACACAAACACACATACACACACTCTCTCTCTCTCTCTCATACACACACACACACACACACACACACACAACACACACACACACACACACACGTGTGTATATACGACAATTGTGTTCTGAAACAAGTCTGCGCTGCCTGCCACGGTAAGAGGGGCGTCTGCTTTCTGGTTACCCTGTACAATTTGCCTTAAAAAGAACCGAGTCAGAGCTGACTGTTGAGTCTTGCGAGAGTTTACTGTTGTGCAGTTGTGAGGCCAAGTACAATGTCAGATATGCAGTGCGTCTGTATACATTTTCACATCATGGCATAGTTCTTGATCTACAACTCCAGAGTTGGGACTGCACTTCCTGAGGAAGGTCAGCATGTCTCCATTGCCCAGCACTGGTGATTTTGTGGAGGGAGGTGTATTAATCTTCACTGTGCTTCATCAATTATCCACCGATTTGTATTTCATGGGCCTCACAGACCTGTGTCTGTAAAAGAGGCAGTTCAGCACCATGCCCCTTTGTGTATTTCATTGATCTCATTGTTCTTCTTGAGGCAGTTCAGCAGCATGCCCCTTTGTGTATTTCATTGACCTCACTGTCCTTCTTGAGGCAGTTCAGCAGCATGCCCCTTTGTGTATTTCATTGATCTCATTGTTCTCCTTGAGGCAGTTCAACACCATGCCCCTTTGTGTATTTCATTGATCTCAATGTCCTTGAGGCAGTTCAGCAGCATGCCCCTTTGTGTATTTCATTGACCTCACTGTCCTTCTTGAGGCAGTTCAGCAGCATGCCCCTTTGTGTATTTCATTGATCTCACTGTCCTTCTTGAGGCAGTTCAGCAGCATGCCCCTTTGTGTATTTCATTGACCTCACTGTCCTTCTTGAGGCAGTTCAACCACCATGCCCCTTTGTGTATTTCATTGATCTCGCTGTCCTTCTTGAGGCAGTTCAACAGCATGCCCTTTGTGTATTTCATTGATCTCACTGTCCTTCTTGAGGCAGTTCAGCAGCATGCCCCTTTGTGTATTTCATTGACCTCACTGTCCTTCTTGAGGCAGTTCAACAGCATGCCCCTTTGTGTATTTCATTGATCTCATTGTTCTTCTTGAGGCAGTTCAGCTGTGTTCTGGAGTCTGTGTCATGGGCTCCTCAGCTTTCAGGGATGGGAAGGAGGAGGAAGGTGTAGAGATGCAAATCTGCATCTTGCACATGAGCATGTGAATTGATGTGGTTGAGTGTGTATGCTTGGTTATGCACATGCATGCAAATGTACAGGTATGCTTATGTCTTCCAACCACTTCAACACAGTTTACCGGGAGAGTCAGACAGAGCATATGATCAGAGAGAGAGAGACACACATTGGAACACAGTTTCTGAACACGATGCAGGTGGCATTATGGTTTCTATCTGTATTTCCACTGCTGAAGCAAGGCACATGCACAAAACACATATGAAGTGAAAACTTCTGCATATACACAAACCAGACATAAAGCGAAAGCTTCTGCAGATACACAAACCAGACATAAAGTGAAAGCTTCTGCATAATTATACACAAACCAGATACAAAGCCAATGTTTTAGTAGTTGGAAAAAGTAGACAAAAGGGTCCAAGCCATTTCCCACCTTGCCTTTTCCCCAGTGAAAGATGCTCCCAGGTTTCACTGAAATGGGAGAGAATGATAACTCTATCAACACCAGCCCAGTCAAGATGGCAAATCCACTTTGGACCATAAACACAGAACAAGTGCAATTCCTGTGTGTGTGTTTAAGGAAGGAAATTCTCCTCCAAGCATGACATGAAGATCACCGGGACAAAATTGGGGTTGTGTGAAGACTGACTGATAAACAGCAGTGTACTGTGCCAGCTAAGAAAATACCAGAAAACCAGGGGCAGGACTGGAGCCACCAAGCCAAAGACATCCTCTGTATGTGTTCTGCAGATAAGGAAATTATGCTGGCTCTAGAATGAAACACATTGCTCCTGCATGATCAAAACGCGATCGGGATATCTCAGGTGAAAAAGTGTCTATGAACTGGATGCAAACTGCAAAGAGCTTACAGAAACACGAACTGATCACATTTGGAGATATGTCTACGCAGTCTGTCGAGGGGCCTGTAGAGTAAAATGGTCCACTGAACCTAAAAAATCAAGATGTTAGTGATGAATTAAATCCAGAAGAGAAAAAAAGTCTCCAGATACAGGCTAAGATTGCCACAGAAAGTGAAAAACAAGAGCTAGAGAAGCTCTGTGATGACCCAAACATAAAACACGGTGCCCTCAGTAAAGCAGAATCACAAAGGAGAAGATGCAACAAGAAGAAAACATGAGATTTCTTCAGAGACCCCTGTTGCTGTTGGCTAGGAAACTATTTGAGCAGCCCAGATCAGAGACGCTTGCAGTGAACAAACTCTTGAACGTCTCAGGAGAATAGGCTCCCAACACTTACAGTTAAGCACTGCTTAAAATTCAGGGGCCTTCAACACCAGAAAAAATATTCGATGGCAAGCCATCAACACTGGATGAAGTAAAGAAAGTGGTGAAGAAAACCAGAACCAGAACATTACCTGAATTTAATGCTATACCCTGTGTGCTGTATAAAAACAACATTCCATTGCCTTGGAGTGATTCCACAAATTGATAAGATCAGCGTGGATGAACTTGAAGATCAGAAACCAAAGGATGATAGTTGACATTCTAGAAGAGCAAGACGTGAATGACATCAATAAGTTCGGAACATCAGTTCTGAACGTTGAGGAGAAAATCTTCTCTATCAGGGCAGTGAGGCTGGCCATATAATTCAAAGAAAATGACTACACAGATGTGTCAGTCTGCAAAGGAGGCATCTCTGGAGTGTCAGGCTGTGTAGAATATGGCTCAATGACTTAGGACACAATTCAAAGAATTAAGGTCAAAACATGACACCTCAAAGTGGTTCGACTTGATCTGGCAAATGTGTACGGACTGGTTTCTCATAAGGTGATTCAACTGGTTTTAAAAAATATCTGAGAAATGTTAAACAAGTGAATTAATGGCTTCTCAAGGGGCTGGAATAGCTCAGTTGGTTGATGATATCAACAATAACAATAATAATGATATTCAGTATTGTAAATATTATGACAGCCAGTAATAAGAATAATAATTGTTGCCATCCTATTATACATGTTTTTTTTTAATGGCATTAAACCTAAATTGCTAGCAATTTGAAGCAAACTTACTGCATCTGTTTAAATGTACAGGAAAGTGATGCTATATACATACATACATGTGTGTGTGTGTTGTGTGTGTGTGTGGTGTGTGTGTCTGTGTGTGTGTGTGTGTGTGTGTGGTGTTGTACCAAGTATACACTCTGATTATAGGACCATACACTTGCAGGCTTCCATACACTTGTGTATTTTAAAGTAGTGCATTACTTTTTTTTCCTCCTTTCTTTCAAAATGTTTGTGTGAACATGTGAATTGAAATTGTTTTAGATAATCTTTTTTGCTTGCATTCTCTCATTATTGCTTGCATTCTCTCATATTGTTTTCACACACACACACACACACACACACACACACACACACACACACACACACACACACACACACACGTGTGTGTGTGTGTGTGTGTGTGTGTGTGTGTGTGTGTGTGTGTGTGTGTGTGTGTGTGTGTGTGTGTGTGAAGGTAAATTAAACACATAAGAAGTCTGTAAGGTTTTTCTAATTCAGCAGTTCTCAAACTAAGGATCATCTTCCAAACAAACCAAAGAGATGAGGTCAGTGTTACCTCGGTTGTAAATAGCATCCAACAGAATAACAATGTATGGTTTACTCTTCTGAAAGATAAAACGCACAACATTGTTTACTGAAACATGTTAAGTTTTAAATTTGCCAGAGTCTGCACAAGCAAAACAAACAAACAAAAAATACAAAATATTGCTTATAAACAGAAACAATATAAGTTTGTAACCAATACTACACTCTCTGTTACGCAATATACAAGCCATAAAAAGAAAACAAACATGCACAACCCAGTTTTTAATAGATTTTCTTCTTCCAAAAATGCACTACTGAATGTTTGAATGATCAACTTCAAACAAATAATTTGCCCTCTTGTTTCTCACAACACTCATCATTGTTTGAATCATCAACTTCAAACAAATTATTTGCCCTCCTGTTTATCACAACACTCGTGACAGAAAAATCAGGAAAAACTAACTTTCAATTTGCAGTGGAATGGAAACTGGAATTGTGAGAAGGGTTATCTGAGCAGACAGACACATCACCAACTACACACTCACAACACACAGGCAGGAAACACATATCACAGAACCATGCAGGAACTGAACAATCGAGGCATATGATCTTTTGATTCTCACTGTTCACAAGAAAAATGTTTATGACCTGTTGACATGATGCAGTGGTTAAGTGTCACGACTTGCTGACTTGAAAGTTGTCGATTTGATTCCTATCAGAGGCAGTTATTTGTGGGATTTGTTTGTTTGCCACTGGGTAGATGGAAGATTAGACTGCCAAAAGCTTAAAGATTTATATGAGAGTGAGTGTGTGTGTGTGTGTGTGTGTGTGTGTGTGTGTGTGTGTGTGTGTGTGTGTGTGTGTGTGTGTTGAAACAAGTCTGCGCTGTCTGCTACAGTAAGAGGGGCATCTGCTTATTGGGTTAGCCTGTACAATTTGCCTTAAAAAGAACCGAGTTAGAGCTGACTGTTGAGTCTTGCAAGAGTTTGATGTGGTACCGTGTGTGATGACAATCACAATGACAGACGTGTGGTAATGTGTCTGTATTTCAAAGTTGATCTTCCATCTACTGACTGCCAAATGCATAAAGGTTTATACGAGTATGGGCAAAATGCTCTTTTTACAATAACGTTAACAGCTGATCACCAGTATTATCTGTTGGCCAGAAGCATGTTTAAAAACATGAAACTCAAAGCTTACAAAAACAACAGACTCCTGTTTAAAAACATGAAACTCAAAGCTTACAAAAACAACAGACTCCTGTTTAAAAACATGAAACTCAAAGCGTACAAAAACAACAGACTCCTGTTTAAAAACATGAAACTCAAAGCTTACAAAAACAACAGACTCATGTTTAAAACATGAAAATCAAAATGTACAAAAACAACAGAAGTAATGCGCAAAAGTGGTAATAATTTCAATACTGAAAAATGAAAGTCAAAAAACAATTTTGTAAAGGTAAAACTATTTAGCTGATGAAGAAAAGGGTTTTACTATAAAATGTATTGAAGTGAAAAACAGAAAAAACAACAACGATCTTTACATATAAACGTCACTCAAAACTGACCTCAGTCAAAAATGATTTGAATGAACATAAAAGTTTGGGGAGGGGGGTGGGGAAACACATTTAGGATGTAGCTCATGCCTAAATCAAATGGCGGAAGATAAGAGTGCACAAGCATACTATACAAAACATAAGAAAAACTCAGATAAACTGAAGAGGGTCAAACAAAACTGGTAAATCACCAATCAACAATAAACTGGTAACTTTCTAGAGAAAAATTCAAGCAAGTCTGAATACAGAAGAAAGTTAAAGAAAACGCAAATATTTGACAAGTTAAAAGAAAACGCACATATTTGACAAGTTAAAAGAAAACACACATATTTGACAAATTAACACAAAGTGACACCCCCTACTTTGTTTACAGCACAATGGCAAAATGCACCGGGCTATGTCTAGGCTATCAATACTTCAAACCCAAATATCGCCAACAACAATGCATCAATACACCAGGAAATATGTGTCAAGACTAAATAAACAAAATTAGAGAAGTTACAAAAGTGGGAAAGAAAAAACAAAATTAGAGAAGTTACAAAAGTGGGAAAGAAATATGGCTGGATTAAACATATATTTACTTTTTTTAAAACTGATGAACTTGCATTTGTTACATTTAAAAATGAAGATATTCAGTCATCTTTTCAACTTTCATAATTTAAGCTTACAAAAACAACAGAAGTAATGCGCAGATGTGGTAATAATTTCAACACTGAAAAATGAAAATCAAAAAACAATTTTTGTAAAGGTAAAACGGTTTTTGCTGATGAAGAAAAGGGGTTTACTATAAAATGTACTGAAGTGGAAAACAGAAAAATAACAACTATCTTTACATATTAAAAAAACACACTCAAAACTGACCTTAGTTAAAAATGTTTTGAACGAACAGAAAAGTCAAAACTTACAAAAACAACAGACTCATCTTTAAAAGCATGAAATTCCAAGCTTACAAAAACAACAGACTCCTGTTAAAAACATAAAAATCAAATTTACAAAAACAACTGACAGACTCATGTTTGAAAACATGAAAATCAAAGTGTACAAAAACAACAGATTCAAGTTCAAAAATATAAAAATGAAAGCATACAAAAACAACAGACTCATGTTTAAAAACATAAAAATCAAAGCATACAAAAACAACAGACATAAAAATCAAAGCATACAAAAACAACAGAAGTAATGCACAGAAGTAATAATTTCAATACAGAAAAATGAAAGTCAAAAAAACAATTTTTGTAAAGGTAAAACTGTTTTGCTGATGAAGAAAAGGGGTTTACTATCAAATGTATTGCAATGAAAAACAGAAAAATAACAACAATCTTTACATATGAAAGTCACTCAAAACTGACCTCAGTCAAAAATATTTAGAACAAACAGAAAAGTTTGGGGGAGGAGAGGGGGGGGGGGGGGGACACATTTAGGATGTAGCTCATGCCTAAATCAAATGGTGGAAGATAAGAGTGCACAAGCGTACTGTACAAAACATAAGAAAAACTAAGATAAACTGAAGAGGGTCAAACAAAACTGGTAAATCACCAATCAATAAACAGGTAACTTTATAATAAAAAATTCAAGCAAGTCTGAATACAGAAGAAAGTTAAAGAAAACGCACATATTTGACAATGCAACACCCCTACTTTGTTTACAGCACAATGGCAAAATGCACCGGGCTATGTCTGGGCTATCAATACTTTAAACCCAAATATCCCCAACAACAATGCATCAATACACCAGGAAATATGTGTCAAGACTAAATAAAATTAGAGAAGCTACAAATGTGGGAAAGAAAATATGGCTGAATTAAACATTATATCTACATGTTTTAAATACAGATAAACTTGCATTTGTTACATTTAAAAATGTAGGTGTTCACTCATCTTTTCAAATTTCGTAATTTACAGGAACCAGTACTACAAGTAAGTACACAGTCTACTTAACACAAGTCTCTGGTATCGGACAGAAACTTGAATGTTGAAAGTACTGATCACCTGCATACCATGTTGATAACATGATTCACACACACACACACACACACACACACACACACACACATACACACACACACACACACACACATGTGCACACACCATTTGTTTTCCAAATGCAACACTAGGATAAGCATTGCTGGTTGAAACAGGAAGTTTTTTCTTTCACTGTACCTAGCCTGCACCATGTTGATGTTTTCAATAAATCTCCTGTTCCACAATACGACTGAAAAGGCTAATAACAAAGTATGTTTATGCTTAAACAGCAATACTTAGTGTTGAATTGTTACACACCTACCTCAAGGTCTTTCAAAATTGTCCAAACAGAAACCTGTCCCAGAATACTACACATCTAACAACACTGTATGTGTTACTGCCACTTTGCTGTCATTAATCAAGAATTCAGGATCTTTATAATCAGCATAACATCTGACTTGTCATCAACATCACTCATAAGCCCTCATTTCCTCGCTGTTCTCCATCTAGACATCCATGTTTGAGAAGAATGCAAATTACATATTTGGCAGGGTGTGTGCCTGAATTTCATTTTGTTTACATCTGACAATTATACACATGAATATCAAAAATGAATTGCAGTGGACAGGCAGATTTCTCAAGTGATGGGAACACGCAGCATGATCAACCAAGGGAGATCATTCACCAAGACCAAGCGCAGGGGAAGATAAGACGGGGCAGACAGAGAAAGAGGTGGGCATACAGCATGGCTGGGTGGACTGTGAAGAGCACTGCAGCAGCACAGACTTGTCCACATTATCAGCAGTGGAGACGACTGGTGCAGCGTTCAACATTACAGTGACCCTACCCTCTTGGTCTTGCTAGGCTCTGGTATCAATGTGTCAACAGATCCATGCATACATGCATCACTTGTGTATATGCAAATACATAGCTCACAGAAGAAGTGCATTTGAGTGTGAGAATGTGTTTTACGTTATGATACTGTGCACTCTGTCATCATGACAGACATCTCTGTGTTCAGCTCAGACTGTTCTCCTCAGGAAGGGCCACTGCCACAGTCTGATGTCGCCCTTTGATCGCTCACAATCTTTCACCTTGCACCGCTATTCTGTCAAATATTTTGTTCTTTTTTTTACTTAGGAGAAAATTGACACACAAAAATATTCTCAAAATACAACTATGAAACGCAATTCTTTGCTCTAGGGCATTCCATTTCAATTCATTGTTTCACATGGAACAGAAAACAGGTCCTTGGATGGGACTCTGAACTTTGCATTTTACAAACGCATACATCTTTGTAATCCATGTCAGACTCCAGTGGCTAAATGATACACGGAAATGATCCACACACACCCTTTTAAAAGAAGAGACACTATAATGACTCCCAGGTGCTGCAAAAAAAGGAGAAGATGCCTAAAAAAAATGTAAGTTGCAATGTTTAGGTACACACACACACACACACACACACACACACACAAAACACACAACACACACTATGTGCTTTGAAAACCCCACAAATGGGTTTCTGAGATTTCTAGTGCTTTTTTTCACCATAAAAATACAAACTTTAAATTATGTAGTGTTCAGACTAAAACCGTTGATTTACATGAAATTAGAAAGCTCTGCAATAAAGGGATTTGCTCGAGACCAAGTAAAGTCTTTTTCGCTTTTTTGAAATGCTCTCCACATGTCTGTGAGTTGTAGAGTAGCAACAGTATGGTTAAATGCTCTAACTTCTGGATCAGCATGGGCATGACCTGATACAATGTCTAGCTCACTGTTAAGAACGCAGTTAAAATCACCAACTAGAAGAAAATTGTTTTCACTAAATTCATTTAACGTTTCTTGTAGATTTTTCATGAACAACATTTTTTCTCTCGAGTTATTAGGCCATAAGCGTTTCCAACATTGAAACTGTAATCATTACAGTTAACTGAAACTACTAGAATTCTGTTATTTGCAATTTCTAATTTAACTTCCCCATCAAAATGTTTAGCTATTAAAATAACTTCTCCTTGACTTCTGTTTGTGCCTTCGTTGTACAAAATTTGTCCCCCCCCATTGTTTTTCCTATATCAATAAATCACTAGTTGTTTATGTGCGCCTCTTGGAGACATACTATATCAAATTTCTGACCTTTTAAATAGTGAAAAACTGAATTTCTTTTAAATTTATTTTTCAAGCCTCTCACATTAATAGAACATATGCATATTTTATCCATGAATAATATGGAATTTTTTATGAGTGCAAATTTTCTTTACAGAAACCGAACACACCCAAATATACAACATTCCAGGCCATTGTCCGTAACATCAGCAAGGTCGAAAATCCGGTTCAGTCCACGGATTGCAATGCTTCACCCATCTGTATCGCCTTTCTTGTCAGATTTAGCACTTAAAGGGGGTGACTTACGGTAATCTTGCCGTGTTCCTTTTTTTTAGCTTTGTCCTTCCCTTTCACCTCCCTGGGACTGGTGCTCTCCCAGAGCGGGGGCCGCTCGGCGTCTCGGACCTGTGGCGACGTGCACACTGAACCTGGAGGGTAGAGGTGAGAGTCGTCTGGCGTTCCCCAGGACGGCCCCTGGATTGCCCGCTCTCCTCCTCTCTCGTCGTCTCGCTCTCATCAGTACGGGAGCTGTCTGCTTCCTTCTCTACACGTTCACAACTGGACACCACACTCTCACTCACACTGGTATCATTAGTTTTTTTCCAACGGGCACAACGGGTCACCCTGCTTATGCCAGTCTGCCTGCAAATTCTACAGACAATCTCTTTCTTACAAACTGATGCATGGTGACCTGTGCTCAGACATTTGGAACAAATAGCTTGTTTACCTTCTGCCTTTTTCTGTTCACGGTGAAAGACCTTTGCAGTGAACACGCTGACTTTCAGAGTTTTTTTCCAGGGTACGGGTGGAAGTGTTATGAACAGAAAACGCCTTCCTGTAAGAAAACGGGTTAGTTTTCCATCGCATCTCTGGCTCTCTCTGCCTTTATATCGTTGAACGCAATTCGCACCCGACTTTAATGAGGGAGTCTTCAATCTCTGAGTCAGCTACAGAAATTGGCAGGTTATCGATCCAAACTTTTCGTGTACGGCTTTTCCTCACCAGTGTCGTCTCGCAAAGTAAAAGGATTAGTGTTAGACAATTGAACAACTGTTCCTCTCACACAAATACCTTGAACGAGGAGTTTTGTTCGGGCGTCCTGCGTGGCAGGATAGATCCTCCACAGGCTGCCGATCTGCTGTGCTCCCACAACAGACCCTTGGCCAGCAACCCGTTCGCCCGCCAGGCAGATTTCCAACACAGAGGGGCGATTGTTGGAAGAGTCCGGAATATTCCTCGCCTTTACAAACACTGGGGTAACGCCTATCCCGGACATCTTCGAGTTTCAAAATGTCAAGCCACGAAAGAAAAAAAAAGGAAAAGAATCGATGGCAAATGATTCGAATCGAATATGAAAACATTCAACTTGACGAGAATCGAAAATTAATGCGAACACCGCTGGACAAAATTCAAACGAAAGAAAAAAACGGCTAAGTCAGAAAAAACGCTCACTCAGCCTGTATTCAACGCTTGTAGAGAGCGCAGAACGCGTGACCGCTTGCCACGGCTGTCTCACGCTGAATCTCCCGTCGCTTAGATTACTGTTTTTATCTGAGGGAATGCTACAGTTCAGTGTTTTGTGTGAACACATCAATTTTCCTCACTCGGATCACAAAGCGATATCATTAGAACTCAACAGCAGCGATTTCAGTCGTGGTCCTAGTTATTGGAAATTTAATAATAGCTACTTAAAGGACCCAGTATTTTTCAAAAGATGAATGATTTATTAGACAGAGAAATTAATAGTCTTCCAGACTCAAACTCATATATGTATACATGGGAATTATGTAAAATCAAAATTAGAGATTTTTGTAGTGAATATGGGGAAAAATTTTAGCCATAAAAGAAAAAATGATGAAAAGAAATTAGAGTTTGAAATCTTGGAAGTTGAAAAACAAATGATTCCCTAACGTTACGAGTAAAGACAACCAAGAACAATATTTGATATTAAAACAAAAGTTAGAATTACTACAAGCACACAAAGCAAAAGGTGCGCAGGTAAGAGCACGAATTAAGTGGATTGAAGAGGGTGAACGTAACACTAAATATTTCTGCATTTTAGAAAAAGCAAGAGGAAAGAAGAAAGTCATCACAAGGTTGTGTAGAGACACAGGGGAAGTAATAAACAGACCAGCGACAAAATTTTTAGAAGAACGGGTAACATTCTATAAAAAATTGTATAGTCAGCCGGTAGAAGTACACAACGTTAGTGAATCTGTTGATGTATTCTTAGAAAACGAAACCATTCCTTGTTTGGATGAAAATGACGTTGCTAGTTGCGAGGGCATGGTTACCAACTGATGAAACAACAAACGCCTTAAAAAAGATGAAAAATGGATCAGCGCCAGGGACGATGGAATAACTATTGAGTTTTTCAAATTTTTTTTGGAATAAAAATAAAAGTTTTCTTAACAAACGTCATTTTGTGGAATCTTTTGATATAGGAGAAACTAGCATATACCCAAAAAGCAAGGCATAATAACATTGTTACACAAAGGGAAAGAACTTGAAAGAGACAAGCTGACTATTGGAGACCTAAACTCTGACAACACTGACTACAAGATACTGGACAAAGTATTGGCAGAAAGACTTGGTAGAGTCATACACAAATTTAGTTAACGACGACCAAGTAGATATATCAAAGGCAGAAACATTGCTACATTATAACATCAATAGATGATACAATCAATTACCTTGACCAAACAAATAAAGCGGGTTACTTACTGGCAGTTGATTTTTCAAAAGCCTTTGATTCAGTGTCAAAAGATTTTCTGTTGCATGCTTTTAAAGTTTTGGTTTCGGAACTGAATTTAGAAAGTGGGTTGCCATACTGACAAAGAACCCTGCTAGTTCAATAAATCATGGGGGATGGATATCTGAACTGTTTAATCTTTCTTGTGGAATTAGACAAGGATGCCCTTTTTCTCCATTAGCCTTTGTTCTGGCAGTAGAGTTGTTAGCAATTAAAGTCAGAAATAGCACTATATCTGGCATCAGCGTCCCAACCACTGTGCCAGATAATAATCCTTTAAAAATCAAACAAATGGCGGATGATACAACCCTATTTCTTAGTGATAAAAGAGACATGGTCAAATCTCTAGAAATCTTACAACATTCCAAAGTTTCTCAGTTTAAAATTAAATATACAGAAAACGAAAGTCTTACCCATGGGAAGGCAGATAGGAGAACCAGAACTTCCTTTCACCACAGTTGATAAAATAAAGATATTAGGAATTTATTTCCAACGTGATAGGATGGCCAGGAATATTGAAGATAATTGGAGTAATAGGATTTATCAAATGAATAAATTGATTAGAGAATGGAGTAAACGGGATATCAGTATACAGGGTAAGATTGTTGTAATAAAAACATTTTTACTTAGTCAGTTTCTTTATGTCATGCAATCCATAGGACTCCCAGACTATGTACTAAACAAATTAACTTAACCCTGTACAGATTCCTGTGAAGAAAAGATTTAACAATAGAAACGCTTCGAAAAAGTCAAAAGAAAAGTAATGGAAGCAAGCGTGGGGGAAGGAGAGGACTTAATATGATTAATCTGATTAACTTTCAAAACTATTTGTACTTACAATGGGCGGGCAAACTCTTTAAAGCTACCGAAAAAGAAAACTGGCATTAATACCCAGATGGCATTTACAACACCTCGCAAGACAGATGCTTTTTGTATAAACTGCAGAGCTAAAGACTTAAAAGAGTTAAGTTTAGTTCGTAATGAATTCTGGAAAGATGTGTTTGCAGTTTATCTAAACCACAAAATACTAATAAAACTTAACAATATCGACAAAAACAATTTCCACAGTCAACAGCTTTTTAAAAATAATTTAATTTGTTATAAGAATCGGGTATTATATTTCAAAAACTGGGTAAAGAATGACGTTGAGCAAATTAAAGATATAATTCATAAAAGAGAAAATAGATTACTGTCTTTAGAAGAAATGCAGGAAATGGTTGGCCAGAACAGAGCCCTTACATTGTTTCAGTACATGCTGTGATCAACTCCATACCAGCTCAGTGGATCCAGTGGATCCAGTCAGGTGAAGCAGGATCTGGGACGCTCCCCTGCTTTGCCAGTATGCTAAATGCAAAGCCCAAACAAATAAGGAAACTAGTTATGGAACATAAGGAAATTCAAACACCTACTGCGAATGCCTTCTGGAACAGAAAGTTTGGTATTGACTTAGACAATCCACATGGTGTCGAGCCACAGACGTTACAAAAGAGGTAAGACTTCGAGTTCTCCACTGGAAAATACTACACAATATATATCCTACTAATATCATGCTTAGTAAAATGAAAGTAAAGACTCAAACAAATGCCGTACTGTCCTAACACAACTGACTTCATTGAACACTTTTTCTGTGAGTGTCCAATCGTCAACAATTTTTGGAGATTTATTGAGCAAAAAATTTACTTAGAAACACATGCTCATATTAAATTATCAAACACAGATGTGTTTGGCATCAGTAAATCGATTGTTTCGAAGACAAATTATCAATGTATCAATTTTATCATATTATTGAGTAAAATGTGTATTAGTATTTTCAAAAAGACGAACACGGGTATCCCTCTGCAACTAATTTTTGAGAAAGAGTATAATGTCCGAAGGGGTGTAAAAGGAAAACATTCCTGGGTGGGCAAGAGAGTGTAAGTCTCAATTATGCTTAGGGCGAGGGGTGGGGGGGGGGGAGAGGAGAGAGGGAAAAAAAAATTACATTGTTCATGCGTTTAATATGAAAAGAGGGGTGGGTGTGGGAGAGGAGGGGAGGATCTCTGGCGGAGAGTTGCGGAGTAGGGAGAGGGAGGGTCCGGTTATCTAGGGCGGGGGACTTGATGGGGGAGGGTAGAGGGGGAGTGAAGGAATACAAATATGCCTGTTGTCTCACTTCCTGGATTTCCTCGTGTCTTCCTTGCGGACCTTTCATTTTCGCTGTAAGGTTGGCTTCATCGGGAACATCCAATTGGTGAGACGACACATAACAGGCTTCTTAATTTCATCTCTATGACGCCGTATTTTCCTACCTGTCTGTCTGCTCTTTGTCTGTCTGACGGTCTGTCTGTCTGTTGCTCACCACCGCCGCCACCCCTCTCTCTCTTTTTTCTTTCCCCCCCCCCCCCCCCCCCCCCCCGGGGGATGGTGGTGTGTGTGGCTCACGCACTTCGGTAGAGAGATTGAGGGGAAGGCCGGAAAATTTGGACCCAAGATATCCTTTCAGGTGTGCACACATACGGGATGGGGGGGGTGGGGGGGGGGAGAGGGTGATGGACGTTTGGGGAGGGGGGGGGGGCGATAGGAGAGGAAAAGAAAAACTCCTAAGTCTTTTCATGCGTATAGGCTTTCCCTTGTCTTCCTTGTCTTTCTGTTCGCTATGAGGCTGGCTGTATCGCGGAATAGCCCTTGTCTCCTGGTCTTTCTGTTCGCTATGAGGCTGGCTGTATCGTGGAATAGCCTTGTCTTCCTTGTCTTTCTGTTCGCTATAAGGCTGGCTGTATCGCGGAATAGCCAATTGGTAAGACCATTTGGAACAAATTTTGCATTTATTGCTACGATGCCGCCTCTGTCTGTCCTTCTGTCTGTCGGTCTCTCTCTCCCTCCCCCCCTCTCTCTCTCTCTCTCGCTCTCTCTCTCTCCCTCTCTTTCTCTCTCTCTCTCTCTCTGTCTCTCTCTCAGTCTCTCTCTCCGTTCTCTCTCTCTCTCTCGCTCTCTCTTTTCTCTCTCTCTCTCTCTCTCTCTCTCTCTCTCTCTTGGAAAAAGTGAAAGAAAAGAAAAATAATTAAGTCTACTGTTTAACTTATGTTGTTTTTTTTTGTATAAACACACAATATCAGCGTGAGAGTGCCAGTACACCACACATTAGAACATAAAACAAACCCAGACACTTTGTATCAAACGCAAAAAAACACTAAAATCAGCAAAAATATGTACATTTTTAAAGAACATACAGACTATGCATGGAGTGAAAGAGACTGGTTGGAGGTTAAAAAAAAAAAAAAGAAAAAAAAAAAGAAAAGGAAAAAAAAAAGCTAGTAGTGGAAATTGTTTCTTTCTTTTCCGAATTTTTGTTTTTTTTGGCAGATGAAGAGGACAGTGTGAAGCACCAAAAATTGAAGAGGTGGATTTTGGCATTAGGGAAAAAAAAAAAAAAAAAAAGAAATCACCGCCTTAGGTGCTCCAGTGATCCGATAACTGATGCCACACAAAAAAAAGAAGAAAAGAAAAAAAAAAAAAAAAAAAAAAAGAAAGCTCTGCAACAAATTTTAAATATGCTTTATAGGGGATGAAATCTTCGCAAAATCAACCTTTGAAACAAAGAATTTTTATTTTATGGATTACTTATCTAGAAGATATAGATTATTTTTTAAGGTAAGAATACGACAGGACCTATGAGGAAAAAAAATTTGGGTTGGAAAAAAAGTAAATTTACTAAAAATACTGATAATGGTAATAGTAAAACAACATTAAAGAAAATAAAATCTCCTTCTGAGTTTCTGACCAGTTGGTAAACACACTTCATAGGTAAGGAAAGTACACTACACTAACTACACTACACCACACACACACACACACACACACACACACACACACACACAC
>CM031618.1:63569510-63584898 GCA_018398815.1 Conus ventricosus
GTCTGAGACTGACTGAGAGGGCTGTATTTTATATTTACTTTTATAACACATTCTGGTGCCAACCTGGCCTGAGAAATACAGACACCTGCAGTGTTGGTCAGAAAATTGACAAAACTCTCAAAGACATGTCCATTAAGTGGATGAAATTCAACTGCTTGGTCCCAGTCTTCAAAACTGAGCCCATGGCAAACTCAGCTTATGGTAGGAGCCACTCACTGACCGAAATATCCATTTAAAAAATCTGATTTCTACTGGACCCTCGAAATCTGGACCATGTTATCAAAATGTGGTCATTGTTTATTTGTTGATATTTAAGACAGTTTTTTTCTTATGATTACATAGTTTAATGAGTGTCAGACAGATGTTTAGAATTCATCTGACTAATTTCAAGAAATTCATGCAGTATTTGCTACTGAGTACATCTCTGTTAGTTCTAAATGATCCAGTTAGCATAGTGAAGGTTAAGACACCGCCCTGTGTGGAAAATATTAGGGAATCTCCAGAACCTGTGACATCACAGTCTTTGTGTGTGTCTGTATGTATTTGCAAACAATGTGGGTACATCTTTAGAACCTCAGATTCGTATACATGTGATAGAGTTAGCCAGTGATCACACTGAAGATTCTGTCCACAAGTTTTGCTTGAGACTGTCGGTGAGTGTTAAAAACACAAAGTGGTATAGCGACAAACATTGCATAGCAGCCCTTCCTCACCCCTCACCCCCCTCCCCATTTCTACACCTCTCACCTTCCCACCATTTGCTTTTCAGGATACAAAACCCTGCTCTGAAAATCACCACTCCATAACGGGAAGAAAAAGAACTGCGCTATAACTGTTTAGGTTGAGTATGAACTCCAAGTCACATGAAACTTTCCTGATGTTCCCATCAAGACACAACAGAGGGAGATAGTCATGGAGAATTTGGAACAAAGCTTTTGTTAGCCATCTCACTGAAATTTCTCATCCTGCGTAAGATGAGAAACCAAAATAGCTACTTTCAGGTCCTGTCTGAATCCAACCAAAGGTAAGTATTGCCAGTTTAGTTTCTTTCATCATTTAAAATTTTTTAATTGGCATTTTGTCAGTTGTCATGGTTGATTATTACACTTACGACTTAATTACGTTTATCTGCTCATGGTCACACATACTTCATCCGCTCATGATTATGGGTGCCATAGCCAACGCAGTTTAAGGCGCATCAAGATTTATAACCTACTTCATCCACCTCTTTAAAACAAACTAAATACTGCTACAAACACATGTTACTCCACTAATAAAAATAATCTCCATGTTTGATCTGCACAACAGAATATGATCAAAATAACTCACACACTATCATGAAAACATAGCTAATAGCTTTTGATATTAGTCACCCGCACAGTCTACCTCACCCACAACAAATGCAAAGTGGTTGGGAAGGCACATATGCAAATAAACAAACACAAAACCACAGACACAAATACCATAATTTCAGGGTTACAAAGTGTACAGTCGGTCTTTGAGTCACATCCACCTTTTTTTTTAAATCTCACAAGACACATCCACCATTTTTTTTTATCTCACAAGACGCACCCACCAATTTTTTTTTTTTTTATCTTATGAAAAAAAAGACACACATTAACCACAACCAGTTAATTAGCCACTATTAAACAGCAGTGAGAATCATTGCATCATGAGAGTGGTGCACAGAATGCACATAAAGAATGAAAACCAGAAGTCGTAAGTGTTAGCTGTGCGTGTGTGTGTTTGAGTGAATGTGTCTTTGTAAGTGCCTGGATCCATTGGTAAGATGATATACGAATGTCCTACATCATCATCATTATCATTTACAATGACTTTTGCACAAAAATACAGTCATTACAAAAAATGGAAATATACGTCGACAAAGTCAACTTGGTTCAACCGACTCTTATCATGGAAATGTACATTGACAAAGTCAACTTGGTCGACTTTATCAGTTGTGGATCTTCAGATTTGGTTATGAATATGCATCAATTCTAGTGTAAAATTGCAAACTAATGAAGACAAGACCATCAAATTTTAAATACTGGTTCTTAGGTTGGGGAAAAAAATCCATACACAGGCTGCTCCTGAAGCAACAGCTGCAGTGTTGCGAACCAAGGGAAAAAAGTATCAATGTGTAGCCTGAAAAAAATAGAATATAATGTTGTTACCTGTAACAGGTGTAACAGGAGAATACACAGGGTGAATTTGCTGCAGAAGAAAGCCATGGCACTGTATTTCTTCCCTGTCAGAGGTATCCCCTCAGAGTGCTGCTGGATGTACTCGGGGTCAGCAAGTCGTGGAAGACAGGGAGCACATGCTCAACACTGCTTTGCTGAAGTGCAGGTTTTGTCCTTCCACTGTGAATATGATGTCTGTGCTGTGGTCACCTTCACGGAGAACTTTGGGAACTGCACTCTCTTCAGCATCCTCTGCCTTCAAGGCTGCATCACAAGGGTTGTCTTCTCCTGCCTGCTGTGCCATCTTGATCCAAGGTTCTGTTTGAACAACGTACAATATTATGAGTAATTGTTTAATTTATTATCAACGTCAGCATCAGTGAGCAACTGAAACACTAATGACAGTGAATCTTAAGTGAAGCAGGGAGGTTGGAAAGAACAAAAAATAAATATATACATATACATGTATAGATACAGTCATCTTCATAATTATGATAATATGCTTCAATGATAATATGCTTCAATGATAATACAATTTTTCCGTCTGATCTATAGTTTCAAAAGGATGCTGCTTGCACAACCCTTTCACCTAGTTACCTCCCTTGTTTGTTATCGTTAGCATCCTGTGGTCAACCAGGTTTTACTTTAAACAACATGACAGAATGTCGTAGCTATTGTTTTCAATTGATTCTTGGTAGCAATAGACCATTATTTTTAAAGTCAGGAATGAACATTGATAATATGCTGTTGAGCATCCACATGCCCTGATGTGGCCCTTTGCGGTCGGCTGGGCTATAAGCAACATTATCTTATCTTATCCACATGCCTAAGTCGCATGCTGACCCTTGTCCAGTTACATGTTGACATTATGCTTCTCTCCCCTCCCCGTCCTCACTCTCTCTTACCATCCTTCATTCTAGTACTAAATGTAGAAAAACCAGAATCTTCAGGCATATTCTAAGATACTTCCACCACTGATCAAATCACCTTGTCTCTAATGTTGTAATGAATGTACAGAAAATGACACAAATTAGGGAAGTCGACCACTGTAAGTCATTCTTCTGTCAGTATAATAAAAATAAAAAAAAACTTTGAACATTTAGAAAAAATAAACAAGCGAGAAATAAAAGACAAGAAAAGAAAACAGAACTGAAAGGTAATTTTTTTAAACGAGAGTTTAAAATAGAACAAACATTATATCCATCACTGATACTGACAGTATATAACTGATAAAATTATAGGATCAACTATGTTCTTTGTTGTGAAGAGATTTGTTGCAACTGACTTCAGTCACCTTCTGCCTTTTCTGTGGCCATCCTCAAAACCCTGGCAATGGCAGAAAGACAGATGATCAGCTACACAATCTATTGGCTGGAGGCCCTGAAGTTGTTCCCACACAGAAATCTGTAGGGATTTGCAGTTTTAATTCTGCTGGTTCTTGGCTCTTTGAGACTTGCAGTTACTCAAATCCGTTCTCCAACATGGGTGACCCACACTGCTTTGGCTGATTGCTGTTGATTATTGTGCTCTGAGTGAAGTCTGTGTTGGGGTCAGGCTGTCCAAGATAGCTGTTGGTCGCAGGTAGGAGTTGCAACAAGGTATGCAGTCTTCGATCTGCAAAATGAACATGGTTGTCTTTCCCTGGCTGTCTTCAGGGTCGGTGGGTCACCTGTCATCATGCTCCAATGGTGACATCTCATCCCACAATCCTAGAACACACTGAAGGACACCAGAAATGGCTGGTCATTATACCATCGAGTGCCCATTCCCCACAGCCAAGAGTAGTACTATGCTCTGCATGAGGTGTAAGCCCCTATCTGTAGATTGTGATGCCCCCATCCCAAGCTTCTGCCATCAGAGCTGGAGAGTGTCTAATAATGCATAATACAAGCAAGTGGCCTCCACAGCTATATGAACACTGTAAGCCTGAGCCACACTGTGCTGAAACACAGGCACACTAACTGTTGTGTTAGCTAGATCAGTTTTCCCCAGCAGCAACCAATCACTTTTAATTGGGGAGAATGTGCAGTCAACACGGTTTTTCGCTTTTTCAGAAGATGTGGTTACCTCCGCATGTTTTTGTCCATTTACATGCATTTTGAATAAATCATGTCATCAAAATCTGTCCACAGACTTGTCTGCCAAGAACTGAAAGCTGTCAGAAAGGAAAGCAAGAAGGGTGGAAGACCTGATGCCGTGTATATCCAGTGATCTGCTGATAAATTATGATTTCATGTTTATTTTCTTCTGAACTTTAATTTTAATCAGTTCTAAGTAGTTACGAAAAACTCGTTGTCTTTTAATCAAGTATCATGTTTGTTCAAGTGATTGGATCACTTCCAAATTTCGCATGCTCAAGAACAGAACATTGATTGAAACAGATTGATGGAAGAAGCAGATTCAACAAAAGACATATCCAGCAATTTTCATTTACACACTGTAATTAAAAAGCATTCAAAACATATGGATATTATTTGGTGCTAGTATTCCAAATCCTGTGCCAATTCATGTCATACATCATGAGAAATTATCTAGCCAAACGCACTTTATCAAACGAGGCCAGATCCAAAAGGCTACAACTGCAATGATTGCAATAATGTGTAGGCCTATACAAGCCCTGCAGTCGGTTATCGTAGCTTTTGATATTCTGAAGAAAATACGAAATCTTCCACACATCTTACAGAGTGGGGGGTAGGGTGTGTCACTTGCTCCCTGTGTCAATGCTTGTCACTCCCCCCTTATACATCTCTCGTTCAATGACCACATGAGAGAGTTTTTCAAATTCCAGTTCTTTTATTGCCCAAATGCTGTTGTGGGGGCATAGGTGATGAGGACATACAATGATAAGAATCCTACGTCCCTAACTAAATGGGCGAGCTGAAGATGATGTTTGCCCAATTCAGTTTCAAATCCCCCCCCCCCCCCCCCCCCCCCCCCAGAAGATTCCCTACCTAAACAAAAACCCACCGAGCTAGCTGAAACAAAAGAAAAAAAACATTCTTAGCTTTCTAATAATAGTCTTAGGATCATGACAACATTCATCAAAATAATAACATAAGTGAAAGACATAAAAAAAATGACATAACAAGAAGTACCCCTAAAAGTAAAAGTGAAAAAAAAGGAATACTAACAATAAGTGATACACACAAACAAAATACATAACATGAAATACTAAAAAAATAAGTGACAAAGAAAACAAGATATTGGTTCACAAATTGATGTCATTGAGGGCTAGGAACTTGAGGCTGAGGTGGATCTTGAGCTCAAACCACACTATTGGTTTTCACATCACTGCACTAGCCGCTTATACCTGGTTATTTCCCACTTTACATAAAGAAATATTGGTATGGACATGTACATAACATTATAAACACAGCCAACTTCCCTACGAAGCATTGGCGTGCTTATCCTTTAGAGGCTTTAGCACTTCACACCACAGACTGTGGCATCTCAACTCTTACAGTTTTAAGACTACCACAGCCCAACTGTGAACTTCTGTTGCATGGACTTGCCCTATTATTTGGCACTGTCCCACACACATTCAACTAAGGACCTCAAGAACCATGCATCCTCATCAACCCCGAACAGGCCTTACCCCATTCAAGGTTTCCACCAAGTTGAGAGAAGATATAAAAGGAAGGGGTCATCTAGTCTCAGTCTCTCCTAATCTCACAACTAGGGACTGATCTAGCTCCTTGGAGAAAAGATGGAAAGGAAACACAGCGGGAACAGACATAACAAACCCCACAATAAATTCCAGTGAGCAAGCAAGGCAGAACCGGGATCAAATATTTTCATTTAACCATATACATACACTTTCTCTAACAATCTACACACACTTTCTCTCATGCAGTACCCCATAATAAAAAACAATAAAGGGAAGAGGAAAAATAAACTCACAGAAGAGAAACAGCATGAACCATTCAAAACCAAACCTACAAGAAACGCACACGCACACACCAAAATAAACAAAACAAAATATCAGGCAAATAATTCTTTTAGATCAGTCAGTAGACTGATAGTGGAAGGGAGGTAATCTGGCCTTTTCACAAGACCTTTCAAACAAGTTGCGCCCAAACTTCTCTACAGTCCAACATAGAAAAAGATCCTTTGGTCCATCTCAAAGCATTATCAGGACAATCTTTCCAGGGATTATCCTTAGCCTGGCCCGGTTTGAACGTCTGTTTCCACCACACATGCCAGAGCCCCAAACCAAAGAAAACTGTGTAGCCCCACCCAAGGCAACACAAAACATAAAAAAACCAGCTTCTTAGTAGGCTCAAATTTATTATGACAAGGACTGTCACGACCGACCCCTGGAGGTCTGCCTGACAGGATCGGTCTAGGTGGGAGTGAAGGAGTGACTGACCTCACACGCCCGCAAGAGACCACACAATAAAGATTACGATACAACACCCCATTTATTCACACCAACATACAGTCATAAATAAGCATTCCAACACACACAACATGCACAATCACAATCAAGCATTTCAACACACGACATACACACAAATAAGCATTCCAACACACACAGCATGCACAATTATAAATAAACATTTCACCATACGACGTACACAATCACAATCACAACATTTCAACACATATAACATATACACAATTATAAATAAACATTTCCAGCAACCATCCCTTTCCACACCATGGAGTGCCTCCACACCCCTGCCTCTCCCAAGTCTACGGGGAGCACCCTGTCGCACTAGGTGCTCCGAACCGGGTCGGCTCTTGAGAGTCGTTCAAGGCCGACACCCTCGACACACACAAGCAGGCAGTGAAGAGCGCGTCCCGGGGGGGGGGGGGGGGGGGGGGGGGGGAAACGTGGCGTTGTTACTGGAGGTCCCTGGACGGGATCAAGGCCGGCCAGTCAAAACCACGGGCTTTTCTACCAGAACGTGGTCCCGACCAGAGCGTGGCCTCAACCAGCGCGTGGCACCAACCAGTCCGCGGTCCCAACCAGAGCGTGGCCTCAACAGCACGTGGCACCAACCAGTCCGCGGTCCCAACCAGAGCGTGGCCTCAACCAGAGCGTGGCACCAACCAGTCCAACTCCGGGTGAAGCCCCCGGGAGGGGGGGGAAAACGTAGCGGGAGGAAAAGAAGAAAGGGAGGGAAGGAAGGGCACTGGAACCCCGCCGTCAGTACAATCTGCCCCATGCTGTTAAATCCTAACAGCCACTCGCATGATGGGCGAGGGGAGGTCTACTAAATACACCAACAACACCAGCTCAACACAGACCTGAGATAACACAGTAAACCAATCAAATCAGGAATGTTCGTTAAAGTCTTCTCACACGAAGCGGGTTTAAAAGACTGCATTAAATCAACAGGCTATAAAACCAATATGAATTATCTTCACCCTTCTCTCACTCACGTTTAACAATTTCCTTTCTTAGGAAATAAACCAACACAGCGACCATCGCTTTATAACTGCCACCACATTTGCAAATAATAATTCAATGGCATAATTGTCACATTTTATAGCCACATTTCAAAATAACACAAATCTCCAACCACGCATCCGAACGACAAATCATGCGTACGCACGCTCGCAACATAAAACTCGTTCTCCTTGCACACACAAACAGACGGTGGCCGAAGGATAAGAGTCCGGCGAATGTGAAAAGGGGCGGACGAGCGAGACCAAGCAAGTACCAACCCTAAAATCACCAGGTTCTCTCCCATCCCCACCGACTACCGCATCACGAGATGCATAAACAGGAGAAAGAATTTTGGATATAAATTTAGGATGGCCAGGTTAAAGACTGAATTAACCAGAAAAAAAAAATCTCAAACAATATTTCTTTTACAATTTTGCAAACAAAAGAAAATTGCGCAAAAGAAAAGAATAAGCCGGCTAACAACAACAAACAAAACAAACAAACCCACGAAACTGATGCTTACCAGCTACCCGTGGGTGACCCCGAAGAGGCGGGTCAAACGACTCTCTCTGCCCTCTGTCCAGTCGAGAGGACAGAGGCGCAGATGCGGAAAAAGAAGAAGTGATGTCCCTCTCCTACAGGCCGACTGTAGGAATTGAAGATACCGACTGTACCTTCGACGATAGGTGAAGAACCAAGCCCGGGAGCAGCGCTCCCAGAGACATCTTCCGCTCGAGTGAAGAGCTAACCTCCCTCAGCGATGGCGGCCAACATGCCACGCTACGTCACAGAGTGAGCATACTTCAAACTAAAAGAAATGAAGCACGTGCGACAGGTAAAAAGACAGGCGAGAGGCCGATAGACAGCAAGTTCGAGGAAAGGTACCAGCCACCCGTGAACCTGCAGGATGAATAGCACGGGCAGTGGAATTAGAGAGAGAGAGAGAGAGAAAGCAAACCGAACGTGAGCTGAACTACACCAAGGTGCAACCGCACCACAAGCCACACAAGGGACGGATACACGACAACAACAACGATAATAAACAAATGAATAATTCCGCCACCCCAGTTGGGTCAAACGTCGTAGGCCTCGTGACAAACTCGTGACAAACCCCCCTTCTAAAAGCATCTGTTTCTCTGAGATACAGTGCTCCTTTAAACCTTGACGCATGTGCAAATTCACAACAATGGGACCGAACCCAACTCTCTGTGATCGACAGAGTACGATAAATCCAATACAAACATTCTACGATAGAATCACCCCGAGAAAATACATAATACTACATTTATCAAACAACTAAGCGAACCTTCCAACCATGAAAGTAACAATCCGAACCATTGGTGATTCACTACCGTTAACATCACTGAAGTGAAAACTGTCACTACACCTGATACAGAGACCAAAAAGGGGAATGACCCTGGTTGAGGGAAGTGTCCCTCTGATGATTTTCCAATGTGCCGACCACGGAGCTCGGCTAGAAAAAGTCAGCATCCGTATTACGGGAACCCTTGATATAACGGAAAGTGAACGCATGACTCTGCAGTTCCACTGCCTAACTCATGAGTCGACGACTGACTGGCCGGATCCGGTCCAGGCACTGGAGAGGATGATGATCGCTCTCCAGAAACAAACTTCCGGCCGTATTTCTTCTTAGGCACGCCAGTGCGCGTCCAAATCTGCCGGAGAGCTTCAGCAATAGTAGGGGTATCGATAGTCCTAAGCGGGCAGCCTCTGGGCACCGAGTCGCGTAGTCTACCGCTACCGAAATGTAGCGGTGACCGCGATTGGATGGTGGATTGATGGGTCCCACAAGGTCGACCCCAACTCTGCTGAATGGCTCCCCAACCAGTGGCACTGATCCCAGGGGAACACGCTTCAAGCGCCCCTTAGGCGTTGTCCGTTGGCAGACATCGCAACTGCGGCAGTACTGCCTAACCTGTGAGTTTCATCCTGGCCAAAAGAAGTCCTGTCTGACTCGCTCGAGAGTCCGCTTGGACCCCATATGACCTGCCATGGGGGAATCGTGGGCCTGCCGGAGAACAGATTCTCTCAAGCTTTGGGGAACAACAAGCTGCTTGGCCACACGATCTGCCTGAGTAAAAACCCCTAAAGAGGATCCCCTTGTGGAGCTTAAGCTCCCCTTTGGGCGTGTCGGGCAGACTGAGCTGGACGATCTACCAGTTGTCGCAGGCGTGGACATCCAAGTCCCAGGGCCTGAAGACGGACCAAATGGTAGCAGGATCGACCCTTGGCCAGAACCTCGTCAGAGATCGGCTGTAAAACGGGACGAAATTTTCTGTTCCTGCTTCTTAGCTTTGGCGCGTGTGGTAACTCCCACACACGCCTGTACGGGCAGATCCGTAGACACGGACTGACTGCGTCCGTCCGCAAAGGTGACGGTATTCCCTATGAGAAGGGAATACATAGGTCGCTCCACCGCGATGGCCCATACTTCGCCACAGAAGTAGGGGTGGAGATAGGAATGAGTACAGAAGGACGGGTGGAGGTAAAACCAGCCTCCAACCCGCACACATCATAACTAGCGCCCCGCCCGGCCTCAGGGGAAACCAAATCCTTATCAACAAAGAGCGTTGATGCTCCCGAATCCCTGATGGTGTCGACCAAGGAGGAACCAACCACAGAGAGAAACACTGGGCACTCTGAATCACCAGAAGCTGGGATGGAACCCACGTTAGCCGAGGCACGAGGACGTTGGAAAGGACTAGCCCCACGACTACCAGCGGCTTTAGGACAATCTTTCCTAATGTGGCCAGGACGACCACAAAGAAAACACAGTGGGGCGCTGAAATCCCGATGAACTGCCTGCCTTGTTCACCCCGCTAGCAGTTGTCGGCGCCTTATTGCCACTAAATCTGTGGAGGGCTTCCTCTCCGTTATCTGGGCGATGCCCATAAGCCCTGCGAGCTTCAGCAAACACCTCAGGGGTACGAATCGCAGCCGCGAAATCCTGAGGTGCTGTCTCGCCTATCCGGATCCTCAACTCTGGGGACACAGTGTTGGTGAGCTGTTCAATGAGGATCAGATCCTCCAGCTCCAACTTAGCCAACTGACGCCAGTACCCTAGCGTTTTGCGCAGCCTATCACCAAACTGCACGAAAGGGCTCGTCGTTATTCTTTCTTCATGGACCTGAACTTCCTCCTGTACGTCTCTGGGGGAAGGTGGAAACGCTTACGCAGAGCCAACTGCATGTCTGCATAAGACGCGCCTTCATTTAGAGTGAGCACACACTCCCTTGCAGCACCAGATAATCCAGAAAAAGGTGCATAGCCTTTTGTTCCTCAGACAATTGGTATGAACTAGCAACCTTGTCAAAATGCTCTAAGAACATATCAATGTCCTCACTAGGTCTGAACTCTGGGAGCTTTAACTTTGGGCCTCTAACTCTATCACTTGCCTGTCGATCAACCCCCCGATTTACAGATGCGGGGGACCGCGAAAGAAGTTGTTCCATCTCCTCCCTACGCAGAGCCTCCATCCTGTCTAGCTCTTCCCTACGGAGGGCTTCCTGTCTGACAGCCCTCTTCCCTACGCCGATCCTCCTGTCTGGCAGCCTCCTCTCTGCGCCGAGTTTCCTCCTCCCTACGCTGAGCAGCCTCCTCTCTGCGCTGATCTTCCTCTCCCTACGCTGAGCAGCCTCCTCTCTGCGCAGAGCTAACTTCTCCCGACGGAGGGCTTCCTGTCGGACAGCCTCTTCCCTACGCAGAGCTTCCTGCCTAGCAGCTCTTCACTGCGCTGGGCCTCCTGTCTAGCAGCCTCTTCCCTACGGAGGGCCTCATCCTCACTCGCTGTCGCTCTAAAAACATCAGCACAGAGGTGATGTCCTGGGAAGGATTCACCCACTCCCGACACGGGAGGATGACCCGTTCGATCCGTTTGACCCGTCCCTTGGGTCTCGGCTTTCCCATGAGGAAAGTCCCCCGGGGCATACTCCTTACGAGGGGAAGCATGGAGAAGAGAGGGCTTTTTGGTTTCTGCGACTCAACAGAAGCCCACAGTTGCTTCGCTATGCTCTGACGCTTCCGAGCGGAAGTGCCAGTCGGGGTCTCAGCAGGAAGATCCCCTAGCGAAGAAGTAGTGAAAGTACTCACTGGACTACCGCTACAGCACGGGAATAAGTAGAAGTCACTGTAGTCGAAGTACTGGTACTAATAGTGGGGACTACATTTTGAATACTTTTCTTCTTCGACGCACGCGTCGCCACACCACCAGCACCGGACGTTGCCATGACAACAATATCCTACGGTTTTCAAATACGGGGGAAAGACGATTCCACTTGAAAAACAAATATTTTAGGGGTGTGTGTATATGTGTGTATGTGTGTGTGTGCGTGTGTGCGGACAAGTTCCGGCTGCTCCCACTCTGGCAACACCGCGCTCCACAGCACGAGCAACAGTGCGGTGGGCTCACCGAAAAAAAAAAAAAAAAAAAACTATGTCCGGCTGCCCCCACTCTGGCAACACCCCGCTCCACAGCACGAGCAACAGTGCGGTGGGGCTGGCCGGAAAAACAAACAAACTGGCAGACGGAATCCGGAGAGAGAGAAAAAAAAACACTAACGTCCGATACAACCCCTGTACTCAATAACCACCCGGGAAAAAAAACAAAAAAAAAAACTGGCTAACTACAAAACAGGAATGGCAGACTGAGCGGCGACAGAAAGGCAAGACTTACGGCCGTACCTGCGTAAGGCACCCGGCGGAAGGAGGTCTGGACGCGGTCGATTCCCCTGGTCCCACCTCGACTCCCCAGTCACACCGGATGTTCCTTCAGGCACCAAGAGACTCCCTTCACACTAGAGTCACCCAGCCAACCACCCACGAACAAACACGACAAACTGACTAAACATATACAAAACAGACAAAACTAAACAGGTACTCCGCGAAACGAGGAGACAGTCAGAGCCCTTCACATCCCGGACGAGCCCCCACAATTGTCACGACCGACCCCTGGAGGTCTGCCCTGACAGGATCGGGCTAGGTGGGAGTGAAGGGAGTGACTGACCTCACACGCCCCGCAAGAGACCACACAATAAAGATTACGATACAACACCCATTTATTCACACCAACATACAGTCATAAATAAGCATTCCAACACACACAACATGCACAATCACAATCAAGCATTTTCAACACACGACATACACAAATTAAGCATTCCAACACACACAGCATGCACAATTATAAATAAACATTTCACCATACGACGTACACAATCACAATCACAACATTTCAACACATATAACATATACACAATTATAATAAACATTTCCAGCATCCATCCCTTTCCACACCATGGAGTGCCTCACACACCCTGCCTCTCCCAAGTCTACTGGAGCACCCTGTCGCACTAGGTGCTCCGAACCGGGTCGGCTCTTGAAGAGAGTCGTTCAAGGCCGACACCCTAGACACACACAAGCAGGCAGTGAAGAGCGCGTCCCGGGGGGGGGGGGGGGGGGGGGGGGAAACGTGGCGTTGTTTACTGGAGGTCCTGGACGGGGATCAGGGCCGGCCAGTCAATACCACGGGCTTTTCTACCAGAACGTGGTCCCGACCAGAGCGTGGCCTCAACCAGCGCGTGGCACCAACCAGTCCGCGGTCCCAACCAGAGCGTGGCCTCAACCAGCACGTGGCACCAACCAGTCCGCGGTCCCAACCAGAGCGTGGTCTCAACCAGAGCGTGGCACCAACCAGTCCAGACTCCGGGTGAAGCCCCCGGGAGGGGGGGAAAACGTAGCTGGGAGGAGAGAAGAAAGGGAGGGAAGGAAGGGCACTGGAACCCCGCCATCAGTACAATCTGACCCATGCTGTTAAATCCTAACAGCCACTCGCATGATGGGCGAGGGGAGGTCTACTAAATACACCAACAACACCAGCTCAACACAGACCTGAGCATAACACAGTAAACCAATCAAATCAGGAATGTTCGTTAAAGTCTTCTCACACGAAGCAGGTTTAAAAAACTGCATTAAATCAACAGGCTATAAAACCAATATGAAATTATCTTCACCCTTCTCTCACTCACGTTTAACAATTTCCTTTCTTAGGAAATAAACCAACACAGCGACCATCGCTTTATAACTGCCACCACATTTGCAAATAATAATTCAATGGCATAAAATTTTCACATTTTATAGCCACATTTCAAAATAACACAAATCTCCAACCACACATCGAACGACAAATCATGCGTACGCACGCTCGCAACATAAAACTCGTTCTCCTTGCACACACAAAAACGGTGGCCGAAGGATAAGAGTCCGGCGAATGTGACAAGGGCGGACGAGCGAGACCAAGCAAGTACCAACCCTGAATCACCAGGTTCTCTCCCATCCCCACCGACTACCGCATCACGAGATGCATAAACAGGAGAAAGAATTTTGGATATAATTTAGGATGGCCAGGTTAAAGACTGAATTAACCAGAAAAAAAAAATCTCAAACAATATTTCTTTTACAATTTTGCAAACAAAAGAAAATTGCGCAAAAGAAAAGAATAAGCCGGCTAACAACAACAAACCAAAACAAACAAACCACGAAACTTGATGCTTACCAGCTACCCGTGGGTGACCCCCAAGAGGCGGGTCAAACGACTCTCTCTGCCCTCTGTCCAGTCGAGAGGACAGAGGCGCAGATGCGGAAAAAGAAGTGATGTCCCTCTCCTACAGGCCGACTGTAGGAATTGAAGATACCGACTGTACCTTCGACGATAGGGTGAAGAACCAAGACCGGAGCAGGTGCTCCCAGAGACATCTTCCGCTCGAGTGAAGAGCTAACCTCCCTCAGCGATGGCGGCCAACATGCCACGCTACGTCACAGAGTGAGCATACTTCAAACTAAAAGAAATGAAGCACGTGCGACAGGTAAAAAGACAGGCGAGAGCCGATAGACAGCAAGTTCGAGAGAAAGGTACCAGCCACCCGTGAACCTGCAGGATGAATAGCACGGGCAGTGGAATTAGAGAGAGAGAGAGAGAGAAAGCAACCGAACGTGAGCTGAACTACACCAAGGTGCAACCGCACCACAAGCCACACTAAGGGACGGATACACGACAACAACAACGATAATAAACAAATGAATAAATCCGCCACCCCAGTTGGGTCAAACGTCGTAGGCCTCGTGACAAACTCGTGACAAGGACAAATGTACACAACCAAAAGTAAATAAACAATTTACCACACAAAAAGAAAACATCGCGTCGGGAGAATTACTAGGCGGGAACGTTCTCAACCCTGATCATTCTGATAATTCTGGCACTACCTTCCTCAACATTGGCTGGTTCCAAAACAAAACCCCTAAACTACTCAACACATCTTAACCGAAAATAAAAGTCATTTCAACACCAACCTGGAGGCAGCAGACAGACTGGGATAGGATGTGCGTCTTGATCTGAGGGGGTCAGGAGCCTTCTGACTGGCGCCAAAAATTCAGGGACGCGTCTGGCACCGGTGATGTAATTCTCTTGAGGGAACCAATCGCTAGCAACTCTCACCCAGAATGGTAGCTTCCTTTTAGGTTTTAAATTTTGTACTTACTCTCAACTTACAGCCCTACACTACTCTAAATTATTTATCATTACTATCAATATCTCCAATAAACTAATAATAAACTACTAAAGGCTAGAACGAATAGCCGAACTAGACCCAAACTGAAAGTTGAAAACAAACCGGGTCACTTCCGGAAGGGAAGTAACACCCGTGTCTAGTTGCTAACTCCGGAACTAATATGTGAGTTGCTTCCCTTGACCGCAAATGTCATTACGTAACTCACACCCATCATCACCAAACCACAT
>CM031618.1:63593717-63611217 GCA_018398815.1 Conus ventricosus
GGGTTTTTCCGGGTTTTTGGGGGGGGGTTTGGGGGGGGGGGGGGGGGGGTGGGGGGGGGGGGGGCCCGGTGCGCGTGGTGTGTGTGTGTTGAGTGGTGTGGGTGTGTGTGTGTTGTGGGGGGGGGGGGAGAGAGAGAAGAGAGAGAGGAGAGAGGAGAGAAGAGAGAGAGAGAGGAGAGAGAGAGAGAGAGAGATACCCGTCTCTTGAGGCAGTGTCGTACATGTTGATTTTTAAAATGAATGGTTTGATAACGGGAAAAGATTTTTCTAACGACAGCAACATTTTTTTGTTTGTTTGTTTGTTTGTTTTTTTAACATAAAAAATGTATGTTTGACCCCAAACAGTTATTTGTTCGTCACTAACCACACGCAGACTGTACAGATATTACGACATTCTGGAAAAAAAAAAAACACGTTGATGACCTAAAATAAAATATATACACGACAGGGCAAACACACAGTACAACATAGTATACTTGAATACAAGACAATTCCACATGACACAACCAAACATAATGTAATGCAAGACTGAGTAAAGCATCCAGTAAAATTCGATACAGTAAGGCAATATATGGCACAGCGCGATGTTATTTAAATGACAAGAACGCAACACAACACAGCACAACAAACAGAACACAAAACAACACAACACAACGCAACGCAACGCAACGCAACACAGCACACCACAGAACACAACAGCACAACAGCGCAACGCAACGCAACGCAACGCAACGAAAACGCAACGCAACACAGCACACCACAGAACAGAACAGCACAACAGCACAACACAACACAACGCCACGCCACGCCACGCCACGCCACGCCACGCCATGCCACGCAACGCAACGCAACACAACACAACACAACACAACACAACACAACAGAACGCAACACAACAAAACAACAACACAACACAAACAACACAACAACACAACACAACACAACGCAACAGAACACAACACAACAGAACGCAACGCAACGCAACGGAGCACAGCACAGAACACAACAGCACAACATAGCACGACACACTACAACACAGCACAGCACAGCACAGCACAGCACAGCACAGCACAGCACAGCACAGCACAGCAAACACAACACAACATAGCAGTTTACACCACAACATAGCAGAGAACAAATGCATTTCCGTGCAGTACAATACAGTGTTGTAGTGTGTCGTGCTATGTTGTGCTGTTGTGTTCTGTGCTGTGCTCGTTGCGTTGCGTTGCGTCTCGTTGTGTTGTGTTCTGTTCTTTGTTGCGTTGTGTTGTGTTTGTTGGTTGTGTTGTGTTGTGTTTTCCACCATCACCGACAACCTCTCTCTGGATACAGAGATCAACAGAAGGATTGGCAAGGCCTCTACCACCCCGGCCAGACTATCTCAGAGAGTGTGGAACAACAGCATGTTAACATTGAACACCAAGATTGCTGTGTATCGAGCCTGTGTGCTAAGCACTCTCCTGTACGCCAGCGAATCCTGGACCCTGTATGCCTCACAAGAGAAGAGGCTGAGTGCCTTCCACATGCGCTGTCTCCGGCGCATACTTGGGGGTCACATGGAGTGATCGCGTGACAAACAACGATGTGCTTGAGCGTGCAAAGATTCCCAGCATGACCACTCTTCTCCGTCAGCGTCGCCCCCAGGTGGCTTGGTCATGTGCGTCGAATGGACCGACGGCAGGATCCCCAAAGACATTCTGTACGCAGAGCTTGCCTCTGGCAAGGGGAACAACTGGAAGACCACAACTCCGCTTCAAGGATGTTTGCAAAGCGCGACCTGAAGGCTCTCGACATCGACACCAACACCTGGGGAAGAGCTCGCTCAGGACAGATCCAGCTGGAGACACACTGTGAACACTGGGCTGGAAGCTGGCGAAGAGAAGCTCCGGAAGCTTGCCGACGCAAAGCGTGCACAGAGAAAGAACAAGCAGCTGCTGCCAGCAGCTGACTCGGCCTTCAAGTGCATCAAATGCAGCAGAGACTGCCCTCCCGTGTGGGTCTATACAGCCCCCAGCAGATGCTGTATGACCAACGGAAAATTTGAAAAGGGCGCAAATCCATCGTCTCCCGAGACTAACGGATGCCAACAACAACAACAACAATACAGTATAGAAAAAAAAAGAAGAAAAAAGAAAAAAAAAAAAACTCGAAGCAAAACAGTGCAGCATGGGACAGAATAGTGTAGCATAGCATGTAATGATACAACTCAAACACTAACCCAATGGATGATAGTATTGTGCATTACAGTACAATACAACAAGTAAAGCAACACAGGGTGCAATCACAGTACAAACCTAGCACTCAGAACAACAGGAAAAAATAAGAAAACACAAACAATCATACATTATAGCACAGTTTTTTTTTTTTTTTAACTGTACCTCGTTTGAGATGGTAACTTATACTAGTGTAGCTCTGCTTGGCTAAGTGTGTCAGGCTATGACATAGCTAGAACACCAAGGCACTCAAAATGTTGTTATGCTTGCATAGTTATGCGGGATTCTCTACATTGGACACAGCTCTAGCATAACATACAGTCTCTAAATCCACCGAGTCAATGTGGCTGCACACATGTGGACACGGTAATCAATAAACTAACACACACGTAATGTTCCATCAGCCAGGTGTATGCATTTTTACAAGTGTTCAAGTACTTCGGCTGTTTGGATGATCCTGGATCTTTGCAGGTACAAACAACACAACAACTATCTATTCTTAAGTATCAAATAACTTCATCAGTTGTATATGCACTTAAGAAAATCATTTCATAGCTTTCCACGTAGGAATTACATCCATATGAAAATAGATACCGATCTCCATGAGCGACTGTTGTCGACATTTTCAAGCACTTTTGTTTCATGGCTAAATTGTCATTGTTTGGTGTGACCAGCAATGCAGTGACTGACTGGTCAAATCTTTTAGGCAAGTAGAAACAAACTTGCTCTTCGAACGTAATGATGCCTTAACTGAGTCCTTCCATATTTTTCATCATTGATTAATTAGAAGAGAAACTGTTTCATATTCTGTTTCGTTATGACGTAAAATCAGAATTTCAGTTGGAGCTGCTTGTGTGAATTGTGGTATCATCACACACACACACACACACACACACACACCACACACACACACACACACATACAGACACACATCAACACATACAGAGAGAGAGAGACAACACACACACACACACACACACCACACACACACACACACACACACAACACACCAAACACACACACACAAAACACACACACACCACACACACACACACCACCACACACACACATGATACATGCAACACATACACAACATACACTGAGAGAGAAAGAATGGAGTCATCCAGAGTTGCAAGATGACCGTTGAGTCGAGAGAGAAGAGGACCACACACACCACACACACACCACCTCACACCTACCACACCACACACACACACACCGTGAGATGGAGAGAACCAGAAGAGACACAGAGGGCTAGGGAAACAGACATGCGGTCATTCCTTGGTTTCACAATCCGTTGGTCGATGCGTCTGGCCATCACCCTCCTCCGCTCCCTCTCTCCTCCACTCCCCTCCTTACCACCTCCATCCACTTCTCCTCCCTGTCTCCACAACCTTAACTCCTCTCTGTCCTCCTCTCTCACCCCCTCCACCCAAGCACACATTCTCTCCCTGAAGACGATGACGCCTGCAGAGCAGCCTCAGCAGCAGTGATTTTAATTCAGGCTGTGGTTCACGGCTGGGTTCTCCGTCCTTTCAAGTCATTGACCGAAGCTGCGAGAAACAGCGCCTTTGATTGGACAGGCAGAGCGCCAACTGCAGGGAGAAACAACGCGCCTGGATTGGGACAGGCAGGACAAAAAGCAGGAAAGGAACAGCGTTCCTGATTAGAGAGCAAAGTCCAAACAAAGCGTGGATGACACAGTGTTCTTGACTGGCACAGGCAGCGCAAACAAAGGGGAAGAAACAGTGCTTCTGATTGGATGGGAAATCGAGTGGAAAGAGATCGAGAGGGCATCTTGGGGAATAAGGCTCACTGCTTAGTGTTTTCAGATTTGTTCTGTCTTTGTTTTCCAAGCCAACGGAGAGAGAGAGAGAGAGAGAGGAGAGAGAGAGAGAGAGAGGAGAGAGAGAGAGGAGAGAGAGAGTGAAACAAAATATGTGATTACTCCTATCGTTTTCAAGTCTGTTAGGTTAATCTAGTACTTGTCAACCTACCACTCGCTCATCTCACCTCTCTAACACCCCATCCCTTCTTTACCATCTACTCATTCCTCACTTCGTGCTTCCCTACTACTCCAACCCTTTATTTTCGCTCTGCCCCCCATACCCACCTCCCCCCTCTCCCCTGTAGCAGCGATGACGCCACAGAGCGGCCTTCAGACCAGGGGAATGGCAGTGGTTTAATTAACCATGCGCATGTCAGTCCAGCCGTGATCTTTCCTCTTTCGGGTCCATTTCAAGTCATTGACCAAAGCTGCGAGAAACAGCGCCTTTGATTGGACAGGCAGAACGTCCAATGCAGGGAGAAACAACGCGCTGATTGGGACAGGCAGGACAAAAAGGAGGAGAGAAACAGCGGTCTTGATTAGGAGAGGAAGTCCGAGCAAAGCGTGGATGAAACGGTGTTCTTGATTGGGACAGGCAGCGCAAACGAAGCAGAAAAAACCCCAGCACTCTTGATTGGTTGGAAAATCAAGAGGAAAAAAGATCGAGAGGACATTGAGGGAAACAAAAACAGGGACAGGAATAAGGTTCACTGCTTAGTGTGTACAGGTATGTTCTTTGAGTGTTGTCAAAGCCCACGGAGAGAGAGAGAGAGAGAGAGAGGAGAGAGAGGAGAGAGAGAGAGAGAGATGAAACAAATATGTGGTCACTCCAATCGTTTCCAAGTCTGGTCGATCCAAACCTCGTCAATCTGCCCTCACTCCTCCTCCCCCCATCTCCTCCTAACCCCCTTTTCATTCCTCCCATCATCCCTCCCCTGCACCCCCCCCCCCCACCCCCCCCCCCCAACCCTCCTGCCCCCCCCCGTCCCTTAAACTCCTTACCCTTTCATTCTCTCATTTCCTGTTTCCTTTCAACCCCTTTGCATTCCTGCCATCATCTTCCTGAATTATCTTTCCGTTTTAGGATTCCCATCATCTCTGACGGGTTCCCATGTCCTATGAAAAAAAGCCCTTGTTTCATTCTCATCATCTTCTCACCCCCCCCCACCCCCCCCCATCTCTCCTTTTCTTCACTCATACAACTCCCCGAAACTCACCCCCACCATCACTACCTATCATCCCATATTCCCCGACACCACACACCCCCCACAAACACTTTGCGAGGTTTCTGCTTGTTAAGCAGGTCGTTCTCTTTGACTTCTTTGGGGTTTAACTAGGCCATGATGAGAACACAGCATTCCAGAATTTACATACAAGGATACGAGAATCAGTGAGAAACACACAAAGAAAAAGGCAAAGAGGAAGTATAAGTCAGAAGGAAGAGTGGTCAAATTCTGGATCTATGGTTTGCCAACCAAAAAACAGACATCAGACTGTCAGATCAGACAAGAGATAAACAGGCACAGACAAAGCGAACATACATACGAAGAAAGCCAATCTGACAAAGGGAACGAATCGCTGCGTGTTATACGCAGTTTCTACTATTGATTTGGCGATTCAAAACTTTCAGGCCAGATGGCGCAGGCATTCCCCAGATTTTCAACAGAAAACCTAATAGTAAACACACAAAGAAATAAGGCCATGTTGGCAGTTATACACCTCAGAATGGACAGTTAGTGGTCACTCTGGATAGTCTAGGTTTCACAGAGAAAGAGAGACAGACAGACAGACAGACACACAGACAGACAGGCAGACAGAACAGACAGACAGACAGACCAAGACAGACAGACACAGACAGACAGGCAGACAGAGATATAGAGAATCCAGACAAAGGGGAATCTGGCACGTGGTCACTCCTATCGTTTTCCAGTCTGTTTGGTCGATCCAAACTTCGTCAGCAAGCCCCATGCTTCTTCATCCCCCCCCCCCCCCCCATATCCTCCTTACCCCCTTTTCATTCCTCCCTTTGTCCCTCCCCTGCTCCCCAAACCTTTACTCCCTCTCTGCCACCAATACCCACCTCCCCCTCCTCCCCCTGTAGCAGTGATGACGCCACAGAGCCGGCCTTCAGACCAAGGGAATGGCAGTGGTTTTAATTAACCATGCAGCATGTCAGTCCAGCCGTGATCTTTTGGCTGCTGGTTCCACGGCGGTCCGTCCTTTCAAGTCATTGACCGAAGCTGCGAGAAACAGCGCCTTTGATTGGACAGGCAGAGCGCCAAATGCATGGAGAAACGGCGCACCTGATTGGGACAGGCAGGACAAAAAGCAGAACAGGAACAGCGTTGAGGATTGGGAGAGAAATCCAAACAAAGCGTGGATGAAACAGTGTTCTTGATTGGGACACGCAGCGCAAACAAAGTGGGAAGAAACAGTGCTTCTGATTGGCTGGAAAATCGAGCGGAAAGAGATTGGAAGGATAGCAGAAAGAAGGCAGAAGAATCACTCTTGGAACATAAACAGGGGCAGAAGAAGGCACACTTCTTAGTGTGTACTCAGGGAGAAGAAGGTACAGGTACATTTGTTCTTTTGTTTGTATGTTTGTATATTTTTAAAGCCCACGAAGGAAAACGTGTCCGATTTCTGCATTTGGTGTTGAAAGCGAATCTGTGATCCTGTGTGGAAAAATTGAGGTTATGTGTATAATGAAGAACAAAGACAAGTATAAGTGGTGTAGGGGTTTTAAGGTTTGAGTCTACATCATTATAGCTGTCAAACTAATGCAAGAAAAAAAAGTCACATCACAAAACAAGTCAGACCATCAAAAAGCCACCACACCCTGAAAAAGAAATAAACAACAATAGGCGGTTACGACACGGTAGCTTAACTATTGATATCCGAAGGCCTATGTTTACCTTAGGCCATGTTGAGAGTACCAGAGATTCTCAGATATTTAAAAAAGAAAATAGAAATAAAAACATTTCAGTGCCGCAAAAAATAAGTGGAGAGAGGTCAAAAAGACAAATATACGCTGTAGTATGGACAGTTAGCATCCACTCTGGATAGTGTTTAAGAGGAGAGAGAGAGAGAGAGAGAGAGAGAGAGAGAGAGAGAGAGAGAGAGAGAGAGGAGAGAGAGAGGAGAGAGAGCGCAAGAAGGTAAAACAGAATAAAAAGTGAAATGTGAGAATAGAACACCACATACGAATCTAGCCAACCCCTTCCCACTGCCGATCACAAGCAGCGCTGTGAGGCGAAATACACACACTTGGCAAACACTTGACTCCCAGAAATCAGATTTACGGTGGGATCAGCAATTTTTGAGTTTCCAGATTGACCCTGTCCGTCCAGTCTTCTCCTCCCTGTTCCTGCCTGTACTTCCCCCTCCCTCTCTTCCCGATCACCCGATACCATCTAGGAGAGATTCTGACCGGCAAAGGTGGTGGATTTCGTGCCTAACCACAGTGCCTGTGCCAGCCTTTCCCATATTCCCAGTACTGACGGATGTATGGATGGATGATGGTGGGTCCTATCAAGTCAGTGACTAAAAGGGGAGAGTAACAGCGGTCCTGATTGGTCAGACACGTGTAAAACAGGAAGAAACGGTTCTCATGATTGGACAGATAGGTTGAAGATCAAGAGGAAAGGAAAAGAGGCTGTTCGGGGATAGAAACAGGGCAGAGAAAAAAGTCCCTGCTTGCTGATGTAGAGATTTTCAAGCTCAGAGAAAGGAGATGACAGAAATCAGTATTCACTTTCAGGTGGAAAAGGAAACTCCGTTTTCCAGTGTACCTCTACTTATCTGTCTGTTAATCTTCTGACCGGTCTGTCAAGCCAGAAGCAATCTTTCTTCCTGTTTTCACCCCTGCTTGTCCAAACAAAAGGGCTGTATTTCTCTGCAGTGTGGACGATGACTGTCTGTCCAATCAGGAACGCTGTTTCTCGCTTTGAAAAGACCGCCAATCCACGAGCACAGATGGTGGGTTTGGAGGGTACAGGCGCTACGGTTCATGAAATCCACCACCCCCGCACGTCACAGTCTCGTCTACTGGCGACAAAGTGGCGCAGTCGAAAGGGCAGGAGTGGGTGAGTGGGAAGGCGCAGAGAAAGGAGGGGCGCATGCAGAGTGGTAAGACTGGTACCTGGCCAGAGACTTGCAAAGAAATGGACCGACCATGAGTTGATTTCTAGTGGTCATGTGTGTGTGTGTGTGTGTGTGTGTGTGTGTGTTTTCATGTCCAGCTAAACCTGAGTGTTGTGTTGATGTCTGGAAGCTGTGTCGTGGGGTTCTCCACTGTCGAGAGCAAAATGGGAAACTAACTTTATTTTTGTCTTCTTTTTGTTTATTTCTGGAAGCTGTGTGTGTGTGTGTGTGTGTGTGTGTGTTGTGTGTGTATTTCATGTATGTTTTTTTACAGGGTTTAGAGCAAAGAAGGGGAATAGATCTAATCTGACTGTGTCACGTTTGTTTCCTCTCTCCCTTCCCCCCTCCCTTCCCCCCTCTCTCTTGCTTTCTCTCTCTCTCTCTTATTCTCTCTTTTTCCCACTATCTTTCAACCACGTGTGTGTTGTGCATGCGGCATGCTCCCGTGTGTACGTGTGTGTGAGTGCGTTCGATCATGTGTGTTGTGTGTGTGTGTGTGTGGTGTGTGTGTGTGTGTGTGTGTGTGTGTGTGTGTGTGGGTGTGTGAGAGAGAGAGAGAGGGAGAGAGAGAGAGAGCAATCATCTAAGTTTGAGACAATCTGTCTCCCTTTCTCTGTCTTTCCTCAGCCATTCTGCCTTCACCTCCACCCACTCTTCACCCCTGTTCTCACAAAATTACGAAATCCCGTTCAACCTGAAACGAACGCCAATGTTCTGAACTTCCTCCTTGTTAACAGGGAAAAAGAAATCAAGCATCTAACAACAACCCCGCTTCAAATTCACCCAGATGATTACCGTTTTCCTATTCCCTTCAACATGAGAACTGAAACCGGAATTCTGGCATTTTCTTCCTTCACTGGCTTCGAACACCTCCACCTCTTAATTAAAGCAGTGACCCTTCCCGCTAGCATGTTTCCCTTTCCTTACAGCCAGCCTGTGCGACACTTCACCCTTGATCTTCTGGTCTGCCTGTCCAATCAGCGGCGCTGTTTTTCACCCTTTTTCCAACTGCTAACCCAACAGGAGGGCTGTTTCTACCAGCTTTGGTCAATGATTTGAAAGACCCCCCCCTGCACGTTGGGAACATGTCCAAGTGAAAATCGCTTCATTTTCCAGTAAGTGTTATAAAGAGAAGTATCTTGTTGGTGAAGGTGGGTGGTGCATGCATTCCTGGTATTATGTGCTATGGATCCGTGTTGACTTAAAGGTACCATGGTAACGTGCTACAATAGTTTCAGCTCTTTTGCTATTTTTTTCTTTCTTTCGTCATTTCGTCGGTGTTGTATTTGAAGACTCCCAATTTCACACCATGGCAGACATGCTACAAACAGTCCTGTAAAGTTTGATGACGATCTGTTGGATTGTTTTTGAGATACGTTGTAAAAATTCAGGATCAAAAAGCAATATCTGGCACCCGTATTTGGCACCCGAATGCCGGGTAACACAAACCAGAAACTGTTGCAACTGTGCAACTGAAGATACATTTACGTCTGCTTCGTCTTTTAGCTGCAGGTTTGTTTGTAACCATGAGCAGAGAAATACGAGAGATACAGCTGGACTAATCAACAAATTCTCTCTCTCTCTCTCTCTCTCTCTCTCTCTCTCTCTCTCTCTCTTTTCTCTCTCTCGCTCTCTCTCTCTCTCTCTCTCTCTCTCTCTCTCTCTCTCTCTCTCTCTCTCTCTCTCTCATATTTGCGTACTCATTTCTCTATTGCTTTTCTTGGAAAACAAAACCAGCAATCAAAATCGATTCCCAAGGCTGATGAAACTTACCATCAAGAGTGTCAGATTTTGGCCTCGATAGTGAGGGGGGGCTTTAAAGGTTGAGATCTCTCTCTCTCTCTCTCCTCTCTCTCTCTCTATATATATATATATATATATAATTGTTCTGCATTCTATATATATATATATATATATATATATATATATATATATATATATTATATAATATATATATATATAATATATATATATATGTGTGTGTGTGTGTTTTGTGTGTGTGTGTGTGTGTGTGTGTGTGTGCTCGAGCGTGTGTGTGTGCTTGTGTGTGTGCATGTGGTGTGTGTGTGTGTGTGTGTGTGTGTGTGTGTGTGTGTGGTGTGTGTGTGTGTGTGTGTGTGTACTTTTGTATGTGCATGTGTGTGTGTGTGTGTGTGTGTGTGTTTTGTGTGTGTGTGTGTGTGTGTGTGTTTTGCTCGAGCGTGTGTGTGTGTGTGTGTGTGTGTGTGTGTGTTTTGTGTGTGTGTGTGTGTGCGGGCGCACGCGCTCGTGGCAAGAGTGTGTGTACATGTGTGCGTGCATGGGCAGTATAACTCTCTCTTTTTTCTCCCACCTCTCTCACTGACCTGTCTCTGTTATTCCACACTTTTTTTTCTTTCTATCTCTCCCCCCCCCCTCCCTTCTCTCTTTCCCCTAATCCTCTTACATGAACACAGTTTCGTTTTATTTCACACGAAATTGTTTGGAGTTCTGACACTGTCTCATCTTGACCTCTCCAAAAATCGCCCCGCCCGAAGTAGTGACTCTTGTCTCTGACCATCTCTTTCCAATCAATTGTTCATTCTTCTCTACTTGACATTCCAGCATCCTGTCAAACAAAAGCACGGCCTGTCCTCGCTTGTTTGTGCGTGTCAGAGTCACCGTTTTCTCCCTGCTTTTGTCAATGACTTGGAAAAGACCACCATCACCAACATCTTAGGCGTGATCCTGTTGTATGATGCGTCTGCTAAATGATTGATAAACTCATCTGGCACTGTTTTTATCCCGATCTGTGGTTTAACGCCAGGTCAACCCCACCTTCACCTCCCCTCTCCCAAAATTTCCCTCTCTCGCCACGTAAGGTTGAGAATCTGATAGGAACCCCAGATCAATCCCAGTCACCTATCTTTTCCCAGAATCCCCTCTCTCGCCACTAAGGTGAGAATCGACAGGAAAGGCGGGAGGGTGGATTTCATTAAAGCACAGTGTCTGTGCCCATCATCACTGGTACTGGTGCGGAGTAGACCTTTCGAGTCACTGATCAAAAAGCCAGAAAAGAAACAGCACTCCAGATTAGACAGACAGCCAGCGGAGAGAAAAAAAAAAAAAACAGCACTACCTGTGCTATGTGAGTCGTCAATAACCAGGGAGAAATGACCTCCAGTTTAGACAACAGACAGAAATTTGGGAGAGAAGCAGGACCGTCTAGAAATCAGGATCGTCGTTTCATCCCTGCTTCCGGTCAGTGACTAAAAAGAACCAGGACTCTCCAGTACTGGCAATAGCTGTGGAGGGCACCGCGGTTAATGACATCTATCCACCCTGCCTGTCAGAGCCTCGAACCGTGGCGCCAGGGGGAATCCGGGGGAAGGGTAGGTGACTCAGAATTGGAGCATATGGAAAGGGGATGAAAGGGGAAAGGGAGGTGGGGGGAGAGCTGGAGGCGGGGGTGGGGTGGAGGGTTGTTTAAGAAACGTGAGAAATAAACCACCATAAATCACATTTCGGGGAAGTCGTGCATTTACTGTGTATGTGTGATTAAAGTCACAAATTTGCTTATAGTTGAAAGTGGGGGGGGAATGGTTAGGTGTTGTGTGTGTGTGTGTGTGTGTGTGTTGTGTGTGTGTGGTGTGTGTGTTGTGTGTGTGTTTTGTGTTGTGTGCTGTCCCCCTCTCTCTCTCCCTCTCTTTCTCTCTTTGTATGTCTAAGTCAGTCTCTCTCTGTCTATGCCTTTGTCTCCAGTTTGTGTGTCTGCCTGTGTGTGGTGTGTGTATGTGTGTGCGTGTTGTGTGTGTTTTGTGTGTGTTGTTTTGTGTGTGTGTGTGTGTGTTGTGTGTGTTTGTGTGTGTTTGTGTGTATGTGTTTGGTGCGCGCGCGTATGTGGTGTGTGTGTGTGGCGTGCGCGCACCCGTGTGTGTGTGTGTGTGTGTGTTTTGTGTGTGTGTGTGTGGTGCGTGTGTGCGTGTGCGTGTGTGTGTGTGTGTGTGTGTGTGTGTGTGTGTGTGTGCGTGCGTGTGTTTTTGGTGTGTATTGTTTGGTGTTTGTGGTGCGTGCATACATACAGCACATCTAACCCACGGTCTATAAATTAACCATGGTATACATGTCTGCCTCTTTTTTCATCCCTCGTTCCTCTCGTACTCTGTCGCACTTTTTCCTCCGTTTTTACTTCTTTCTTTTATCTCCTCTACCCTTTACAACCCCAAATTTTTCTTTACACGACCACAGATTCCTTTTCAACACAAACTGCATAGCATTTTGATATTGTCTCCACCCTGACTTTCAAAAAATACCACCCAAAGCAACGACATTTACGTCTAAACCGGGTCTCTACTTCCAGATAATTGATTCTTTGCCCACAGAATATTTCCAGCTGGCTGGTCCAATCAGAAGTACTGTTCCTCTCCTGATTTTGGCCTGCTCATCTAACCAGAAGTTTCTGTTTCTCCACGCTTTGATCTACGACGTGAGACGACCATCTCTGACAGGTGCCCCGGCGTTACAACTCCTGTATAATGCATTCATTAATTGAAGTCCTCTGAACACTGTTTCATTCTAGTCTGTGGTTTAACCCCAGGTCAATACCCACCATCGTGTTTCTTCCCCCGAATCATCTCTGTCGCCACTGAGGCGAGGGAAAAAATATGGATTCCATTTTACCGCAGCGTCTGTGCCTGCCATCAGTGGCACTGGTATAGGGTGGTCCTTTCAGGTCACTGATCAAAAGCCCATGAGAAACAACACACAAAGGGTTAGACAGGCAGTTGCCAAAGCAGGGAGAAACAGCACGCTGGGTCAGGCAGACGGTGTCTGTGCAAAGTGGAGAGTACGCCCTCTGAATTGGACAGGCAGGCTGTAGGATCAAACCCCCGAGCAGCAGAGGATGTCAGAAAAAAAAATGAATTTGCTTTTTCATCACGAAAACGAATCAGCTTTCTGCCCTCTTCTGTCATTGCCTCTGAAAAAATCCGCACTAAGCAGCGGCCCCTTTCCCCTCAGACCAAAGGGACCATTGTCTGGCAGTCTCAGGTTCTCGTGCACTTGATCCTTCAGCCTGCCTGTCTAATCAGGAGGACCGTTTCTTCTTGCTCAAAGCGTGCTGGCTCAATCAGGATCGCCGTTACAACCCTGCTTTCAGTCATTTACCGAAAGAACCACCATCCTTCAGTATGTAAGGTGTGGAAGGCACAGGGACCGTGATTCAATGAAATTTACCTCCCCGTCTGTCAGAACCTCGCATCAATGGCGCCAGAAGTGATTTGGGGGAAGGGTAGGTGACTCAGAAATTTAGAGGCATTGGAAAGAGGCGGAAGGGGAAGGGGGAGAAGAGTTGGGGTGGGAGTGGGGTGGAGATCGTTTAAGAAATGGAAAAAAATAAGCAATCTAACTCAGATTTCTGGGAGTCAAGTATTTGCTATGTATGAGTGGTTAAAGTTACAAATTTGCTTCTAGTTGCAAGTGTGGACAGAATGGTTAGATTTATGTTCTCTCTCTCTCTCCTCTCTCACTCTCTCTCTCTCTCTCTCTCTCTCTCTCTCTCTCTCTCTCTCTCTCTCTCTCTCTCTCTCTCTTTTGTGTGTGTGTGTGTGTGTGTGTGTGTGTGGTGTGTGTGTGTGTGTGTGTGTGGTGTGCATGCAAACACACATCTGTATCTATAAAAAAAAACATGAGTGTCTGCCCTCTTTTCTCCCTTTCCCTCTTTTACCCTGTCCCATTTATTCCATATTTTTCTTCTTTCTAAATTACTTTTCCACCTTCACTTTCCCCTTTTTACCAATTTTTCCAACAGACTACAGATTCATTTTCAACACAACTTATGTTACACACTGTCTACATTCTGACACCAAAGAATATCTCTGACCATATCTCAAGTTTGAGATTGGCACTGATTCTTCTCCTGCTTCATATTCTAGCTGAGCAGTCCAATCAGAAATACTGTACTTTCCCTGCTTTTGGCCAGGCCATCCAATTGGGAGCACCGTTGCTCACTGCTTTGATCTATGACATGAAAGGACCAATTAGGAGCCTTGGCGTTTTAACTCTGGTATAATGTATTCACTGATAAACTCCTCTGAACACTGTTTTCATTTCAGTCTGCGGTTTAACCCCAGGTCAATCCCCACCGTCATGTTCTCTTGCCCAGAATCACCCTGTCGCCACTGAGGCGAGGAAAGAATAGTGGATTCCATTCACCGCGCGTCTGTGCCTGCCATCAGCGGCACTGGTATAGGCTGGTCCTTTCAGGTCACTGGTCAAAAGCGATGAGAAACAACACACAAGGTTAGACAGGCAGTTGTTCAAAGCAGGGAGAAACAGCACGCTGGATCAGGCAGACGGTGTTTGTGCAAAGTGGAGAGTACAGCCCTCTGAATTTGACAGGCAGGCTGTAGGATCAAACCCACAGAGCAGCAGAGGATGTCGGAAAAATCTGAATTTGCTTTTTCATCACGAAAAACGAATACAGCTTTCTGCCATCTTCTGTCATTGCCTCTGAAAAACTCCGCACTAAGCAGTGGCCTTCCTCTCAGACCATGCACCATTGTCTGACAGTCTCAGGTTTCTGTGCACTTGATCCTTCAGCCTGCCTGTCTAATCAGGAGGACCGTTTCTTCTTGCTCAAAGCGTGCTGGCCCAATCAGGATCGCCGTTGCAACCCTGCTTTTGGTCATTGGCTTGAAAGAACTACCACCATGCAGTACTGATAATGGGTGTGGAGGGCACAGGCACCGTGATTCATACAATCTCCCACTGCTACTTGTCAGAACCTCGCATCAAAGGCGTCAAAGGTGATTCTTGGGAAAAGTAAGTGACTTTAGGGCTAGGGATTGGAAAGGGATCAGGGAGGGGAGGGGGTGCAGTTGTGGTTGGGGGGTAAGGGGGAGGGTGTTACCTGGCGCAAAGCAGAGGGTCGATCAGAAAACTTTAACTCACAGTGAGTCTGATTCTTGAAGCTATGTACTTGCCATGCACTGGTGCTTAAAGTTACACAATTGGATTTAGTTAGGGTTCAGGTTAAAAGTCTGGGATGTAGTTGAAAAGGAATGTCGGTTTCAAAGTGTGGGATTGCAGGCGGAAATGGAAACAAATTAAAAATCATGAGTCCACCATACAGTGAGGCCGTGTCTGTCACTCGGTGAGTCCACCATACATGAGGCCGTTTCGTGTCATCGGTGAGTCCACCATACAGTGAGGCCACGTGTCGTTGTCCATCGGTGAGTCCACCACAGTGAGGCCGTGTTCTGTCTACTTTGTGTCACCTACAGTGTGTCCACAATCGTGCAGCGTGTTTGTCATCGGTGAGTCCACCATACAGCGAGGCCGTGTTCTGTATCATCGGTGAGTCCACCATACCAGTGAGGCCGTGTTCTGTCTTTTACTTTGTTTGTCCCTGTTGTTTGGCAGAATCACGAATAATTCCTCTTAAAATTTGGAAAGGAATGTGTTAGATTTGTGTGTTGTGCTCTTTCCTTGTTCTCGTATTTCATTCTTTCTCCTTCTCTGAGGTCTCTACATCAAAGCATGAAGACTTCTTCATTCTGTCAGACTCCCTCTGCTTTGGAGGCCATCCTGGCCATCACCTCAAGCACCCTCAGCTGCTGAAACTGTTTGAACTGTACACCTCTCGGGAATCTGATGGATACAACACAGTTTTTGCTTGGGTTCCCAGTCATGCCGCCATCTGAGGCAATGAGGTGGTTGATCAACTTGCCAAGAATGCCACAAATAAAGAATGGAGCAGATTCTCCATCCCTCACACTGATCTTAAAGCCAATGCTCAGGCTTATGTCAAAGACCTCTGGCAAGAGGAATGGAACTCTCAGACAGCCAACAAACTCTTCCAAATCCATCCCAACTGAGAGAGCTTTTACAGTGTTCAGCTGCCGTAAAGAAGAAACAGTCTTTGTGCCATTCGCACTCCTTTTACACCATCTCTTATCTTTCGAAAGGTGAAGAAGCTCCATGGTGCGTTCCATGTGATGGACCACTCATAATAAAACATGTTGTCATAGAGTGTTGGAACTTGCATGACGTCAGACATAAACACTTCATAGCAGACTCCATGAAAATCTTGTTCGGAGATGCCCCACTTGATGTGACGCGTTTCTGAAAGAGATCATCACTTTATATCTGATCTCAATGAAAGATTTTTAATGAAATTCTGGTGTGCTTTTAGAAAATTTGGTATAATGAGTTGTGTATTAATGATTTTTTTTAAAATTGAGATTTGATTCAGGAGTGACAGCTGATTGACTTCAACGAGGTGACAGCCCTGATATGACTTCAACGATGACAGCCTGATGTGCCACTTGTGGTGCTGGGCTGTAAGCAGCATTATCTGTTGTCTCTCTGTTTCTTTGCCTGTCTGATCTGTCTGTCTGTTTGCCTTTCTGTCTTTCTTCATCCATTGCTTTCTGTCTCCTCTTTCCCTTGAATTCTACCTGTGTCCACCTGTTCTCTTTCACTCACTACATTTTGACATTGTGTCCACCCTGACTTTGATTTGGATTCAAAAAAAAAAAAAAAACATACCTGCTTTGCAGTGACCATTCTGTTTGCTAATGTCACCACTCCCAACAAGCATGGTTCTCCTTCCGCTTGATTGATATCCAAACCTGTCTGTCCAATCAGAAGCACTGTTCTTCCCCTGTTTTCAGTTTGCCTGTCCAATGAGGAGCCTGTTTTCTTCTCCCCTGCTTTGGCCTGCCCGTCCAATCAAAACCGCTGTTTCTCTCTGCTTTGGCCAGTGACCTGAAAGGCCCATCATCGAGCGGAAGTAGCTCAGGCGTTATGGCTGTGGCTGGCAAGCTTTATGCGGCATTAAAACCTTCCCCATCGCTCTCGTCAGAGGGTCGTCTCAGTGACGTCATTCCTGCTTTAGTGGAGGGGATGGAGAGGGCAGGAAAGTGGTAAGGAGGAAGAGGACGTGGGAGGCGGGAGGGAAGAAGAAGAGGTTGGTCATCGAGTAGAAAATGATTGGGTGGACTTGTAGTCTATGTTTGTGTATGTGTGTGTTTTCTCTGATTTCTGTCTCTGTCTCAGTCTTTTCGGTCTCCTGCCTCTAACCTCTTCCTTCCAGTCTCGGTCTTTGTCTTCTGTCTGTCTGTCTGTCTGTCTTTTTTCTGACTTACTGTCCGCCCGTCAAACGATCCTCTCCTCTCTCTCTCTCTCTCTCTCTCTCTCTCTCTCTCTCTCTCTCTCTCTCTCTCTCTCCTCTCTCTCTCTCCTCTCTCGTAACGATCATATAATGGGTATTCAATGCCGAACATCAATTTCTGCGATCACGGTTCTTTTCAGCGATTTTTGTTTTTGAAAAACATCGCTTTCGTTCGATTTTCTA
>CM031618.1:63623717-63631217 GCA_018398815.1 Conus ventricosus
AAAGAGGTTGACAGGCCCCCCCCCCCCCCCCCCCCCCCCCCCCCCCCCCCCCCCCGCCAAAATCAGACGGCCAGATGGGAGAGTATGCCTCACTTGCACGGGGCCGGCGCCGCTTGGTTGCCCACACCCCTAATTGATTTCGGTAATTGGACAAGGGCTGAAGCTAACTATCCAACACATTTTGACGGCTAGCCGTTTATGAATGTCGCCTTTGGGCGAAGAAGCAAGGCAATTATCCGCCGTCGTACAGTGGTTTATAGTCGTTGTTTTCGCCCCGGTTGTGTAGCAGTAGTAGTAGTAGTAGTAATAGTAGTGTAGTAGCAGGGGGTAGTAGTAGTAGTAAGTTGCAGCAGCAACAGCATAGTAGTAGCAGAAGGTAGTATAAGTACAAATAGTAGTAGCAGTGGGAGTAGTAGCAGTAGCAGTGGTTGTTGTGCAACAGCAGCGGGAGCAGTAGCAGCAGTAGTTGTAGTAGTAGCAGAAGTAGTACCAGTAACCGCATGGGCCGGAATAGCTCAGTGTAGCTTGTCGGACTCGTGATCTTGGTGATCCTGGGGTTGCGGGTCCAATCTCCGCCGGGCCGTTTCAGTACAGAGGGTTTTCTTCCTCGGAGTTAATGTTGGGGTTTTGACCTCCATTTCCCAAACAGTCCTTCGAATGGAAATATAAAAACCCGGGTTCCGTGCGTGAAACGCACGCATAACTTTTTGCACAAAACGTTTAAAATCCCATCACCCCAAATTTCGGGAAAAAGAAGGCCAGTTTGGCCGTTGGTATGGATGACCGTTACACATAGCAATGCACCCTGCGTGAGAAATGGAAAGAATGAAGGAAGTAAGAAACTGAGTGAATGGTATTGACTAGATGACACGGGAATCGACGGAATGAAGCGCCGGCAGGCAGCTCTTCCGTCGGCACTGCCCAGGTAGGCAGCCGTTGCGTACACGAGAGTGTGGATTGTCAGCCCCCAGAACCTTTGGCAATGCGCTTTATAAATGCCCCTGTTTTTATTATGGGTTTTCATTATAATTATTATCATTATTATCATCATCATCATCATTTCATTATCATTATTATTATAATCTGCTATTATTAGTAGTAAATAGTTGTAGTAGTAGCAGCAGCGCAGTAGTAGTAGTGATGGGGTCTGGTAAAAAGATGTCTGAAGGTCCTTGACCTTTTTAAGTCACACCCTTGTCAAATGGGTTTTGTTGACCTTTATAACTCACACCCTGTTACAAAAGGTTTTGTTCTTTGTTTATGGGTTTTAACGATTGCATTGCACTTAAAGATTTCATCTTTTCATGTGTAAATCATTAGCTGAAAAAGATGGGCCGTTCAATTTGTTTTTCAAAGATTTTCTGTTTTCATTTTGTGTCTCTTTCCATGAGGTTATTAGAAAAAATCTAAATATTTTGTGTAGTTTGAATCTCGAAAGGAGGTAAAATTCTAAATTTGTTTAACACTTGTTTTCACTAAAAATTTTTTAAAATCGGAAATGAAATGAGGTAGGGAACAGTAAACGATAAACAGTAAACAAGTGGGGTATGTTTTGCTCCCATAAGGAAACCTAACACAGAGTAACTTTTATTCAAGACTGGCACAGCCTTTTAAACTTGAATAAAGTCAGAAAATACATAGACAAACAATCTAATATAGATTGTTTGTCTATGTATTTGTCTGACTTTATTCAAGTTTAAAAGGCTGTGCCAGTCTTGAATAAAAGTTACTCTGTGTTGGGTTTTTCTTTATGGGAGCAAAACATACCCCACTTGTTACTGTTTAAGAATTTTAAGTTAGTATGTGAGTGTATGCAAAAACATTTTTTTTTAAAAACGTTTCTGGTTTTTATCATTGATAAAAGACGCATTTTGTTCGGGTCAGTATCGTCCAGTTCATTGGAATTTTGTTTAATTCTATATTTCATTTCCACTTAAGTCTCATTTTGTGAGTATGTGTAATTTCACATACCTTTATATTTCATAGTGTGTAATTTCATAAAATATTTCTTTTTCAAAGTAACTCATGCGCCTGCAATCACATAACAAATAAATCGAAACTTTTGTGAACTAATTAATGCTGTTGGCTGGCTTTTTAAAAAATGAATGCCAGATGATGCCATTGGATTCAGGAAAATGCCATCGAGGATGCGCTTTTTGTGATTTGAAATTTTGTAATTTGAGGAGACGGGATTCTTTTGTTTTTAAATGCAGTTTTGGCCTGTGTTCGTTCGGTCGTTCGTTCGTTTTTTAAAACTCTGTGGCCCCCGTAAACCCCTTTTGTCTTTTATTTTTGGTTTTTTGGAAATTCTCTAATACATTGATGATAAACGACGTTCAAAAATTGTTTTTACTTCTTTTCCAAAAAAACCCGGGGGAAGCCATACATGAAACTTTTAAAAACAAAACACCCCCACACACAAAACACACACACACACACACAAAACACACACCCCAAACACACACACACCCCCAACACGCACGAACGCACGCACGCACCACGCCCGCCCCCAAAAAAAAAAAAACCACAAAACACACACACCCCACACACAGAGAGGAGAGAGAGAGAAAAGAGAGGAGAGAGAGAGAAAGCTTTCCCGCGGAATGGACAACTAATGTCCGCTTTTCACCGAAACCCTGCCCGGGAACCGTTATGGTTAGTTTTAACAGAAAAAAATATTTTTAAAAAGAAAATACAAAGCTGGTAGGGGTTATAAATGAGAGTGGAGAAATAAAAAAAAAAAAACCCGGAAAAAACCCTTCATGAACAAAGGGGGGTGAGTTTTCCCCAAAAAAAAAAAGAAAAAAACCCCGGAAAAACCTTAAATTAAAACAAAGGTGGGTGAGTGCAAAACATAAAAAAAAAACACCCGGAAAAAACCTTCATGAAAAAAAAAGGGGGGTGAGTTTTCCAACAAAAAAACAAACAAACAAGCGAAAAAAAAAAATAAAAAAAGACAACAGGAAAGGGGACAGACAAACAAAGGGGGAAATTACAAAAGTTAAAAATGACTTTAAAAAAAACAAACAAACAAACAAAAAGAAAACAAGGAAAACCATAGCAGAAAAACAAACAGGAAAACAGAAGACAGGGAGACTATAGAAAAAAAACAAACACAAAAACAATACAAAAGCCCGGGGAGACTATAGTAAAAAAAACAAACACAGAACAATACAGAAGACAGGGGACTATATAAAAAAAACAAAACAGAACAATACAGAAGACGGGGAGACAAAGGGGAAAAGAAACAAACACAAAACTTTGGGGGAAGAAAGGGAGACTTTTGTAAAGAAAAAACCCCCAAAAAAAAATCCCAAAGAAAAGGGAGACTATAGAAAAGGGAACAAAAACAGAAAAAACCCAAAAGAAAGGGAACTATATTTAAAAAAAAAAAAAACAACAAACAAAAACGAAACGGGGACAAATTAGTAAAGAAACAAACACAGAACAATAAAGAAGCGGGGGGAACTATAGTAAGAAACAAAACACAAAAACAAAAACAGAAGACAGGGGGGACTATAAAAAAAAAAACCCAAACAAAAACTTACAGAAGACGGGGAAAGGGACTTTTAGTAAAGAAAAAAACCCACAGAAACAATAAAAAAGACAGGGAGGACAAAAGTAAAAAACAAACACAAAAACAATAAAAGAAACAGGGAGACTATAGTAAAGAAAAAAAACACAGAACAATACAAAAGAAAAGGGAGACTATAGAAAGAAACAAACACAAACAATACAGAAGACAGGGGACTTTTTTAAAAAGAAACAAACAAGAACAATACAGAAGACAGGGAACAAATAGTAAAGAAACAAACACGGGGAACAATACGAAGACAGGGAACAAAATTAAAGAAACAAACACAAAAACTTACAAAAGGGACAGGGAAAATAGTAAAGAAACAAACAAAAAAACAATACAGAAGGGGGGGAAAGATAAAAGAAAGAAAAAAAACACAGAAAAATTACAGAAGACAGGGAGACAAATGGGAAAAGAAAAAAACACAGAACAATACGAAGACAGGGAGACTATAGAAAAGAAAACAAACACAGAAAAAACAATACAAAAGACAGGGGGGGATTTTAAGTAAAGAAACAAGCACAGAACAATACAGAAGACAGGGAACTATAGTAAAGAAAAAAACACAGAACAAAACAATAAAAAAAGACGGGGGGAAAAATTTTTAAAAAAACCCAAAACACAGAACAATACAGAAACAGGGGGGATTTTAGTAAAAAACAAACCAGAAAAATACAAAAAACGGGGAGACTATAGTAAAGAAAAAAAAACCCCAAAACAAAACAATCAAAGGGGAAAAGGGGAACTATAGTAAAGAAACAAACACAGAACAATACAGAAAAACAGGGAACTATTTAAAGAAACAAACACAGAAAAATACAAAAGGGAGGGAGCTATAGAAAGAAAAAAACCAGAAAATTACAAAAGAAAGGGAAATTTTAAAGAAAAAAAATAAAAAAACCCAAACACAAAACAATACGAAGACAGGGAGATTTTAAGTAAAGAAACAAACACAAAACAATACAAAAGACGGGGAAAACTTAGTAAAGAAACAAACACAAAACAAAAACCAGAGCCCAAGAAAAAAACCGGCAAAGAAGAAATCACAAACCCCGAAGTTTTCAAAAAGGGGTTTGGGGAAAAACAGTTTATGCAACCCCCCCCCCCCCCCCTCCCCCAGCACCCCCAAAAAAGGGGGGTTTGGGGAGGGAGAGTTAGGGGGGGAAAGGGGGTTTTTGGGGGAAAGCGTTTGGGGGGGAAAGGGGGGTTGGGGGGAAAGGAGAGTTTAGGAGGGAAAGGGGGGTTTTGGGGGGGGAAGTTAGGAAGGAAGGGGGTTGGGAGGAGAGTTAGGGGGGGAAAGGGGGGTTTTGGGGGGAGTTTTGGAGGGAAAGGGGGGTTGGGGGGAGGGATTAGGGGGGAAGGGGGGTTTGGGGGTAGGAGATTAAAGGGGGGGAAGGGGGGGGTTTGGGGAGGAGAGTTGGGGAAGGGAAAGGGGGGTTTGGGGAGGGGGTTTAGGGGAGGGAAGGGGGGTTTGGGGAGGGAGTTTGGGGGGGAAAGGGGGGTTTGGGGGAGGAGATTTAGGGGGGGAAAGGGGGTTGGGGAGGGAATTGGGGGAAGGAAGGGGGGGGAAACGAGGGTCCAACTAAACGTTTTTTTTCCCTTCCTTTTTTTTTTTTTTTTAAACGCTTTTAAAAACAAAAAAAAATCTAAAATAAAAATTTTCAGCGGAAGGGCCCCGGCCTTGAAAGCACACACACCCCACAAAACCCCAAAAACACAAAACAACCACCCAACACACACACACACCCACATTTACCACACAACCCACACACCACACACTCCACACACACCCCACAACACACACAACACACCCACAAAACACCACACACACACACACCCCACACCACACACACACTCACACCCCACACACAAACACACCAAAACCCCACACCCCCCCCCCCCCCCCCCCCCCCCCCCCCCCCCCCCCCCCCGAAGAAAGAGGGGGAAGCCCGACAGACAGACAACAGACAGCAGAAAAATTTGGGAGAAAATCATTAAACCCAGAAGATGCGCAGTGGTTAGGGAAATCCAACACTCGCCCCGGACAGACTCCAATAAAGGATCCCCTTTCCGACTAACGAGTTATCCCCCCCTTTTTGTTGAGATCGGGAAATTTCCAAAAAAAAGGGCGGCCCTCTGAGTATTAAAAAAATTCTGTCTTTTTTTTCTTTTTCTTTTTTTTTTTCCCTTTTTTTTTTTCTTCTTTGCTCCAAAGCTGGGGACGCCCGGGCGAAAAACCCAACCTGCTGAAGGGGATAGGTAAAGGCGGGTTTCGCGAAACCCAGAGGAGCAAGGAGGGTCAGGGGTTGAGAGGGGGTGGGTGGGTGCTGGTCTTGGGGGGGGGGGGGGAAAGGAGCGGAAAGGGGGGGCCCGAAGGAGGAGATGGAAAGGGATGGGGGCCCGGGGGTGGGGAAGGAGGTAGGGTTTTTGACGATGGTGATGAGTTGTAAAGATGTTGAAAGCGTTTCCGCAATCCCATTTTTTCCCTGCTTTCGTTTTTAACCCCCCCCCCCTTCCCCTCCCCCCCCCCCCCCCCCCCCCTTGCCGCCACGAGACCCCTGTTTCCCCCCCCCCTCCACCCCCCCCCCCTTTCCCCCCCCCCCCCCCCCCCCCCCCCCCACCCGGGCCACAAAAAGCCTCCATTTCGCCCCCCAACAGTGCTCCCCGAGTCCCAGGCCCCTTTTCCCGTCACGTCCAATCGGGAAAGAAAATTGGCCCAGGGGGGGGAAGCGTGTGGGGGGGGGGGGGGGGGGGGGGGGGTGGGGGGGGGGAAAAAGGAAATTTCCCGCTAGAGTTATACCCCCTTACCGTCAGGGGGGAAGGGGGGAAAGGGAAAAAAAAATGGCGGCCCGGCAACAAAACCTGGCGTTTCCCGGGCACACAAACACGTGCTTTTGCGGGGGCAGGAAAGCGCCCCGGGAAAGGTTTCCCCGGTTTAAATTTAAATCCCGGGGTTGGGGATGGGGGGGGGGGGGAGGGGGGGGGGGGGGGGGGGGGAGGAGGGGGAAGGGGAATTTGGGGGGGAAAGGGAAGGGGGGTAAAGGGGAAGAGAGGGGGGGGGAGGGGATTTGGGGTGGGGTGGGGTGGGGTGGGGAGGGGGGGGGGGGGGAGTGTTTTTTTCTTTCGATTTAAATGCGCATGGGGGGCCATCGGGTTCTGTGTTCTGGGGCAGGGGGGAGCGGGGGTCAGAGGCAGCGGGCTTTTTTAAACTTGGTAAAAAAAAAAAAGGGAACGGGGAAAAACGCACCCTGAACCCGTTGGGCTTGCACCAGCCAGAGCCGGGGCCCGCCAGGCTTTGGAAAAATGATCAAACCACCGCCCAACCCCCCCACCCCCCCCCCCCCCCCACCCCCCCGCCAAAAATTTTGCTGTTTTCACCCCCCATCACCACCAACCACCCCGAAAACCCCAAACCACCCCCCCAACCCCCACCCCCCACCACATCACCACTTTTTCCACCAAACACCCCACCCCCACCCCCTTTCTCGTCGTTTTTTTGTTTTTTTTGTTTTGTAGTCTTGTCTGTTCCTGGTCTTTTTTTTTTAATTGGTCGGTCTGGGGCCTTTTGCCCTATTTTTTTTAAATTTGCCTATCTGCTCCTTATCTGCCACGGGGAGCGAAGGACCACAAACTCTTTTTAAATCGCCCTTGAGGGAAATGAAAAAATTTGGGGGTCTTATTGAAAATTTGGTGCGGACCCCGGACCCTTGGCCCGGATCGAATGCCAAATTCTGGGATCCGCGGGCATTATCATTATTTACACTTTTCCCCACAAAAATTTTTAAACACGGGGTAAAAAAATTCCGTGAGGGAACTGTTGATAGGAAGTATTTGATTTTCATAAAAAAGGGAAACCCTTTTTCCGTTTTTAAAAAGTTGCCCCCCCCCCCCTCCCTCCCCCCCCACTTTTTTTTTTTTTTTTT
>CM031618.1:63643717-63653717 GCA_018398815.1 Conus ventricosus
ACACCACATCAGTTACTCTACACACACCACACATAGCTACTCTAGCACACCACACCACATCATGCTACTCTACACACACACCACATCATGCTACTCACCACACACACCATACATGCTACTCTACGCACACCACACACATCATGCTACTACCACACCACACCTATCATGCTACTCTACGCCACACCACACACCATTCATGCTACTAGCCACACCACACCACATCATGTTACTCTACGTACTTACGCACACCACACACATCATGCACTCTACGCCACACCACCATATCATGCTACTACGCCACACCACACCACATCATGTTACTCTACGCCACACCACACCAATCATGCTACTCTACGCCACACACACCATATCATGCTACTACGCCACACCACACCACACCATGCTACTCTACGCACACCACACCATATCATGCTACTTACGCCACACCACACCAATCATGCTTCTCTACGCCACACCACACCACATCATGCTACTCTACGCCACACCACACCAATCATGCTACTCTACGCCACACCACACCACATCATGCTACTCTACGCCACACCACACCATATCATGCTACTACGCCAACCACACCATATCATGCTACTACGCCACCACACACCACCATCATGCTACTCTACGCCACACCACACCACACCATGCTACTCTACGCCACACCACCACATCATGCTACTACGCCACACCACACCACATCATGCTACTCTACGCCACACACACACACACCATGCTACTCTACGCCACACCACACCACATCATGCTACTACGCCACACCACACCACATCATGCTACTCTACGCCACACCACACCACATCATGCTACTCTACGCCACACACACCACATCATGCTTACTCTACGCCACACCACATCATGTTACTCTACGCCACACCACACCACATCATGCTACTCTACGCCACACCACACCATATCATGCTACTACGCCACACCACACCACATCATGCTACTCTACGCCACACCACACCATATCATGTACTCTACGCCACACCACACCACATCATGCTACTCTAGCCACACCACACCATATCATGCTACTACGCCACACCACACCACATCATGCTACTCTAAGCCACACCACACCAATCATGCTACTCTACGCCACACCACACCATGCTATCTAACCCACACCACACCACATCATGCTACTTACCCACACACATCATGCTACTCTACGCCACACAAAACTACATCATGCTACTCTACACCACACGAAACCGCACCACACTACATCATGCCACAAGACACGACCCACACCACACACACACCACACCACACCACACCACCCACACACCACACCACACCACACCACACCACACACACCACCCCACGCCATGCCACACCACACCGCACCCCACCGCATTGCACCACACCACACCACTCCACACCACACCACACTCATACACTACACACACTACACCAGATTTTAAAAAATTCCAAAGTCATTACTGCCCCCATCCACACACGTGTCCCCTGTCAAGACTGGAACGTCAGCCACACTCGGTCACAACGACTAAGGACAACCACACCATGCTTGACAGCATCCAACCCGCTGGTCAGCCAACATCAATACTCAAGTGACCATGGGAATCAGGACCCGCTGGTCAGTCAACATCAATACTCTAAGTGACCATGGGAATCCGGAATCCAATTCAACAGCGAACAACTCTTCTTCTTCTTCAAATATGTGTTAGCGAAGGAAGGAAGGAAGGGAGGAAAGAACCAGAAACAAGCAAGTCAGTCAGTAGGTAAGTAAGTAACTTAACTAAATAAGTGAGAGAATGAGCGAGTAAATAAATAAGTAAGCAGGTAGATAGATAAGCAAGTAAGTGAGTATGTAGGTGAGTGAGTGAGTAAGCAAGCAAGCAGGTAATCAGTCAGTCAATTAGTAGTAATGTAGTGACTGAGTAAGTACGTTAGTAAGCAAATGAGTGAGTGAGTAAAGGAAGAAACTAAGTAAATGAATAAATACATGAATTGATAAATATACAAACAAATAAATGAATAAAGAAAAAAAGAAATATTTACTGAATATATATATATATATATATATTGAATTATAAACAAAGCTTGCTCTTATGTCTTAGATTGAAGAAATAGGGGGAGATACGCATTCATATCTGCAGTGGTAGATGATTCTGCCTAACTAACAGTATGTGCTTTGAGTGGGTGAATGGGGAAAAAATAAAATACAATGCTTCTCAAAATGAGCCTTCAGCAAGCTTATATTCTCCAAGGGGGAGACATCCTCCAATAGGGAGGGAAACTCACTAACATATAACTCCTGGTCATATACCGATATTTCGAAACTTGGTGGTTTCTCCTCAGTGACCGCGGAAAGTGGTAATTTGACTTCTCTCTGCCTTTTCAGTTTTAAGAAGAATGCAATCCCAGAAAAGGTTGGTGTGCAATACCGTAGTATGTTTGTTGAGTTTTCAAAAAACCAACCAAAGGTGCCATCTAAGAAGCAAACGAAAATCATAAAAGAGCAAAACAAGCTACATTTTCTTGTGAAAAATAGAAAATATAAAAAGATATCCTCTAAGACACAAGTGCTGAGGGCTTGTTCTTGGAATGAATCCGCAAGGGACTAAAATACAACAAACTAATAAATTCCAAGGATAAGTACCGCACCGTTCCAGCAACTTACAGAGCAGCTTGGTGTTGCAATGACTGCAAGAAATATTGAATTATAAACAAAGCTTGCTCTTATGTCTTAGATCTTAGATCTTCTTAAAACTGAAAAGGCAGAGGAGTCAAATTACCACTTTCCGCGGTCACTGAGGAGAAACCACCAAGTTTCGAAATATCGGTATATGACCAGGAGTTATATGTTAGTGAGTTTCCCTCCCTATTGGAGGATGTCTCCCCTTGGAGAATATAAGCTTGCTGAAGGCTCATTTTGAGAAGCATGTATTTTATTTTTTCCCCATTCACCCACTCAAGCACATACTGTTAGTTAGGCAGAATCATCTACCACTGCAGATATGAATGCGTTTCTCCCCCTATTTCTTCAATCTAAGACATAAGAGCAAGCTTTGTTTATAATTCAATATTTCTTGCAGTCATTGCAACACCAAGCTGCTCTGTAAGTTGCTGGAACGGTGCGGTACTTATCCTTGGAATTTATTAGTTTGTTTATATAATACATATATATATATATATATATATATATATCCATCTACTGATTTCTGGTAAGGGTCGATGGTTATATGTACTGAACCTGACAAACGCCCCACGTATTCGAAGAATCAACTGTTTAAAGTCGAACTCTTGGAACCAATGAAAGGATTACATATCATAATGATGTAAAGCATCTTCAAATGAAAACTACATCCGAACAAAAACAGACCATTCGTTATTTGTTTGTTTATTTGTTAGTTTATTTGTTTGTTTGTAAAACAAACCGGTACAACTCAGGTCAGAGAGGGGAAAAAAAACGCTCTAAGGTAAAAGAAGAAGGGGGAGGGGAGGGGGAGGAGGAGGGGGGGGGGGGGGGAGGGAGCGGGCGAGGGCGGGGCGGGGTCGACGACGACTCGAAGGTATCAAATGACGTCACTGCCCAGAGACAAATCACGTGGCTTTCCGTTTCCCTGCGCGATGAGAGCGAGGGGGCAGGTAGCGATGTAGGGAGTGAAATTTCAGCTGGGGATGGTGTGTGTGTGTGTGTGTGTGTGTGTGTGTGTGTGTCAACGAGCAGGGCCACTGGCCAGAAACTCCCGGAGATTAAAAACGGGCACATGAGGAACGAAACATTGAAGATGAGAAGGTGCTTATGGGAGAGTGAGAGGAAATACGGGGAGGGGGGTTGGGTGAGGGGGGGGGGGGGGGGGGGGGGGGGGGGGGGAAGAGAGAAGATAGAGAAGAGAAGAGAGAGGTTCGCGTCAAACCTGATCAGTGAGTACACCGTGTGAATTGTTGTGTGGGGTGTGGGGTGTGTGTGTGTGGGGTGTGTGTGACTAACCTAAAATTTATGAAACATTTTTTTTGTGTGTTTTTTGTGTGTGTTGTGTGTGTGGATTGTGATGTGTTTGTGTGTTGTGTGGTGTGGTGGTGGTGCGTGCTGCGTGGTGCGTGCGTGCGTGCGTGCGTGCGTGTTTTTTTGGGTGTGGCGTGCTGCGCGTGCGTGCGTGCGTGCTGTGTGTTTTGTGTGGGGTTGTGTGTGTGTGTGTGTGTGTGTGTGTGTGTGTGTGTTGTGTGTGGAAAGAGAGACATACAGAGAGACGGACAGACAGACAGACAGATAGACAGACAAACAGACGGACAGACGGAACAGACTAACACGCAGACAAAAGACACAGAGACAGACAGAAAAGGTGATTCTTCTTCATCAAGTTTTTGTGTGTGTGTGTGTGTGTGTGTGTGTGTGTGGGGTGTGTGTTGTGTGTGTGTGTGTGTGTTGTGTGTGGTGTTTGTGATGCGCCGCGCGCGTATTGTGTGGTGTGTGTGTGTGCGCGCGCGCACGTGTGCAGAAAAACAGACAGACAAAACAGACAGACAGACAGACGGCAAACAATACACAGTCAGAGGGGAAAAGGACAAGGCTTGGTTGGGATGGGACAGGCGAATAGGGGGGGCGAGGAAGGTTGGAGGAATAAAACGATGGGTTGCTGGGACGGGGGGGGAGGGGAGAGAGAGAGGGAGGAGACGGGAGGGAGGCGGGAGAAGGGCAAGGGAGGAATTGGGGCGGGGGGGGGGGGGGAGGGGGGTGTGGAGGGGCAAAGGGAGAGAATTGGCAGTGTGGGGGCCAGGGAGAGAATTTGCACAGGGAAGATTTCATCTGGGGGGATAGTCGCCGGAATGGGGCAGAGGAGGGGGTTTGGCCAATCTAATCTGGTCCATTTTCACTTCCCAGCGCCATGATTTGTTTATAGTCCGTCCCCCTGAGGGCTTTTCCGATTGTGTGTGGGAGGGGGGGGGGGGTTGGGGTGTGCAGGGTGTGTGTTTTGTGTGTGTGTGGTTGTGGTGTGTTTTGGGGGGCTGGTGTGTGGTGCGTGCGTGCGTGCGTTGCGTGCGTGTGTGTGTGTGTGTGTGGGGGTGTGTGTGTGTGTGTTTGTGTGTGTGTGTGTGTGTGAAAGAGCGGGGAAAACAGAGAGAGGGGAGAGAGAGAGAGAAAAGAGAGAGGCGTGCTGCCCGTGCGTGTGTGTGTGGGGTGTGTGTGTGTGTGTGTGTTGTGTGTGGGGGTGGTGTGCGTGCGTGCGTGCGTGCGTGCGTGCGTGCGTGGGTGTATGTGTGAAAGAGAGAGAGAGAAGAAAGAGACAAGGAAGAGAGAGTGTGTGGTGTGTGTGGTGTGTGTGTGTGTGTGTGTGTGGTGTGTGTGTGTGTGTGTTGTGTGTGTGTGTGTGTGTGTGTTCATTTTACCATCTATTCATATGATGTAATTTAAGACGAAACAGAAAAGAAGAAGAATTGTGTAATAATAGCCATAAATCATAAATACGGGAAAGAGAGAGGAGAGAGAGAGAGAGAAGAGAGAGAGAGAGAGAAGAAAAGAGAGGAGGAGAGAAAAGAGAGAGAGAAGAGAGAGAGAGAGCACTTCCGTTTAAGTTTGTCTAGTCCCTTAACGCGACTTCAGGAGATTCTGTCTGTCTTGTCTGTCTGTCTGTCTGTCTGTCTGTCCTGTCTTTTCCTCTCCTCTTCTCTCTCTCTCTTCTCTCTCTCTTTTTCTCTCCCCTCTCTCGTTTCGTGCCTACGAAATGCGAACGCGTGGCGTGGGTAAATGGTGTGTGTGTGTGTGGTGTTTGTGTGTGTGTGTGGTGTGTGTGTGTGGTGCGCGCGCGCGCGCGTGCGTGCCGTGCGTGCGTCGGGGCGTGCTGTGTGTGTGGGGTGTGCGTGCGTGCGTGCGTGCGTGCGTTGCGTGCGTGCGTGCGTGGGGCGTGTGTGTGTGTGTTGTGTTTGTGTGTGTGTTGTGTGTGTGTGTGTGTTGGGGAAAAAAAAAAGAGAGAGAGAAGGGCTATTTCTTATTCGCCTCCGCTCTCTCATTCAGAAGGGAAAAAACTCTGTTTAAGAGTGTGAAAAAAGCAGGTGGTTGACGTGCAAATGCCTATAATTTTGATTAAAGGCTGTTGGATAATTCCCGAGCAGATGCGTGCGTGTTACTGTCTGATGACAATTGATTTCACCTGAAGACGCCTACACCCGAACAACAATTCTTTTCTCTGAGTTTTGGTTGTTGGTTGGTTTGTCTGCTGTAAAGCTGATTTATAGTTGATCTTGCCCGAGTTTCAGTGTATACTCTAGGCTTTGGTTCGAACTAATTATCTCACAACTAGCCTGCTAGTTGTGTGTGTGTGGGTGTGTGTGTGTGTGGGGTGTGTGTGTGTGGTGTGTGGTGGGGGGGAGTGTGTGTGTGTGTGTGTGGGGTTTTGTGTGTGTGGGGGTGTGTGTGTTTGTTTTTTTATTACGTCTTTTCACATGGCGTGTTTTTAGACGATTATGATATTTGTAAATGATATACATCAAGTGACATTGATATTAAATTTTACAAATGAAAAAAATAATTAAAAATAAAATTAAAAATCAGTGGACATGAACAACATAAACAAAGTTTGCTTCAAAAAAACTGAAATCTCATACTAATGTAACCGAAGGGCTGCGAAAATAAAATTGAACATTAGCCAAAAATGAATGATTGAAGTTGGAGTCTTAAAATCATCAACTGTAGGATTATTTGGTAACTGAAAATTGGGTAAGTACTGCCGGCCCTAAATGGGACAATTAAATAGACATGAAATGTCAAAGGTTTTTCCCACATAGCATTTTGCAGTATCAACATATTTAAAATTTTATGAAATTTTATTTAAGTCTAAAACACAAACGGGAAATTCCCTCGGAAAAACATTCAACAAAGACATGCTGTAAGAGGTGTGCCGATTTACATTATAACCCACACGGGCTTTGGGTCTTTTTCTAAAAGATTATAGCATTCCTTTAGAGAAAAAGGAAATTTGAACGTTTTTCACAACGAATTCTTTTGTCTGAAACCTCCTCTAGCTACTCTGTCTCCCCAATTCATTTCAAATAAATGCCACAATGTGATGAACAAAGTAATTTTACACTGGAACCCTTTTGAAATTAGAAAAGAATGAGATGATTTATTTCAAATACTAACCACATCTTCTCTAGACTTCATGGATTTCAGTGTAAAAAGACAGACTTAGAGTCAACACAAAAAAGTATTGGAAAAAAACCAAGGAAGATTTAACAATGTATCGCAGAGCCATAGAATGACTACCAGTTCTGCGGTGAAAATAGAATGACCTGCACCAATATAAACGATTTTTCTTTCTTTAGTCCAGGTATGCAAACCCAGCACCGCCACTTAGTGTCAATAAGAGAACCCTCGGGATATACCTTCAAAAAGGTTAATAATTTGAATGAACATGAGATCGAAAAGAAAAGCAAATAGGTGAGGGTTATACACTCTTTTTTGATCCGTCATTTGGAAAGTCAAAATCTGCTCTGTTTTGGTTTCCATGGAGGAATGGGGAGACGTAATCGAAAAGCTTTACCTATATCTTTAGTTTTTCAGATCTAATCTACTGTTTAATATCTGAAATATAAGTGGCTAATTGCTGTTTGTTGTTGTTGTTGTTGTTGTTGTTGTTGTTGTTTGTGTGTGTGGTGTGTGTGTGTGCGTGCGTGCGTGCGTGCGTGGGCGGCGGCGGCGCGCGTGGCGTGCGTGCGGCGCGTGGGGTGTGTGGGGTGCGTGCGTGCGTGCGTGGGGTGTGTGTGTGTGTGGTGTGTGTGTGTGTGTGTGTGTGTGTGTGTGTGAGTGTGTGTGTGTGTGTGTGTGCTCGCGTGCGCGGCGTGTGTGTGTGTGTGTGTGTAGTGTGTGCAAATATTGGCACACCAAACACCCCCCTCTCACTCCTGTCACCCTCTCTCTCTCTATCTCCACAAAGTAGGCGGCGGAGACGGCGGCGGAACCGGAGCGGAATTGTCTGCCCCTGACGCCCACTCTGCTCTCGACAGGTGGCGCTGTTTGCTCAAGGGACATCACTTTGGGCGCGGCAGTGTGCTCGCGTTTCAATGACCTTCCAGCATTGTGCCGGGGAGATTGTCGAGAGATGCGCGTGATTTTTGACCTTCGCTAATGACGAGTGGTGTCGACTCGAGTGCGCGGGGCTTTGCTGAAGGTCTCCGTGGAGAGGTCCGCTATTGTGATTCGGGATGAAGTTTTAGGCCTCTTGGCTGGACGTGCTTATTTTTTCGTTGTAAGCTAGAATCATGATAATGATTACAACAGCAAGAACAACGATGAATGTCGTCATCATTTGTCGTCGTCGTCGTCAACATCATCATCATCATTATCATCATCACCCCTAGCACCACCACGAACACCAACACCATCACATCATCATCATCATCAACATCATCACCATCAACATCACCATCCTTATTATTATTATCATCAACCTCATTACTATTTGTGATGATGTGGTAATAGTGATAATCTTTATCATCATCAATATCATCGTCGCCATGATGATGAGTATGATGATACAACAGCAATACTACTACTGCTGTTGGTAATGATGATGATGATGATGATGATGATGGTAAATGTGACTACTACTACTACTACTACTATTACTACAATGATAATAATAATAAGAAGAATATTAAAGATGATGATGATGATGACGATGATGATGATGATAATAACAACAACAACAATAATGATGCTAATGATGTGATGATAATGATAATGATGATCGTGGTGATGGTGATGATGATGATCATCATCATGATGAAATTAACAGCAGCGTTGTTAGTAATGATGATAAGAGTCATAGTAATTATATACAATATTATAAACAGCCTCTCACTACAGACGCTCATCTCTTCACTTAGTTGTCTGGGAAAACACCCCCCACCCCCCTCCCCTTTTTATTTTTTTGTTGTTGTTGCCTACACTTGATTGAACTAACACAACAAAATCACCTATCTTTAAAGACTGATTATTTCTTCAACATTTTTCCCCCTTTGTCTACACTAGGTTTGCTTATGATAAACAATCCCTCCCTCACTTTCGGAAGACTTGTTACTCTTGGGGGGGGGGGGGGGGGGATGTCCCCCCTTGTTTCTGCATGAGATTTGCCTGTAGGAACAACAACAACAACAACAACAACAAAAACCTTTCCTTTTAAACACTTTTACTCTGAAGAAAATATTCCCTCTTTTGTAGTAAAATTGAATTGATCTCCGAATTAAAATTCTCTCCCTTTAAATACTTGTTACTCTGGAGGAAATGTTCCCACTTTTGTCCACTCTCGATCGAGTGACCTCCGAAGACCCCCCCCCACCCCACCCCCACCCCCACCCCACACACTTCTGTTTTAAGACTTGTTACTCTGAATAAAAACTCCCTCCCTGTTTGGATTTGGTACTCTGGAGAAAAGGTTTCTCCTTTCGTTAACACTAGACTGAGCACCCTATGAGGAAAAAAATCCATCCCTGTTGAGACCTGGCACTTAATGTTCCCCCTTTTGTCTACACTGGACTGACATCACCATTTAAAACAAAAAACTCCCTCCATTGAAAGACTTGTAACCCTGGAAAAAAAAAGTTCCCTTTTTGTCTACACTAGATTGAACTCATTAAAAAAAAAAACTCCCTCCATTGAAAGACTTGTAACCCTGAAAAAAAGTTCCCTTTTTGTCTACACTAGATTGAACTCATTAAAAAAAAAAACTCCCTCCATTGAAAGACTTGTAACCCTGAAAAAAAAAGTTCCCTTTTTGTCTACACTAGATTGAACTCAGCATTAAAAAAAAAACTCCCTCCATTGAAAGACTTGTAACCCTGAAAAAAAAAAGTTCCCTTTTTGTCTACACTAGATTGAACTCAGCATTAAAAAAAAGACTCCCTCCATTTTGAGGCTTGTTAATCGTAAAAAAAATGTTCCCCTTTTGTCCACACTAGAATGAACTCATAGTGATAATACAAATTAATAATAATA
>CM031618.1:63658717-63668717 GCA_018398815.1 Conus ventricosus
ACAAATTGGTATGTAAGAGTAACCAAACACATAACCAAGCAGACAATGCAAAAAGGAGAGGCGCAATACAATGCAACAAGAATACAATCTGATCATACACGTTAACAAGACTTGCAAGCTCTTAAAAAAATACATGGTAATAAATACCGAGTTAAACCAAACAATGAATACATCAAAACAAGAACAATGCAAGCAATACAATGACAAGCAAAGGCAAGCAATGCAATCAATACAATTAAAGCAATACAATCAATGTAAATGCAATACAGTTGCAATAAAATCTCAATGCAATGCAATACAATATAAACAATACAATGTATACAATCCCAATAATACAATACAATGCAATGCAATGCAAAAAGCAACAATCAACAATACCAATGCAAAAATGCAATGTGTTGATGTGCAATGCAGCATAATACAAATAGAACGCACTAAAAGTTGGTATGGTACAAATAGGTACAAAACAGTACAAAGCAATACAATCAAGTACAGTAGTACAAAGCAGTTCCGTACACTACGATAGAGTACAATACATACAATGCAGGGCTATATATACACAAGGCGATACAACACATGCACAAGTACAATATATCACAGTACAATCAGTCCAATCCCGAACACAGTACAAAGCAACACATCAATACAAAGCAATCAAAATACGAGCTCACAAAAACATGAAATACACACGCATGGGGATAAACCAGGACTCTTGGGCACTCCCCTCTTACGACTGTGTGCGCTAACAGGGCTGTGTGCAGGGCTATCGGGGCTGTGTGCTGGGCTATCGGGGCTGTTGCAGGGCAATCGGGGTGGTGCAGGGCTATCGGGCTGTGTGCAGGGCTATCGGGCTGTGTGCAGGGCTATCGGGGCTGTGTGCAGGGCTATCGGGCTGTGTGCAGGGCTATCGGGCTGTGGCAGGCTTATCGGGGGCGTACGGTCCTGGCTACGGGCGCTCAGGGGGCAGGGCTGTGTGAGGACGTCGTCTGGGCGCTTCAGCGTATTCCTTCTATGATCCTCATGGGGCCTGGCGTGGCAGGCCTATCGGGCGCCGGTCCCAGCCGGCGGCAACGTCCAGCTGCCACGTGAAGCCGCAATCAGGGGCCGCTGCACCGCCGATCGGGTCACTTCCCCCGATTCCCGCGATACTACTAACTGCTGTAGCATAGTGTGAAGCTCGACCGCGGCGCCATGACCCGACAAAACGCTTGCCCCGGTACATGCTATCCACGTCAGCACGTGGGGCTCGGTCGTTCCAATGCTCAGTCTCTCGCGATACAGCTAATCTGCAAACTTTTAGAGAGAAGTTACTTGCGCCGTCTGGATGCCTTGGTCTCAAGTCATGCTGAGCTGCGTCGGTCATGCTTGTCACCGTCGCAGTCGTGATGTGTTCCTTCGTTGTAGTTGTGGTTTTTATCCTCACTCAAGCTTTTAGAAAAGTTTCGTACGCGGTCAATCTTGCATGCCTTGGCTTAGAGTACTGGGACCAAGACTGGAGCGTTGGTTCAACAAAGGTGCCCGAGATGGAGGGGTTCCGGTTGGATGCATGGATTCGTTCGGTCTGAGGGGGGCATTTCAGACTCATCGTGGTAGTGGATCAATTACCTACCCTATAAATCCCGGCTCCGACACAAACTGAGAAGTCGGACTAAGAGCACAAGTTGCCTTTTAATGAGTGCCAGATTCAGCGAGGGATGATGGGGGGTGGTAGAGTTGAGTGCCAATTTTCATGACTATCTGTTAACTGTATGTGATTAAATCTATAAATCTCCGCGGTTCCGTCACGGACTAAACTGCAGAATGTCGGGACTCAAAGAGCTCAGTGCTGGCTTTTAATGATTCCACATTCAGCTCAAGGATCAGCATGGTTGTTTAGTAGATTAGTTTTGAAGTGCTTCTTTAGAGGTGCAGTTTAAACAGACTTTTAGCAGAAAAAAAAAATTCTCAAAACTGAACAACCCGATTAAAATTGTAATGCCACTGCCTAATAACTGTTTCACGGACACATCTGTCAATGTGAAACGTGAATGTGTCCCTGATCTAGGCGAGTTAACGATGAATCAGATAGAAGCTAACAATTCTTCCATTAATCAGATAGAAGCATTATAAAACAAAACAAAAACATACGCTGATAAGGCCAGCCAGTCAATCTGGCCGCCGCCGAATGCGTGTGAAAGCTACTGTCCAACCATGGAAACAGCCTTAAGGCCATTGATTCATTCTGATTTGTTCGTCGGAGCATAGCAATGAATGTTTTACAAGTCGACTAATGCAGCGATTGTACAACAGCTTCAATAATTTTGATTTAAGGGGGAAAAAAGGATAACAGAATTTTGCAATCATGGGAGCTCAATTCTCAACAGAGTTGAGATCAAACTTGGGGCAGCGGTACTCTAATTGAGAGATGATCAAATTCATCTGCATGATTGATACACAGGGGCATACATTAGGCTGTAGAAAGGACGAAGGGCTTTTCGTGACTGTGGCATCAATTCAGATCTGAGTGGCCGTTGTGGCAGTCTTTGTCCCAGGTATTTGTGTCACCGTGTCATGAGTCGCTGGATGCGGGCAGCTGACAGGAGTGCTTGCCTGGTGTTTACTGGAACATCTTGTAACGAGTTCAGTGCGCTCGGTTACACCACTGTTCGTTTTACCCCTAGACTTTGCATCTCCCCCCAGTCGCCCCCTCCTCCTGCAATTGTCTCTGTTGTCTTCCGTCCTACTCCTCTCTCCCTGATCATAGTTATTTCTCTGTGACCCGCTTCAATTCCCGACATGGCTACGCTTCACCATCTTGTCACACTACACGTGCGATTGTCTAGCACACGAACAGTCGCTGTTGGTCTGTCCACAACGCTAGCGAATCACCATGCCAAATATGGAGAGGATCAGACAACAACTGTGGAGTTGTTTGTGGAGCAAGAAGGGAACGAGCTGTCCATATGAGATTTCACAGACGCGATGAGTTCGAGTAGTGAGAACATTCGCGTCTTAGCTTGAGAGTGGCAGGTTCGAAACTGCATAAAGCAGACGATACTTCGGTATATACTCATTCTTCAGAAAGGGTAGGGTGCGCTACTGTGTGGGTTACAGAAACCGCGTTTTCTTTTCAAACATACTTTCCTTGCGGTGGATTCTATACTCAGCGCATTAATTACAATACACATCTCTATGATCCATCGACAAAAGTGCCGAAAATAAACCGCATAATACTCTTCTTTTTCTTCTTCTTCTGCGTACGCAGGCTGATACTCCTGCGGACACTCGGACCCTATATGGACAGGCAAGTATTAATCCCATCTACCCAACAAAGGGAGTGGAGTTTTGTGTGTATGACCGGGTTTTTTTTTTTATCCCGCCATTAAGGCAGCCATACTCCATCTTCGGGGAATCTATTCAGGACGGCTGTGAGGATCCGGTTCTGCTGTGTGTGTATCGTGGGCCCACAGTTGTCCTCTCCATGTTGGTCTAAAATGTCTCTTGTGGCGCCGCTCAGGCCAATTGATCACAGGGATCATAAAGGATAGAAATGACGCAGGAGTGATAAGGATTCCCTCCCGTGTCTTTACCTTCAAAGACCGTCACTTCAAACCGCGAAGGAGGAAAGGAGGGCAGGGGGAAGGGGGAAGGGGAGGAGGGGAAGGGGAAGGGGAGGGGGGAAAGGGGGAAAGGGGAGGGGGGATCGGATTTCCACAAAACTGCGCCACACTTGTTTTCCTCCGCCACCTTTGTTTTTTCTTTCTTTTTTTTTTTTCTCGAGTGTATCCGACAGAGGCGGAGTACAATGCGCATGTCCGACGCGATTTTTTTTTCGCCCGTCGCGTCTCTGTTTGCTGAAGAGTTCTTTTCAGGGGCGGGTAATAAATGAGCTTTGTCGACTGCTTGTGAGTCCCCGGGGATTCCACTGGCTATTGAAACCGTGACGAGAGAGAGAGAGAGAGAGAGAGAGAGAGACGATCCACCCGTTCATGATGACTGACTGATTGATTGCATGACTGAATGTGCTAATCGTTGGATTGTTTTATTTCTTTTTTTTTCCTTTAATTTCCCTTTAAAGGTTTTTAAAAAAAAATCAAATTCGATCTGATATTAATATTACACACTTCGTTTCGTTATATCGAAGACTGTTTAGTTACGTAACAATGGGTTACGTGGCATGCATTTGAAAGGTGAGATTCTGAGCATCATTGTGTGTATAAGACCGTGTGTCATCGGTTTTGGATGTTGAACACTTCGTTTTGGGGGAAAATGTTTTTATCATTTGTTCTATTGTAAAAGTGACCAATCACCTTTTACGTAGTCCATTCGGTCGTGTGTTTTTTATACCCACCCCACCCCCACCCCACCCCCACCCCCACCCCCACCCCCTTTTCATTTCTCTACTCCCATCTTTCCACCTCATCCTGTTTTTTGTTTTTCTTTTACCCCCACCCCCACCCCACCCCCACCCCCACCCCCATCCCCACCCCCACCCCCACCCCCTTTTCATTTCTCTACTCCCATCTTTCCACCTCACCCTGTTTTTTTCTTTTTCTTTTTTTTTTCTAAACTCTGTTGAAATGTATTGATCGACCAACTGTACACAAATATTCAGATATATTAAGAAGCTATATCCTTCTTGTAGCCTGTTCTCTAGGAAGTCTGTTACATTTTTCTCTGGTCGTAACTTAGTATATACCTTTCTCATTTTTGTTTGCTTTGTTTATGTTTATGTGGTTTTTTTCTTTTTTCCATTCGTTCATTTTGAATCGGCGATTAGATAGTGAGATCGCACGCCGTGCAGAGTGGCCACCAGGTGTTAACGGTGCCGGCAAATAGCACGCATCGCTTAAAGCGTGCGCCTTCAACCGCATCTTCAGATGTCAGAAAGCGCGCATCTTTCATCTAAGAAGTGCATGCATTCTTTTGGGTACCTCGCGTGCTTGTAAGGGCGCGTACTTCTTAGGATTCACGAAGTCAGTAAGCGTGCTCCCTCCCCCCTCCCCTCCGCTACTTCCCCTATCCAAACGGTCGACGTGTGTGTGCGTTGTGTGTGTGTGTGGTGTGTGTGTGTGTGTGTGTGTGTGTGTGTGTTGTGATGGTGTGTGTGTGTGGTGTGTGTGTGTGTGTGTGTGTGTGTGTGTGTGTGTGTGTGTGTGTGTGACAGACAGACACACAGACAGCGACAGAGAGAGTTCAACTTCCCCACATTCATAATAACACAACTGAAACACGCTCACACCACGCTAACAGTCTCACATTGATTGCATCAGATACGTATGTGTAAAACACAACAGTGTAAGCCTCTAAGAATACCGAGCCACCTCATTTCCAAACCCCTTTTAAGTCCAACCGCTATGAAACAATAACCGCGCAGGTTAACTTCATCTGCGCGCACTTCATGACTCCGGAAGTCGCCCGTCGCCCCGGATGTGCTCCGTCACGGGACAGGATGTGCTCTCTTCCAGCCATCCCATTGGCGCCGGGCGCTTTATGGCAATTGGGAGAGTGCGCGCTAATCGTGCGCTTCCGGCTCTCCATTCTGCGGTGTCTATGAAGTTTTGCCCAGATGGATTTTGGACAGATTTATTTCCTTCATTTAAAAGCATTTTCATCCATTTTCTGCTTTTTTTCCTTTTCTTTTTTCTTTCGATATGATTAGGGACCACAAAAAAAGCTTAATGTTTGGTTATTAATGGAAGTAATTGTGTGTGTGTGTGTGTGTGTGTGTGTGTGTGTGTGTGCGTGCGTGCGTGCGTGCGTGCGTGCGTGCGTGCGTGCGTGCGTGCGTGCGTGCGTGCGTGCGTGCGTGCGTGCGCGCGCGCGCGCGCGCGCGCGCGCGCGGTTGTGTGTGTGTGTGTGTGTGTGTGTGTGTTGTGTGGTGTGTGTGGTGTGTGTGTGTGTGTGTGTGTGTGTGTGTGTGTGTTGTCTGTGCGTGTGTGTGTGTGTCTGTGCGTGTGTGTGAATTTCTTTTGCTCTTTGGACTTTTCTTTTTTTTTCTTTGGGGTTTCTCTGAGTTTGTTTATTGTTTGTTTTCAAAATGTAACAACTCTGAAAAATCCCTGTGTAGTTGGGCAGGGCTGTGAAACTTCAACTTAATTAAAGTATACACAGATCAATATCATCAGTGTCGTACACAGATCAACAGACTATAAAGAAAATGAACCAAACATGTATTGAATCAGGACATCCACACACACACCACACACACAACACACACACACACACACACACACACACACACACACACACACACAACACACACAGTAGGCCTCGTCTAAGAAGATACACTATTAAAAAAGGGGGGGGGAGGGGGGGGGCACTGAATCGGGGCATGACACAGACAGTAGGTCGCGGGATCGAAAAGGAACCACACAAGCACGGGGCATGACACAGGAAGCCTTGGAGGTATAAAATGGGGCGTTTAAGAATGATGAGTTCAGACAGATATTCCACACAAGGAGCGGAATACGAATGGTAAGTTAGACAGCATGTCAGTTTTTGTACTCCCAGTTCTTATAGACAGGGAGTACTTTACAATGGGAACGAAGGAATGCTCTGTGTGTGTGTGTGTGTGTGTGTGTGTGCGTGTGTGTGTGTGTGTGTTTGTCTGTCCGTCCGTGGTCAAAATGTGTTCCACTCGCTCCAGACAAAACTGCTGGACCGATCTTTCTGAAAATTTGTATATATGTTCATTAACGGGTCACGGATGATGCCCCATGTTTCATTTACCAGAATAGCCGTTACTAACGGTTAAAATGAAAATTGTTGTGATATACAGTTTAAGCAATAGCGGTTTATAAAATTAAGTGTAACCAAATTCTGTAAGCTCGTCGGGAGTAAAGTGGTTACTATCCCCGCCTGTCACGCGCGGGAGACTGGCGTTCATTTCCCCGCCGGGTAGAGCAGCCTTTTTTTTTTTTTTTTTTTGCTTTTCTTTTACATGCAAAATTTCTACCACCAAAAGGGGAGAAATTGCTATAGTGACTGATTTACATATAGTTTTTTTCTTTTTTGCGTACTACTCTGCTGGGAGTACGTTTTATTCTTTGCATCTTGTTATAGTTTTCATCGGCAGCCGAGCAGATGCACCGCTTTTAAGGGCTGTCAACATTCGAACAGGAAAGAAAGCCACACACCATAAAAAGGTTTCGTTGTTAAAAACAACAACAACAATAACAACCAAACCACCAACCAACACACAAGCAAGCAGACAAACAGACAAACAAACAAACAAACAGTATATTCGAAATGCAAGGTAGCTTAACTTTTGGCATCCTCAAAGCGAATGGAAGTGTTGTTGTTGTTTTTTTTCTCTTCTGTGCCGAGACTGCTAGACAATTCCGCTCAATTTATTGGCCCCAGATTTAGAAATAATGAGAGGAAACTAAAAACATCAACAACAACCAACAACAACGTTGACGAGAAACAACAACAACAACAACAACAATGCAGCTAAAATATAGGACCGACGGGAAACTTGTACAGGCTAGACAGCCTCGTGCACTCTGAACAATTCTTAATGCATAGTCTCCAGACATCAGTTTGTTTCTTTGTTTGTTTGTTAATTTTTGTTTTTTTTCAAATGCCCCATAATAAATCGTGACCAGAAATGAAAGTGCAAAAAGGTTTGGAGACACAAAGGCAGGAGAGAGGTCCGCAAAGGCAGCAACAACAACAAAAGAAAGTATACGACACACAACACTACCAAAAAAAGAAACCCCAAAAAAAACCGACAAAAAGAAGAACATGAAATTACAAGAAAAAAATACCCCCTCAAAAAAAAAGAAAAAAAAAGTACACGACACTACAACACTACAAAAAAGAAAAAAACGACAAAAAGAACCGAATGAAATTAAAACATAAAACACCCCCTCAAAAAAAAAAAAAAAAAAAAACGGCACACGACACTACAACACTACAACAACACAAAAAAGACAAAAAGAACAAAATGAAATTATAAGAAAAAGCACCCCCTCAAAAAAAAAAAAAAAAAATTCGAAAGAAAACTAAATCAAAAAAGAAAAAGAAAAGCAGAGTCAAAGAATCACCGTAAAGAGAAAGTCACTCGCACAGAACTTCCGGAAGGCAGGGGGAGCCACTTGGCACTGACTGAAAGGACTCCCTGACAGGTGATCAGCACACTGACTGACAGAAGAGAACGTCAAGCGCCGCACACAGACATAACCTCCCCTGATATATATGCAGTACATGTGAGAGGTTATCTACAAGAAAGCCGACGTTTCTCCCCACCAATCAGAATACGTTTCGGGGGCCGGAATAGCTCAGTGGTAGAACGCCGGATCGTAATCTTGCAGTCGCGGGTTCGAATCTCCGCCGGGCCGTTTCGGTACAGGGGGATTTTCCCCTCGGAGTTAACATTGGTTCTGACTCCATTTCCCATACAGTCCTTCGAATGAGACTATAAACAGAGGTTCCGTATGTGAACGCACGCATAACATCTTGCACACACGTAAAATCCCATCATCAACTTTCGGAAGAGAAGGCAGTTTGGCCGTTGGTATGGATGACACGTTGCACATAGCATGCACCTTCCCCGAAGTTGGAGTATGGCTGCCTTAATGGCGGGATAAAAGAAGAAAAAAAACGATCATACACACAAAACTCCACTCCCTATACAAGGGGTGCCCGCAGGAGTATCAGCCTGCGTACGCAGAAGAGAAGAGGACGTTTCTTTTTCATGTGTGTGTGTGTGTGTGTGTGTGTGTGTGTGTGTGTGTGTGTGTGTGTGCATGGAGACAAAATCATGGCTGAAACTAAGTCTCGATTGACCTCTAGTTCTTTAATAAATAAAATTGAATTCATCTGATTCTTTTCGAAGATGAAATGGAAGTTTAAACGGTTCAAAGCTGAAGCAAACTCTAGATTGGTTAAACTTCATTTTTTGTTTTTCTTCTCTGTCTCTTTCAGTGACTATATACTGTTCTCATATTATGTACCGCTGTTCTCATATTATGTACCGCGGCATGTGATTCGTCCGATTCTGCCAACTCTCTTGTGATTGGGAGACAGAAACTTCGGCGTTCACTTGTTGGGGAGTTGAGGTGTGTGTCTCTGTGACGTTTTTATTTTTCGGAATGTGCTTGGTTTTGGCTCTTTTAGAATTTTTCTTTATTATCATTATTATTGTTATTATTGTTTATTATTATTATTATTATTATTATTATTATTATTATTATTATTATCATTATTATTATTATTGTTGTTGTTGTTGCTATTATTATTATTATTATTATTATTATTATTATTATTATTATTATTATTATTATTATTATTATCATCATTATTGTTCTTGTTATTTTCATCATTATTATCATTATTATTATTATCATCATCATTGTTATTTTTCATTATCTATTATCATCATTATTACTTTTATCATTATCATCATCATTATTTATTATTATTCCTATCATTGTTGCTGTTATTATAGTTGTTATTAAGAATGAAGCTAGAAGAGGGGATCGGAGCCGAGAGAGTAGTAGGCGGATGGGAGGGGGGGGGGGGAGGGGGAGGGTAGTCTAAAACCTAGCTTCACCATCCTCACCTCACGACCCTCCACCCCCACCCCACCCCTCCGCACCCCACCACCACCCCCACCCCACCCCACCCCACCCCCACGCCACCCCCACCCCCCACCCCCACCCCACCCCACCCTACCCCACCCCCACCCCACCCCACCCCACCCCACCCCCACCCCCACCCCACCCCCACCCCCACCCCCACCCTCACCCCACCCCACCCCCACCCTCACCCCACCCCACCCCCACCCTACCCCCACCCCCTCCTCAGACTGCCCGATGCGTATAGTTCCAGTACACAAATAATGCTTCGTCACTTTTTAGGTCAGTGATTTATTTTTTTCAAAAATAGAACAAAGAAAAAGTTTTATTTTTTTTAATTGTCTGTGTAACAGTGTGTGAAAATCCTGAGGTGAATACATCATTCGTGATGAGGTCATATTTCAGAATGAAATGACTTCACATAGCAAAAAATCTGA
>CM031618.1:63673717-63683717 GCA_018398815.1 Conus ventricosus
AGGGGGGAAGAGAGGGACATGCTGGAGGGGGAGGGGGAGTGGGGGAGGGCAGTCGTGTGTGGAAGCAGAAAACTTTGAAGACAGAAAGAAACGAACTAGACGGCAACACTACTGACCGTCTCAGGAAAAGTTTCAGAGGACAAACCCACAGTATCATCGGGCGACTGACTGACTACCTAACTGACTTCCTCTCACACACTGTCGATCTTCTCTGCGTTCCTGTATGCCCTAACCGAACAGACCGGATTGGTCTAGAAATGTTAAATGAAATTCTAACAGTATCATGAAAAGTTGGGTTGGGTTTTTTTTTCCAGTTCAATCAATTATTTATCACTTCTGTCATTTGTTGAGGCAACGTCTGTGAGTTGATGCTTGCGATGGATTATTTTTTTTTTGAAAGTATTTCTTGAATTGAAGTTTTGCGTTTATTGTAAAATAGACATACACACAAACATGCACACACGCACACACGCACGAACGCACACACAGACACGCAGACACATGCACACACACACACACTCACACACACACGCGCGAGCGCGCGCGCGCGCGCACGCACACACGCACACACACATATAAAGTCAGTCTCTAAAAACACAAAAGGCTGCAGTTGCGTCAGTATGAATCGATGGTTCAAATTCCCTTTTTGTCATTGAGGTAGGCCTATCTGGTCATTTTTTAAAATTTATTTCATCTCACTTTAAGATTTGTAGAGAAGCTACAAAGTTTTACTGGCAGAAGTACTAGCTTTCACGCCAGAAGTATTGTGGAACGGTTTGTTTGTTTGTTTGTTTGTATTTTTTGGGGGGGGAGCAGGTGGGAGTGGGGGTGGCTGAGGGGGTAAGGATGAGGGTTAAGTGAAAGGAAGGGGGGGGGTGGATGCGATGGAGAAGAGGGGGGGGGGGGGGAAGGAGAGGGGAGGGGAGCCGAGAAGAATACAATTTCGGTTGAAATTCATTCAATATATTTTTCTTTCAAAAGAGGGAGGGGGGGGGGGGGGGGGGGGGTAAAAGAAAAGGCCACGAAGACTACCAAACTTGATTTAAGATTTAATTGTTTGTTTGCTCGTTTATCATTTATCGATCAAAGACCCAGTTAGAAATACACTCGGGAGGCCGAAGACCTCTGCCAAAATCTAACAATCCGATGCTCTCCCTTGATCGGGTTTGGAATTCGGATCTGCACCTGATCTGACAAGGTTGCAGATTTGAACACATCATGAAAGTTTTTTTGTTTTTATGAAATATTGCTGAAGTTAGTTAGTTAGTTAGTTAGTTAGTTAGTTAGTTAGTTAGTTAGTTAGTTAGTTAGTTAGTTAGTTAGTTAGTTGGTTGGTTGGTTGGTTGGTTGGTTGGTTGGTTGGTTGGTTGGTTGGTTGGCTGGTTGGTTGGTTGGTTGGTTGGTTGTCATCAAGATCCATGCATAATTTCTTGAGTATTCATTAAAATGTCGAACAGTGCCCCATATTATATTGACTAAGCAAGCGTGCGATTACAAAATAAATGAATGAATAAAGAAATAGATAACTAACTAACTAACTAACTAACTAACTAACTAACTAACTAACTAACTAACTAACTAATTAACTAACTAACTAACACTGACTGACTAATTAACTAAGTAAGTAAGTAAGTAAGTAAGTGTCACGGACAAAAAAAAATGAAACAACCTAACTTGGGGGAAACAACCTAACTTGGGGAGTCGCCAGCCAATTTGTTCGGACCTAAGTCCAAACTCAAACATTCTAGGCGTCAGAAAGACGGGCCCATAGGTCGGGTCCGGCCAATTAAGCTTAGTGGAGAGGTTTCACCGAGACGGTCCGACCCACCCAGACTGACTAAGCGGCTTTGACCGACGCCTCGATGTCTGCCCAGACGGACCTCAGTACCTGGGCCAGCCTTATCCGGCCAATTTGTGAACCAGCGTCATTGTTAGTTTAGACATCGTGGCGCCCACCCAGACTCAGCTAGCCACTTTAGAGTGACCAGTGTCCACACGGCACCAGTTAAGTAGGAAAGGGGGGAAGGTAGTGTGTGGTGGGGGTGAAATCTAGCTAATCAATTAAATGACCAATTGACCACCACAGAGAGTAAGGCGTGTAGACGGGACTGTCATGATTTGAACGTCCAATGGAATTAGAGGGAGACAACTTCGGGGATCAAGGGTAAAAATACTGACCAATGGTACTGGCCCTTGGACACGGGGTTAGAGCATAAAGGAATGTGTGAGTGAGAGAGAGGCGGGGAGAAAAAGACGAACAGACAGAGAGAGAGGGGGAGAAGTCTGGAGAGTAGGCTCTCGCCTATAGGAAGGCAGGGAGATGAGAACGAACAGAGACAGAGAGATGAGGAGGTTTTAGGTGTAGTCTCTGCACGAGGGAAAAGCAGAGAGATGAAGAAGGGAGAGAACGAGGGGAAGAACGAACAGAGAGAGAGAGGGAGAGAGACGTTCTGAGTGGAGCTCTGCAGGAGAGAAGGGCAGAGAGAGAGAGAGATGAGGGAGGAGAGAAGAGAACCAAGTTGAGAGATTAGCATGAGATAGTCTGCAGAGGAAGGACTGAGGAGAGATGTGGAGAGAGAGAGAGAGAGTTGCTAATTTATGAAGAAGAAAAGAAAGAAAAGAAAAAAGAAAAGAAAAGCAACCATGTCCATTTGATAAGAGCAGACTAGAAGAGAGAGAGAGAGAGAGAGTGCAATGCGTTAATGCAGGAAGAAAGAAAGGAGAACAGATCGATGTTGATAGTCACTGTTCTACCCTAACCGGGGGTTCGACCTCATACCTGGCAGCGTCACTTCGCCAAGCAGAACCACAGACCAACGCCAACAGTCTCACCTGACCAGGCGCCATCAGACCAACACCAGTGCCGGCAGTTGTGTCGTGTTGTGAAAGTGACAGTGAAAAGAAAAAGAAAAGAAAAGAAAAGACAGTGATTCGTGAATAGTTAAGATCACCTGGCCAGGTAAAGTAGAAATCTGTTTATACCCGGGTTAGTTAATGATGTTTTAGATAAATGATTTTGTGAAGTTCAGGAAAGAGAGAATGTTTTATTTCATTTGATTCCATATGCATTGATGTTTCGTTCTATGAACATGTGTAGTAAAGTCATAGACTTTACTAGTGGTTTGATGTGACGAATGCATGATATATAATGAGATTGTAAGCAAGCTGTGAGTGTGTTTGGGCTGTGCGCTAGTCCTTCCTCCACTGACATTACACCGGGGTTGACAATTTATTGGCGAGCCTGCCAGGATATTCTGGCCCATTTATTATAATTGTTCAACTTCTCAGAGAGGAAGCTGGGTGGGATTCAAGTATTGTAATCCTAAGACAAGGGTTGTCTTACTGTATGTTCCCAAGATAGTTAAATACTAGGCTTGGCATTGCTTCCAAGACAGTTAATACTAGGCTTGGCATTTCAGCCCCAGAGTACTCATTTCGCACAGATTGCCTATAATTCGCTCTCATAGTTGGGTCAGGCGCTGGGCGTCTTATAAAAACTAACTACGTTGTCCCAAGCTAATATTATCATTCATAGGATTGTGCTATCACGTCACTCGTGTCGGTAACCACCAGTTTGGCTGTCGTTGTTATAAAATCTTGTTCAAAAAAAAAAGAGATATAATGGCGGAAGAAAAGAACACCCCTATTGAACAACTTGTGAGTGTTGCTCGTGATTTAGGTTACTCAGGAGATGAGTTGCGTGCATTTGTTGAAAACCAGCAAAAGATGGAAAGGGATGAACGCGCGGAAAGACGACGTGTCGCGGGAGAAATAGCAGAGCGGGAAACAGAAAAATTAAGGATTCAGGCTAATGATAATCAGGCTAGGGAAACGCAGGAAACAGAAAGACTAAGGGAAGCGCAGGAAACAGAAAGACTAAGGGAAGCGCAGGAAACGGAAAGATTAAAGGTTCAATTAGAATTGGAGAAAGTGAGAATACAAAGGGAGACCACCGAGGATGGTAGTTCAGTTTCCAGTGACTCTGTGCGCAGCTACGCTCCCCGACCCAAGTTGCCAAAATTCTCGGAAGGGACCGATTCGATTGACGCATACATCAGTCGTTTCGAAACGTTTGCGACCAGTCAGGGTTGGCCTCCAGAAGAGTGGGCAGTCATTTTGTCGGCGTTACTGACGGGTAAGGCATTACAAATTTTCACTGCGTTACCAGCAGAACAACAGTCTGATTTTGGTGCTGTGAAGGAGTCTTTAATGAAGGGATTTGACCTCACAGAGGAGGGGTTCAGGAAGAAATTTCGTTCCGCTAAATTACAAGCAGGTGAGACGTACACTCAGTTTGGTGCACGTTTGGATCACTATTTTGAGAAGTGGTTAGAGTTGAGTGGGACGAAAAAGGAGTTCACTGAATTGAAAGAGCTAGTTATGAAAGAACAGATTTTGTCAGGTTGCGGCCCTGAGTTAACCATACATTTGAAAGAGAGACAGCCAGAGACAGCAGGAGAGTTGTTGAAGTTCGCAGAGGTGTATAGAGAGGCACGTTTGGGCACTAAGGTGCAGGAGAAACAGGTGCTAGGCACAGGTGAGAAGAGTGCAAGGAGACCAGGGGAGTTTTCTGCAAAGTCTGCAAACCCAGTGGTGGGGCAGAAGGAAGGGCAAAGGGAAATTAGGTGTTTCATTTGTCACAAGAAGGGACATGTGGCGAGGGATTGTCGCATGAGGTTCCAGAAGGCAGCAGCCTTGCAAGAGGTGGATAAGGGTCGCCAGGGAAAACGACCTGCAGTGGAACCAAAAGGGATTCAGTCGAAGAGGTAGAGTGCAGCCTATGGCTAGCACTGGACAGCAGTCAGTGTCAGGGATGGAGGGCACTAGGCTGAGTGGTTCGTTACCAGTGGAAGAAGGGTGGATTGGCCAGCAGAGGGTGAAAGTGTTACGAGACACTGGTTGTTCATGCGGGGTAGTACGAACAACGCTGGTCGATAAAGGGGATTTGACAGGGCAAATCCAGACCTGTACTCTAATCGATGGCACGGTGAGGGAGTTTCCAGTTGCTAAGATAGAAGTACGTACCCCTTACTTCTCAGGCGAGTTGTCTGCGTTGGTGATGGAGAAACCCCTTCACGATTTGATCATTGGAAATATTCCAGGTGCAAGGGATCCAGGGGATCCTGAGTTGTTGACTGCTACAGGGGCAGCAGTTCAGACACGGAGCAAGAAGGAGGAAAAGGTTGATAAACCGTTAGTCGTTCCAGCAAGGAAGTCAGGCATAGATGTGTCGCCTGATGAGTTTAGGGCAGCGCAGGAACAAGACCCTTCGCTCGTGAAGTCTTGGGAGTTGGCAAGAGGTGGAGAGAAACAGGAGGTTAGAGGAGGTGAGACAGAATTTCTTGTGAAAGGCGGGCTGTTGTACCGAGTGTTCACCAAGGGGAAGACAGGTAAGGTGACCACTCAGTTAGAGGTACCAGCGTGTTATCGTGACACTGTCATGTCAGTGGGTCACGAGTCGCTCATGGCGGGTCATCTCGGCACCAGCAAAACAGCTAACCGAGTCTTTGATGACTTTCATTGGCCAGGAGCAATGGCAGACATAAAGCGTTCTGCATGTCATGTGATGTGTGTCAAAGGTCAGCCACAAGAGGGGTGAAGAGGAAGGCGCCTCTTAAACATCCCCCTTTAATTGACACACCGTTCAGGAGGGTGGCTATTGATCTGATCGGCCCAATCTCGCCCTGTTCCAATGGTGGGCACAGGTATGAGACATGTAAGGTTGCAAAGGAAAGTTTGCAGGAGGCTAGGGTCGTTCAGAAGGAGCAATATGACAGGAAGGTGAGGAAGCAATCCCTCAAGGCGGGAGATCAAGTCCTGGTACTGCTTCCCACGGGTCACAACAAGCCGCTGAGGCATTGGAAAGGACCATTCACCATCACTGAAAAGGTCGGTCGGGATTACCGAATTGATGGGAATGGGAAACTAAAACTTTTCCATGCAAACTTTCTCCGCAAATATATTCAGCGTGAGACTCAGCACATAGGCGCAGCAGCAATCATTGATGAGGTGAAAGAGACCCAGCAGAAGAAGGGAGATTTTGTTACCTAAGTTTCCAGAAGAGTCATACAGGGATGTGTCACTGTATGAAGGGCTAGACAGTAGGAGTTCCTAGGTTTTGTTGTCGGAGGCGACACAAAGCAGCCGGAAAGAGGAAAGGTGGAGAAGATGATGAATTCAGAGAGACCAAAGACCAAAACAGAAGTCAGGAGTCTGCTAGGTTTTATTGGGTTCTATAGGGAGTTTGTTCCAAATTTCGCAGCAATCACGAGTCCTCTCAGTGATTTGATCAAGGCAGGGAAACCGGCAGTGGTCGAGTGGTCAGACGCTGCAGAGCAAGCACTGCAGACAGTGTTGGAAAGACTAGGTTCCCGTCCCATCTTGAAGCTACCAGATATGTCCAAACCATTTTTGTTGCGGACAGATGCATCAGGTGGTGGGATAGGTGCAGTATTGCTGCAGGAGCATGAAGGGGTCGAGTTTCCTGTGAGATACGCTAGCAGGAAGTTGACAAAGTGTGAAGAAGGGTACGCAACGGTGGAGAAGGAGTGTTTAGCTGTTGTGTGGGCCGTGCAGAAGTTCCACAAATACTTGTATGGGAAAGAGTTCGTGATAGAGACAGATCACCAACCACTCAAATTCCTGCAGGAGGCGCAGTTGAAAAACAGCAGAGTGCTGCGTTGGGCAATGGCACTGCAGCCCTACAGTACCGAGTGCAGTACATCCCAGGTCGACAGAATGTCGGAGCTGACTATTTAAGTCGTGTAGTCTAGCAAGCTGCAACTCAGAGGAAGTCAGTCATATCCGGGTGCATTGTTGATAATATGTGTTGATTCCAGTTATGTTGATTGGATATGGGTTCATTCCCAGTTGGCTATGGTTCATATTTTTTTTTGTGTGAGACTTGTTCATATTTTCTTTGTGAGACTTGTTCATGTGGATGTAGTTATGCTTGGAGCATACAGTCGCTTGTGTAGTGATGCATTATTTGCAATGAGTGAGGATGGAGATCCCTCAGTGAAGTGTCATGGATCGTGATCATATTATATTGTGCTTTTCATAAGAATTGTGAAGAGAAGATATGGCAAATCCGCAGGTAGGGGAATTGCATAAGTGCGCACAGAGGTCGTTATAAAATGAGTCGAAATAACGCTAGAGCGCACGTCAATGATAACTCATTGGAGTGGTATTCACTAATGATATATTTTTATAATTTATAAACCGTTGGTTGTAAAGTATTTTCCAAACTTTGCGCGTGTAGCTGTGTGTCAGCAAATTCGGTTGTTGTCCTTTTTGTACCGTTGTTTTGAGACAATGCGGAGCATGGTCTTTTGCAAGGGGGAAATTGTCACGGACAAAAAAAATGAAACAACCTAACTTGGGGGAAACAACCTAACTTGGGGAGTCGCCAGCCAATTTGTTCGGACCTAAGTCCAAACTCAAACATTCTAGGCGTCAGAAAGACGGGCCCATAGGTCGGGTCCGGCCAATTAAGCTTAGTGGAGAGTTTCACCGAGACGGTCCGACCCACCCAGACTGACTAAGCGGCTTTGACCGACGCCTCGATGTCTGCCCAGACGGACCTCAGTACCTGGGCCAGCCTTATCCGGCCAATTTGTGAACCAGCGTCATTGTTAGTTTAGACATCGTGGCGCCCACCCAGACTCAGCTAGCCACTTTAGAGTGACCAGTGTCCACACGGCACCAGTTAAGTAGGAAAGGGGGAAGGTAGTGTGTGGTGGGGGTGAAATCTAGCTAATCAATTAAATGACCAATTGACCACCACAGAGAGTAAGGCGTGTAGACGGGACTGTCATGATTTGAACGTCCAATGGAATTAGAGGGAGACAACTTCGGGATCAAGGGTAAAAATACTGACCAATGGTACTGGCCCTTGGACACGGGGTTAGAGCATAAAGGAATGTGTGAGTGAGAGAGAGGCGGGGAGAAAAAGACGAACAGACAGAGAGAGAGGGGGAGAAGTCTGGGAGAGTAGGCTCTCGCCTATAGGAAGGCAGGGAGATGAGAACGAACAGAGACAGAGAGATGAGGAGGTTTTAGGTGTAGTCTCTGCACGAGGGAAAAGGCAGAGAGATGAAGAGAGGAGAGAACGAGGGGAAGAACGAACAGAGAGAGAGAGGGAGAGAGACGTTCTGAGTGGAGCTCTGCAGGAGAGAAGGGCAGAGAGAGAGAGAGATGAGGGAGGAGAGAAGAGAACCAAGTTGAGAGATTAGCATGAGATAGTCTGCAGAGGAAGGACTGAGGAGAGATGTGGAGAGAGAGAGGAGAGTTGCTAATTTTATGAAGAAGAAAAGAAAGAAAAGAAAAAAGAAAAGAAAAGCAACCATGTCCATTTGATAAGAGCAGACTAGAAGAGAGAGAGAGAGAGAGAGTGCAATGCGTTAATGCAGGAAGAAAGAAAGGAGAACAGATCGATGTTGATAGTCACTGTTCTACCCTAACCGGGGGTTCGACCTCATACCTGGCAGCGTCACTTCGCCAAGCAGAACCACAGACCAACGCCAACAGTCTCACCTGACCAGGCGCCATCAGACCAACACCAGTGCCGGCAGTTGTGTCGTGTTGTGAAAGTGACAGTGAAAAGAAAAAGAAAAGAAAAGAAAAGACAGTGATTCGTGAATAGTTAAGATCACCTGGCCAGGTAAAGTAGAAATCTGTTTTATACCCGGGTTAGTTAATGATGTTTTAGATAAATGATTTTGTGAAGTTCAGGAAAGAGAGAATGTTTTATTCATTTGATTCCATATGCATTGATGTTTCGTTCTATGAACATGTGTAGTAAAGTCATAGACTTTACTAGTGGTTTGATGTGACGAATGCATGATATATGAATGAGATTGTAAGCAAGCTGTGAGTGTGTTTGGGCTGTGCGCTAGTCCTTCCTCCACTGACATTACACCGGGGTTGACAGTAAGTAAGTAAGTAACTAACTAACTAACGAACTAACTAACTAACTAACTAACTAAACTAACTAACTAACGCCTTCTTCCTTGCGCTGAACTCTGAAGCGATCTGAAGCGATCAAAGCTAAGTGAATTTCGTTGTTTTATTCGTTTATGTCTCACCTGAGGAAGACCAAAGAGGTCGAAACGCGTTGTGTTTTGTCTTGTGACTCGTTTGTCCACGTTCTCTGGGCGGTTCACTAACATTTATTTAAGATTAACTAACTAAACAAACACAAATTTTGAAATCCTGGATCTGTCCTTGGATTCGGATTCATCCCAAACTTTATTGGGTTCGTCCTGGGACCCCATTCTGTCTTTAAACCGAAAATTCACGTAAAATGGTTTCAGATCCGCTCTGCGTCGTCTTATTACTAACAGACCGACACAGACACCAGCTGGCAAGGATGAAAACACGACCTCTTTTGCAGAGGAAATTCTACCGATGCAGATACAGCAGGGGACGGCCTGCAAGTGGCGGCCCGGAGGCATCACGTGGACTTGAATGCCGGGTGGTAGGGGTGTGGGTCAAGGCGTACTACTATTGTGTGACTTGTATCCTGTTCCTGTTGCTGAATGATGTCTGTGCTGTACAGAATGGAACGAAGTGGACACGTCTTGCCCTGTGCAACTCACGTTTGTCTTGGAGTGCACTAGTAATACCTACAATGATGATGATGGTGGTGATGATGATGACGACGACGACGATGACGACAGCAGCAGCAGCAACAACAACAATAACAACAGCAACAGCAACAACAACAACAATAATAATAATAATTATAATAATACTGAGGAAGGAGGGTGAGATGATGATGATGATGATGATGATGATGATGATGATGATGATGATGATGATAACAATGATGATGATGATGGATGGTGATGTTGATGATGATGATGATGATGATGATGATGATGATGATGATGATGATGATGATGATGATGATAACAGTAATAACGACGATGACGGGTGCGACAACGATGACAATGACGATGATGATGATGACGACGACAACAACGACGACGACGACGAC
>CM031618.1:63688717-63726217 GCA_018398815.1 Conus ventricosus
TATCTCAGAGGGTTTGCTTCTGGTTTATGTGTTGCATCCAGAGGCTTTGCTACTTGTTTATGTGTTGTACCTCAGAGGGTTTGCTTCTTGACTATGTATTGTATCTCTTCCACGGACATTCTGTTTTCGTCCCTCTCCTGTTGGTGTCTGTGAACAAGATTACTGTCACGGTCAAAAATAGAACAACCAAGTCGTGGTCCAGGTTGTTTGGACATAAGCTCTAACTCAAATATTCTGGGCGCCACGTAGACGGGCCCATGGTTCGGATCCAGCCAATTAAGCATAGGGGAGAGGCTCCACAGAGACGGTCTGTCGGCCAGACGGACTAAGCAGCTTTGACCGACGCCTCGATGTCTAGCGAGCGAGTCGTAGCGCCTGGCTCAGGCTCATCTAGCCAATTTGTGGAACCAGCGCCATTGTTAGTCGGACGTCACAGGTTAAAGCAGGAAAGGGAGAGGGAGAAGGTAGTGTGTGGTGGGGGCGAAATCTAGCTAATCAATTAAATGACCAATTGACCACCACAGAGAGTGAGGCGTGTAGGCGTGGCTGTCATGATTTGAATATCCAATGGAATTAGAGGAGATAACTTCGGGTACGGGGCGGTAAAAATACTGACCAATGGTACTCGCCCTTGGACAGATGAGTTTCAAGATAAGATAGGGATGCGAGAGAGGAGAGAAGAGAACCAAGTTGAGAGATTAGCATGAGATAGTCTGCAGAGGAAGGACTAAGGAGAGATGTGGGGAGAGAGAGTTGCTAACTAATGAAGAGAAAAAGAAAGAAAAGAAAAGGAAAAGAAAAGCAACCATGTCCATTTAATAGAGCAGACTAGGAGAGAGAGAGAGAGAGAGTGCAATGCGTTAATGCAGGAAGAAAGAAAGGAGAACAGATTGATGTTGATAGTCACTGTTCCATCTTAACCGGGGTTCGACCTCATACCTGGCAGCGTCACTTCGTCAAGCAGAACCACAGACCAACGCCAGGGCCAGCAGACCAACACCAGTGCCAGCAGTTGTGCCGTGTTGTGAAAGTGACAGTGAAAAGAAAAAAAAAGGAAAAGAAAAAGAGACAGTGATTCGTGAATAGTTAAGATCACCTGGCCAGGTAAAGTAGAAATCTATTTATACCCGGGTTAGTTAATGATGTTTTAGATAAATGATTCTGTGAAGTTCAGGAAAGAGAGAATGTTTTATTTGGTTTGATTCATATGCATTGATGTTTCGTTCTATGACCATGTGTAGTAAAGTTATAGACTTTACTAGTGGTTTGATGTGACGAATGCATGATATATGAATGAGATTTGTAAGCAAGCTGTGAGTGTGTTTGGGGCTGTGCGCTAGTCCTTCCTCCATCGACATCACCCGAGGTTGAACAATTTATTGGCGAGCCTGCCAGGATATTCTGGCCCATTTATTATAATTTTTTCAACTTCTCAGAGAGGAAGCTGGGTGGGATTCAAGTATTGTAATCCTAAGACAAGGGTTGTCTTACTGTATGTTCCCAAGATAGTTAATAACTAGGCTTGGCATTGCTTCCAAGATAGTTAATACTAGGCTTGGCATTTCAGCCCCAGAGTACTCATTTCGCACAGATTGCCTATAATTCGCTCTCATAGTTGGGTCAGGCGCTAGGCGTCTTATAAAAACTAATTACGTTGTCCCAAGCCAATATTATCATTCATAGGATTGTGCTATTACGTCACTCGTGTCGATAACCACCAGTTTGGCTGTCGTAGTAATAAAATCTTGTTCAAAAAAAAAAGAGATACAATGGCGGAAGAAAAGAACACCCCTATTGAACAACTCGTGAGCGTCGCTCGTGATTTAGGCTATTCGGGAGAGAGTTGCGAGCATTTGTTGAAAACCGCAAAAGATGGAAAGGGATGAACGCGCGGAAAGACGCCGTGTCGCAGTAGAAGCGCAAGAAATAGAAAAATTAAGGATTCAGGCTACCAATGATAAAGAAACACAGGAAACAGAAAGAATAAGGGAAGCGCAGGAAACAGAAAGAATAAGGGAAGCGCAGGAAACAGAAAGATTAAAGGTTCAATTAGAGTTAGAGAAAGTGAGAATACAAAGGGAGACCACCGGGGATGGGAGTTCAGTTTCCAGTGACTCTGTGCGCAGTTACGCTCCCCGCCCCAAAAGTTGCCAAAATTCTGGGAAAGGGGGACCGATTTCGATTGACGCATACATCAGTCGTTTCGAAACGTTTGCGACCAGTCAGGGTTGGCCTCCAGAAGAGTGGGCAGTCATTTTGTCGGCGTTACTGACGGGTAAGGCATTACAAATTTTCACTGCGTTGCCAGCAGAACAACAGTCTGATTTCGGCGCTGTGAAGGAATCATTGATGAAGGGATTTGACCTCACAGAGGGGGGGTTTTTCAGGAAGAAATTTCGTTCAGCTAAATTACAAGCAGGTGAGACGTACACTCAGTTTGGTGCACGTTTAGATCACTATTTTGATAAATGGTTAGAGTTGAGTGGTACGAAAAAGGAGTTCGCTGAATTTGAAAGAGCTAGTTATGAAGGAACAGATTTTGTCAGGTTTGCGGCCCTGAGTTAACCATACATTTGAAAGAGAGACAGCCAGAGACAGCAGGAGAGTTGCTGAAGTTCGCAGAGGTGTATAGAGAGGCACGTTTGGGCACTAAGGTGCGGGAGAAACAGGTGCCAGGCACAGGTGAGAAGAGTGCAAGGAGACCGGGGGATTTTTTCTGCAAAGTCTGCAAACCCAGTGGTGGGGCAGAAGGAAGGGCAAAGGGACATTAGGTGTTTCATTTGTCACAAGAAGGGACATGTGGCGAGGGACTGTCGCATGAGGTTCCAGAAGGCAGCAGCCTTGCAAGGGTGGAAAAGGGGTCGTCAAGGGAAACGACCTGCAGTGGAACCAAAAGGGATTCAGTTGAAGAGGGTGGAGTGCAGCCTATGGCTAGCACTGGACAGCAGTCAGTGTCAGGGATGGAGGGCACTAGGCTGAGTGGTTCGTTACCAGTGGAAGAAGGGTGGATTGGCCAGCGAGGGTGAAAGTGTTACGAGACACTGGTTGTTCATGTGGTGTAGTTAGAACAACGCTGGTCGAGAAAGGGGATTTGACAGGGCAAATCCAGACCTGTACTCTAATCGATGGCACTGTGAGGGAGTTTCCAGTTGCTAAGATAGAAGTACGTACCCTTACTTCTCAGGCGAGTTGTCTGCTTTGGTGATGAGAAAACCCCTTCAGATTTGATCATTGGAAATATTCCAGGGGCAAGGGATCCAGGGGATCCTGAGTTGTTGACTGCTACAGGGGCAGCAGTTCAAACACGGAGCAAGAAGGAGGGAAAGGTTGATAAACCGTTAGTCGTTCCGGCAAGGAAGTCAGGCATAGATGTGTCGCCTGATGAGTTTAGGGCAGCGCAGGAACAAGACCCTTCGCTCGTGAAGTCTTGGGAGTTGGCAAGAGGTGGAGAGAAACAGGAGGTTAGAGGAGGTGAGACAGAATTTCTTGTGAAAGCGGGGCTGTTGTACCGAGTGTTCACCAAGGGGAAGGACAGGTAGGGTGACCACTCGGTTAGAGGTACCAGCAGGTTATCGTGACACTGTCATGTCAGTGGGTCACGAGTCGCTCATGGCGGGTCATCTCGGCACCAGCAAAACAGCTGACCGAATCTTCGATGATTTTCATTGGCCAGGGGCAATGGCAGACATAAAGCGTTTCTGCATGTCATGTGACGTGTGTCAAAGGTCAGCCACAAGAGGGGTGAAGAGGAAGGCGCCTCTTAAACATCCCCCTTTAATTGACACACCGTTCAAAAGGGTGGCTATTGATCTGATTGGCCCAATCTCGCCCTGTTCCCAAAGGTGGGCACAGGTATGAGACATGTAAGGTTGCAAAGGAAAGTTCGCAAAAGGGCTAGGGTCGGGCAGAAGAAGCAATATGACAGAAAAAGGTGAGGGAAACAATCCCCCAAGGCGGGAGATCAAGCCCTGTTACTGCTTCCCACGGGTCACAACAAGCGCTGATGCATTGGAAAGGACCATTCACCATCACTGAAAAGGTCGGTCGGGATTACCGAATTGATGTGAATGGGAAACTAAAACTTTTCCATGCGAATTTTCTCCGCAAATATAGTCAGCGTGAGACTCAGCACATAGGCGCAGCAGCAATCATTGATGAGGTGAAAGAGACCCAGCAGAAGAAGGGGAGATTCTGTTGCCTAAGTTTCCAGAAGAGTCATACAGGGATGTGTCACTGTATGAAGGGCTAGACGGTAGGAGTTCCTAGGAGTGTCACCAAGGTCGATGCAGAGGTCATACCGAACATGGAAACCCGTTCGCTCAGATCGCCACAAGCAAGAGCCAGTATTTCACCAGGATAGATCTGAGCAAGGGTTACTGGCAAATAGCCTTGAGTGAGGACTCAAAGGAAGTCACAGCATTCTCCACTCCTATGGGGCTATACCAGTGGCGAGTACTCCCTTTTTGGGATGGTCAACGCACCTGCAGTCTTCTCTCGGATGATGAGGAAGTTATTGACGGGATTGGAAGGCGTTGTGAATTTCATGGATGACATTCTGATAGCATCCGAGACATGGGAGGAGCATATGAGGCAGCTAGGAGCAGTTTTAGAGAGGTTGAGACAAGCCAATCTCACAGCCAGACCAACAAAGTGCCAGGTTGGTTTTCCAAGCCTGGAGTTCCTAGGTTTTTTTTGTCGGAGGCGACACAAAGCAGCCAGAAAGGGGAAAGGTGGAGAAGATGATGAATTCAGAGAGACCAAAGACCAAAACAGAAGTCAGGAGTCTGCTAGGTTTTATTGGGTTCTATAGGGAGTTTGTTCCAAATTTCGCAGCAATCACGAGTCCTCTCAGTGATTTGGTCAAGGCAGGGAAACCGGCAGTGGTCGAGTGGTCAGACGCTGCAGAGCAAGCACTGCAGACGGTGTTGGAAAGACTAGGTTCCCGTCCCATCTTGAAGCTACCAGATATGTCAAAAACCATTTTTGTTGCGGACAGATGCATCAGGCGGTGGGATAGGTGCAGTATTGTTACAGGAGCATGAAGGGGTCGAGTTCCCTGTGAGATATGCTAGCAGGAAGTTGACAAAGTGTGAAGAAGGGTACGCAACGGTGGAGAAGGAGTGTTTAGCTGTCGTGTGGGCCGTGCAGAAGTTCCACAAATACTTGTATGGGAAAGAGTTCGTGATAGAGACAGATCACCAACCACTCAAATTCCTGCAGGAGGCACAGCTGAAAAACAGCAGGGGTTTTGCGTTGGGCAATGGCACTGCAGCCCTACAGGTATCGAGTGCAGTACATGCCAGGTCGACAGAATGTCGGAGCTGACTATTTAAGCCGTGTAGTCTAGCAAGCTGCAACTCAGAGGAAGTCAGTCATATCCGGGGTGCTTTGTTGATAATATGTGTTGATTACAGTTATGTTGATTGGATATGGGTTCATTCCCAGTTGGCTATGGTTCATATTTTTTGTGTGAGACTTGTTCATATTTTCTTTGTGAGACTTGTTCATGTGAATGTAGTTATGCTTGGAGCATACAGTCGCTTGTGTAGTGATGCATTATTTGCAATAAGTGAGGATGGAGATTCCTCAGTGAAGTGTCATGGATCGTGATCATATTATATTGTGCTTTTCATAAGAATTGTGAAGAGAAGATATGGCAAATCCGCAGGTAGGGGGATTGCATAGGTGCGCACAGAGGTCGTTTTAAAATGAATTGAAATAACGCAAGAGCGCACGTCAATGATGACTCATTGGAGTGGTATTCACTAATGATATATTTTATAATTTATAAACCGTTGGTTGTAAAGTATTTTTTCAAACTTTGCACGTGTAGCTGTGTGTCAGCAAATTCGGTTGTTGTTGTTTTTTGTACCGTGGTTTTGAGACGATGCGGTGCATAGTCTTTGCAAGGGGGAAATTGTCACGGTCAAAAATTAGAACAACCAAGTCGTGGTCCAGGTTGTTTGGACATAAGCTCTAACTCAAATTTTCTGGGCGCCACGTAGACGGGCCCATGGTTCGGATCCAGCCAATTAAGCATAGGGGAGAGGCTCCACAGAGACGGTCTGTCCGGCCAGACGGACTAAGCAGCTTTGACCGACGCCTCGATGTCTAGCGAGACGAGTCGTAGCGCCTGGCTCAGGCTCATCTAGCCAATTTGTGGAACCAGCGCCATTGTTAGTCGGACGTCGCAGGTTAAAGCAGGAAAGGGAGAGGGAGAAGGTAGTGTTTTGGTGGGGGCGAAATCTAGCTAATCAATTAAATGACCAATTGACCACCACAGAGAGTGAGGCGTGTAGGCGTGGCTGTCATGATTTGAATATCCAATGGAATTAGAGGGAGATAACTTCGGGTACGGGGCGGTAAAAATACTGACCAATGGTATCGCCCTGGACAGATGAGTTTCAAGATAAGATAGGGATGCGAGAGAGGAGAGAAGAGAACCAAGTTGAGAGATTAGCATGAGATAGTCTGCAGAGGAAGGACCCAAGGAGAGATGTGGGGAGAGAGAGTTGCTAACTAATGAGAGAAAAAGAAAGAAAAGAAAAGGAAAAGAAAAGCAACCATGTCCATTTAATTTGAGCAGACTAGGAGAGAGAGAGAGAGAGTGCAATGCGTTAATGCAGGAAGAAAGAAAGGAGAACAGATTGATGTTGATAGTCACTGTTCCATCTTAACCGGGGTTCGACCTCATACTGGCAGCGTCACTTCGTCAAGCAGAACCACAGACCAACGCCAGGGCCAGCAGACAACACCCGTGCCAGCAGTTGTGCCGTGTTGTGAAAGTGACAGTGAAAAGAAAAAAAAAGGAAAAGAAAAGAGACAGTGATTCGTGAATAGTTAAGATCACCTGGCCAGGTTTAAAGTAGAAATCTATTTATACCCGGGTTAGTTAATGATGTTTTAGATAAATGATTCTGTGAAGTTCAGGAAAGAGAGAATGTTTTATTTGGTTTGATTCCATATGCATTGATGTTTCGTTCTATGACCATGTGTAGTAAAGTTATAGACTTTACTAGTGGTTTGATGTGACGAATGCATGATATATGAATGAGATTGTAAGCAAGCTGTGAGTGTGTTTGGGCTGTGCGCTAGTCCTTCCTCCATCGACATCACCCGAGGTTGACAATTACACCAAAATCACTGAGCCGATTAGTAAAGAAGAATGAGGTGAGAGGGTGGAATGTGGACTCCAATAGAACACACCGATTTTCTTTTTTTTTTCCGGATTAGAATCAAAGCACGGATCCAGGAGCCATTAAAGAAAAAAACGAGAGAAAAAAAAAAACCCACGAAAACGCAGAACGTGTTAAATCAATTTTAGTGAAACGTGGCAGAAAGATGTAATGTAATCTAAGGACGAACTCATAAATTCTGGTGCAGATTCTGACCAAGGAACTGATCCGGGATTCGTTCAACGTTGGCAGATGTCTGCGCTCTCCCGAGTGCTTTTTGTAGCTACTCGTTATTTTCTTTTTTGACAATTTTTTTTTTTACGCCAAGCCTTCATTGTGCGGATTTGTCCATTTTTTACGTGTCGGGGTACAAGATCGAACACGAGTATAATTTTACTCTTACCGGTCAAATCAAGTTGTCCACAACTCCCGCCCTGACTCGAAACATGCCAACGCGTAGACGACATTACTGCTACTCCAGAAATCACACCAGTGACGAGAACATTAATTTACACTGTCCAGACGGGTGACATAGCCCCACTCACATGCTATGTTTCGTATACTTGAAGAGGGGCACGTGGCCAAGTGGTTAGAGCGTATGCTTTAGGTGCTGACTGTCATGAGTTCGAACCATTCTTGGGGGTCGGATTTTTCAGCTTCAAACCCCGCTCTGTCCACCCAGCAGTAAATGGGATCCTGATTCAGTTCAAGGAGAGGTAGAGGAAGGAGAGAGATGGGCTCCGCCTTGTCTTATGCCGTGCCCAAGACACGGCGAAGCTCTGACAGTTCACTGCACCAAGGGCCTGAAGGTTATGGAGACTTTGATAGAACTGGAAGGCACACGAGGGGAAACAACGTGTTAATTAACTACCCATGGTCTGAATTAGCCGTACTATCGGGTAGACAACACTGCTACTGCTACTACACACACACACCAATGACGAGAATATGTACAGTATCCAGCGAATGGCCATAACCCGACTCGTGTATCATATCTTCTACAACTGAAAGAGACAGAGATGGAAAAAGGTTAAAAACAAACAAACAAACAAACAAAAACACATCCTCTGGTTCCGTTTCTTTATGTTTATAACCCATTCAACCTTTAACACAAACAAGATCAATATTGTTTTTAAGAGCAAACTACGAGTTAGACAAGGATACAGTTTTGTGATATAAATACCGCCCCCCACCCCCACCCCGCCACCCCCCATTGTCCTTTCAAGTGACCATTCAGTTCATTCCTGTCTTCGCTGTACATGTCTGCGTGCAGTGGTCACCATCATACAGGTGGGCATCACCAAGGGAGAGACTGCACTTTCATGGAACAAAACATGGGGGTGCTGTTGGATTCTTTTTTGAACCCTTGGTGGTGAGAACACCACACAATTACGGACTGTGGTGTGTTTCTATTTGACGCCAAGAGTACAGACACAATCAGCCGTGTCTCCCTGATGAGTCCGATCCAGCGGACGAAAGGCCTAGGAGCAGGCGATACATATAGATCTGCCTTCAGGAGGGATTGCGATAGTTCTCTCATGCAGCTAGTGAAGGGTTTTTATATTTATAATATACATTTTCCCATTTTCTTCATCTTCAACCTTTGCTTTTTTTTCTAATTAAATTTCAAATCTTTGCCAAGTCATTACTATAATGATGGAAGAATTGTTAACCTGCACTTGTTTTCCCCCACTACTTAATTGTTCAGCAAAACATGAACGAGTATCCACAACGCTGGCATGACACAAACGGCACGCAGCTGACTTTATTTCTTTCCGTTAACACTTAATGTTCCACCAGCCGCCTTGGCGCAGTGGTTACCGTCGCCGACTCCCTGCTGGGAGGTCGTGGGTTCGATTCCCGTCAGAGCCATTTATTTGCGGGGTTTTATCGGTCCCGACCGGCCCCCAACCACAGGTTAAGTTTGCTGTGGGTTCCATGGGAAGACTGGAACGTCAGGGCCGAATTTAATCCGCTTAATGGATGCGTCTCTGAGAGAGAGGTGTTCTAATTTCCTGCTCAACGCTGCACGCAGGTATCTGTCACGCCTGGTTGGCGTCGGGATCTGTTCTGAAAGGAAGGGCAGAGTACGGCCCGGTCATGCAGTCTCAGACCAGAATGGAAGTCCGTCGCATCATCTTCTTCACCCTCATCCTCATCCTCATCGATCGGTGTGAAAATGTCTGTCATTCTGCGGCCCTTCATGCCCCGCTCTAGCGCTGATCTCAGTGTCGAATTCCTCTCCATGTCTGCGCCCCTGGTGAGTTCGTGTGGCGGTCGTCGGTATTCAGCAAATTCATGGGGATTGTGGTCGGTCGGACGTGATGGCGCCCTCCGGAGGGAGAGCTCACTCACGCTGGCTCCGTGACTAAGCGATCATTGTCGTCAGTGGCTGGCTTAGTAGGTGGTGTCCTGCGTATGTTGGATCAGAACAGGCACCACTGAACACCACTGAAGTGACTCGGCAGCAGCGCAGTGTCTCCTCCGGTGGGTTGCCTCAAGGCGACTTGACGCTGACTTGCTCCCTGTGGACTTGCCGATGCCAGGGTTGCGACGGGACAAGCCCGGGTGTGGCTGTGGACGGGGAACCGGAATGACCGGTGCGGATGATGCCATGGAGGTGGTGGCAGGCAAGATGAATAATGCCATGGAGGTGGTGGCAGGCAAGATGGATAATGCCATGGAGGTGGTGGCAGGCAAGATGAAGGAGGAAAGAAGAAAGCCTTTCCCTCTTAACGTCCAGGTCCGTGATGAAGTCGGGTGATCGTGAACGTAGACGGGTCCGGCCAGTTCATGGGAGTTGTCGTTAGTGGACTCCTGTATCCCCCTTCCCAACTCACCCCCTTTTTTCCTCCTCCTTCTCCTCCTCCTCCTCTTTCTTCTTCTTCTTCTTCTTCTTCTTCTTGTTCTTCTTCTCTTCCTCTCCTCCTCCTTCTCCTCCTCCCTCCTCCTCCTCCTCCGCCTCCTTCTTCTTCTTCTTCTTCTTCTTCTTTCAATAGCCACGAGACCCTCTTCTTCCATTCACTCATCTTAGTCATTAATTCATTCATCAATCAGCTTTAAATCATGCGCAGTGTGGTCTCAAAACTTTGCGGATTGTGGTGTAGCATATAAAATTATGAACTAGTCCACACGCAGTGACACCAGGCCTTGATGAAACTGAAACCGGACTTGGTGGCGTCCTCCCAAGGTAAGGGAAAGACGGGTGGGGTGATAGAAGGAGAGGGGGGGGGGTGTCATTCATGTTTGCTCCACAGTTCAGGGTGTGTGCGGGAGGGGGGGGGGGAGAGAGGGGGGGGCCTCAAAATGCCTGTGTGCCCTATGTATGTTGGCTCAGAACAGGCGCCACACTAAACACCACTGAAGTGACTGGGCAGCAACGCAGTGTCTCCTCTGGTGGGTTGCCTGTGGACGACCGACTGGCTGCTCATTGCACTGTGTGTGGACTCCCAGTGCAAGTGGCCCGCGACAGGGAGGACCCGGCATTGCTGTGTAGGCGGAGTGGGAAGGAATGGCGTGGGAATGAAGTCAGTAAGGGGGGGTGGGTACGATCTGGGGAAGGGAGAAGGGGGGGGGGGAAGCGATTCAGGTCAGTTTATTACAAAGGACGGTCAGCCGGCCATTATGGGGTTTAAATAAATTTATTTCCACTTTACAATCACATACGTCTACAGTAAAGGTGAAAATCTGAACAACAAGAAGCTAATGCTTATAATGTGGTTCAGTTGTTTATAATTATACTTGTGACAAAAGGAAATGGCAGGAGACTATTAAAGTTACAATTCTAAACAAAAGACGCAAAAATATACATACCCACACGTATACATATTTATGAATATATACAGGCATACATACGTACATTACACATGCACATAATACCTAAATGCAAACATGTACAAAAGCAGCCAAGATGTTACTGAAGCTTTTTGTTCGTATAGTTTTCAGACAGACTGCATTCAAGCAGTACTCAGAGCAGAGAGACAGAGAGTGCAAAGGGCACAGAGAATGGACATCAATAACAGGACTTTCCATTTTTTGTTTGTGCAACTGAAAGAAAGAAAAAAGAAGAAGGAAAACAGTGGGTGGAATTGCAGGGGGGGGGGGGGGGGGGGGGGGGAAGGGGGGACACATAATCGAAAAAGACGTTTTCGCTGACCTGTGGCCTTCAGAGACGACATTGTTGTTGTTTGTGTCGAGGATGAAACGAGTTCTGTCGTAGGCGTAAAGACAGCTGAATCAGACACTACATGTCTGTACTGGTTTAAACTTTGTTTCTCAATACTCTTTATAACACACACACACACACACACACGCACGCACGCACGCACGCACGCACACACACACACACACACACACACACACACACACACACACACACACACACACACACACACACGCGCGCGGCCGCACGCACGCACGCACGCACGCACGCACGCACGCACACACACACACACACCACACACGTCCATCTATCTATGTACCTATCAGTCTATCTGTCCGTCCGTCCGTCTATCTATCTATCTATTTAAGCTAGCTGGCTAGCTAGCTAGCTAGCTAGCTGTGTGTGTGTGTGTGTGTGTGTGTGTGTGTGTGTGTGGTGTGTGTGTGTGTGTGTGTGTGTGTGTGTGTGAGCGTGTATATATGTGTATATGTGTAAATGTTGTGTGTGTGTGTGGGGGGGGGGGGGGGCCTGCCTGTGTGTCTGTGTGTGTCTGTGTCTGTGAAACCTTGTCAGAATACCGATAAACATTTACGTTTGGCCTTGGGGGGCAAAGTAGGCAGATGTCCATTATTGGCATACTGCTTTGGAAAAGAAAAAGAACAATTTCACTGAGTTCATATCCACCACGAACATCCAGTGAGGCTGGGTGGCAAGAGCTGAACATTTCAAACGCTTTATGTGCGGATAAAATGTCAAAGACCAAATCCTAATGCCAGCCGAAACATGACACTTCATGTGTATTGTAAATTGTTTCCTGTTAATGTTTTTGTTCATTAACATGAACTTTATCCAAACAAAAACAAAGTTTGCATTTATTTGTTTTCTAATAGTACATCATTTAAAATAACCCCTGCCTTGGAAGGTGGGGATGAGGACTCCTATAAAGACATAAAGAGGGGAAAAGAAACCGAGCAAATGGCAGAAGAAAGTCTGCAGATAACAGGCCAGTGTGGACTCTCTGGCAAATAAAACGTCTGCGTCTGCAGTTCAGGCTGATCCCGAAGCTGCTCTGGCTCCTGCTAGCATGCAGTATCAACACAAGCACAGTGGAATCGATTGAAGCCCAGATAACCCCCCACACAAGTAAATGGCTGGGTGCCTCACCTGGACTCACAGACGTCGCGCTCTACTGTCGCCAAGCTAAGCTGAAGCCACACTAGAAATCCATCCTCCAGGAGTACAACGTGTGGGGAAAGTACGGTTGCTAGCAATGCTTGAGGATTCAACAGACAAGACTTGAGATCAATCCAGCATAAAGCTTAAGACTAACAGAAAACAGAAAGTTCAGAAGCCAGTGGACGTGGAGTAGGAAAAACTCAACATCAGCGAAATAACAGGACACATGCAAACCGAGAATGAATGAATGACTCTTCTGTTTCATGTGTTTTCATCATAATTGGTGATATTACACGGTACAAACCTAGAGACAGGGACTGGAATCATGAGAAATTAAGTAGTGGTCAGACCAAATAGCCCATGCTGTATCCTACAGAGAGGCGAAGACCATCATCCGCAGCCAGTTCAGGACAGCATGGAGAGAAAGACTACAGGTGGAGGTAGAGAAGGATGACATTCACCATCTTGAGCGTGCCCAACAAGTCGCCATCGTCAGACTAAGAACTGGACACTGTCAGTTGCTCTCCCACCTCTATCGCCTGAATATATCGCACACAGATGAGTGCCCATGCGGTACTGGCCCACAAAACCCAGCCCACGTACATCAGTCCTGTCCCACTTTCGACAGCCTGCGGCGTGAGTTTTGGCCCGGTGCAGTGGAACTCCAAGAAAAGCTGTGGGGAACGGCAGACTCACTCCGACGGACCGCTGACTTTGCCCAAGCTACCGGACTTTGTATCTGACCAGCGTGACTTTGTATCTGACCAACATGACTTTGAATCTGACCAGCGTGACCAGGGAACGCAGAAGAAGAAGAAAAGTGGTGGTCAAAAGTAAAAACGAAACCCAAGAAAGACAAAGGTCACACAGAATTCGGAGAAAGAAAAGGATGATTAGAGAGCCCAGTAAGCAGTCAAGCAAGGCCAACAGGCCAAGGGACTATGTGGAAAGACAAGACTAGTCATAGCTTGAATGAAACATTGCGCATAGCTCCCCTCAGACTGCAAGGATAAGTTTCACCCTCTGATGTGACCTCGGGCAAGCGGATTCAAACGTGGTGGGCTGGGGGGAATCAGATGACTCTGCATGCCCGTTCTGTCCGGGCAAACAAACGGCGGGTGTGCTGAGTTCATGTGAAACAGCGATAACCCAGGGAAGGCCCACAAGGAGGCACAACCTAACACTTGATGGAATCGTGTGTTCGGTTTGCATTGCCGGAGAAAACGCTACTTGACCAGAAATTTTGAACAGCGACGGTTCACACGACAGGAGGACCTACATGGAACTGCCGTGGCATCAAGAGCATGAAAGCTGTTTAGATCACCAGGAAGTGGCAGGAGACCGGGCATAGTGCTCCTATGAGATCCATCAAAACAAATGTACCATAGGGAACAGAATGGAGTGAGCCCACATCTACAAGACTAAAGCGTGTACCAGTCTAGCCAGCAGCTTTGGAGAATCTGGCCTCCAAGCCGAATTATTGCCATGGTGGTGGAAGCAAAGGAAGGGAGGGGAGGGGGGGGGGGGCTAATCAGTGTATGATCTCAATAAAAAGAAAAAGCTCTTTATTTCTGGTTGGAAGGGGACCAAAACTCCGAAGGAAATGGCGAAGGCAATTCGCAAATGAAAAGAGTTCCAGCTGGATCTGGTAGAGGAAGAACACAAGTGAAGTTCATAAGGTTTAAATATTCCAGCCAGAACAGATGTCCTACAGTGGTATGAATAAAGCTGAATCGTTTCCACACAATCTGCCTCAGAAGACTGTTAAACATATACTGTTCAAAAAAAGAAACGCAAAATGCCAAGCTGCCGATTTGAAACACAATTTATTGAAGCTCAGTGTGACAACACGTTTAATGTGAAAATGACAAAAACAGGTCATCAGTAGGACAGAAGTCTCCCCTGCAATGCTGTGGTAAAGAACCAGCCCAGACCCTCAGGGAAATCGGCAGGCCGCTTCCAAAGTCAGTAATGGGTGTGACCCCCTCTGGCTGCAATGGTAGCCTGGCATCTGCGGGGCAATGAAGCAATAATGTTCCTGATTGTCTGCTGTGGGATGGCCGCCCACTCGGCCTGCAATGCCCGGAACAGTTCATTTGGAGTCGCTGGGGCGTTGGCCCTCACTCTCAGGCGTCTGTCCAAAACGTCCCAAACGTGCTCAATAGGATTCAAATCCGGGAAAAGAGAGGGCCAGGCCAGGGTGTTGATGTTGTTGGCGGTAAAGAAGGCTGTGGTCAGGCGTGCTGTGTGGGCTGGCTGTTGTCCTGCTGGAACACGGCCCTGGAGTGTGGCCATTAGAGCAGGACGTGTGGCTGAACCCCATGACCTGGACGTACTGCTGGGCTGTCAGTGACCTTCCACGCGCACCAGCTGGCTCCTGCCTGTGTTGCTGATGGCCCCCCATACCATGACATTGCCGCCACCATGCGGAGGTGCCTCGTCGACGCAGTTCTGCTGGTTGCGTTCATTAACCCGGCGGTAAACCCTTCGCCTCCTGTCATGGCGCTGCAGCAGAACTGTGACTCATCCGAGAACCAGACGTGTCGCCAATGGTTCCTCAGTGTCCAGTGTCTGTGTTGCGTAGCCCATTGCAGTCTGGTCTGTAGATGGCGCCCCGTCATTACGTTGCCACGTAGGGGCCTGTAAGCCCTCAGCCCAGCAGCATGCAGCCTGTTCCGGACAGTCTGGTCGGAGATGCGACGGACACCAGCGCATGCCTGGACAGTGGACGAGGCCGGCAGGAAGCGATTGCGGAGATGTCTTAGCCGTATAAAGCGGTCCTGGGCTGGCGTTGTGATATGAGGTCGGCCTGACCTCGGGGCATCAGCTGATGACCCTGTCCTCTGGAAGCGAGTCCAAAGTCGGCATATGGTACTGGGGGAGACATTCAAAGCATGGGCCACATCAGTTGCACTCTGACCAACTTGCAAACGACCCAGGGCGTTTTCTCTCTCTGCTGGGCTCAAACGTGGCATGCTGTTTTTTGGTACGCTGTGCCTGCCGGTTGCCAAAATGACCCGGCTTTTATACTGCACTATGACCATGGTGTGTGTGTGTTCACCACTGAGTTGGGCATGCTTTGCAGGCGAAACAACAGAAGCACAACCCAATGTTTGCACTGTCGCACCTGGCGCACAACACGCACGTGCACATAGTGACAACCGAAATCAATGTTATCCTAGCACGTCGACGTTCAAGACATACATCAGGGCCGGTTTTTGCGTGTTCTCAACTGTATGGTCCACCCCAGGTGGCAAAATTTCATTTGCGTTTCTTTTTTTGAACAGTATAGAATGGCAGGACAAAATCCCAGACACAGAAGTGCTCGACCAAGTAGGCCAGCCGAGCATCCACGCCATCCTGATGCTGTCTCAGCTCCGATGGTCAGGTCATGTAGCTCGCATGCCAGACTACTGGCTACCCCAAAGACTTTATGGTGAGCTGCAACAAGGAAAGCGTTCCCATGGAGGTCAGAAGAAACGCTTCAAAGACACTCAAAAACATCCTTGAAACATTTAACATCAACCCTGACACATGGGAACAATCTGCAGTGGATCGAGCTAGATGGCGCTACTCTATTCACAAGGGTGCCAGTCTATGTAAACAAAGGAGGACAACTGCAGCACAACAAAAGAGACAGGCGAGGACAGCGCGCACCAGCAAACAAGGGCAGGTCTCCCACATTGCCTGTCGAAGCTGCCACCACACATTCCGTGCACACATCGGCTTGATCAGCCACCTGCGTTTCCACAAATCATCTCCTCCCCCCCCCCCCCCCCCCCCCCCCTCCTCCTCCTCCCTGAACCCTTAGATGACTGAAGTGTCCTCGTCGATTCAACGGACGGACAACTGCACGTAAAAAGACAACGCCATTAGACGCCCAACTATCCAGAGTACGCAGATTCCAATGCAGACAATTTCTGATAGCAGCAAGGCATCTAAAGTCATGACCTGATGCAGCCAGGCGCTACCGGAGTGTGAGGAGTTCAGGATCAAAACACTTGTCCGAGGGGGGAGGGGGTTGAGGTGGGGGGGGGGGGGGAGTGGGGGGGAGGGGGGGGGGGCTTCTTCCCTGATGACTTGTTGCTGTCATTTTCTCCCTGAGAGTTTCTACCAACACGGAGTAGCTACATGTTCTTTAATGCATACTAATGCGGTAAAACTCACACATGGACCTGTACTTTCCTTAACAATGACAACCACAGCAGCAACAGCAGGTCGGCAAGTTAGTGACCACTGTCACCGGAGGGACTTGGATAGAGAAGGATCCTTACTCACGCTGACCCCGCAATTCTCAGCGATTCTAGGCACCACTGAACACCCCCCGAGGTGCCTGGATTAGCAGCGCTGCAGTGTTTCCTCTTGTAGATTGTATCTAACGACCAGGAAACGGATTGTTCTCTGTGGACGGGCGGTGCGGAGAACGCGACGGGATGAACCGGGATGTCATTGTGAGCATGGTGGAGCCGGAAATGAGCGCCGTGGGACTAACAGATAAAGCCACTGAGGGGGGGGGGGGGGGGGGGGGGGGGGGGGGGGGGGGGGAGGAGGGAGGGGGAGAGGGGAGGAAAGAGGGGGGGGGGGCGGAAGTGATCACAGTCGCGCGAGGTGGTGTAGCGGCGGGTGCCAGGGAGGGGAGGTGAGAGATCACTCCCCGAGGGACGTCGAGGTGACAGACCGACACCGGGCGGCACAGACTACCTTCCTGGCCATTCGAATGACGGTGGGACGTTGCTTGTCTCCCCGGATGATGACTCCTAATGGTGCGGGGCGGAATGCCGTGCCGCTTTGATTGGAGGCCTGATGCCATGGCTTGGTCATCGTTGTCCACTCCGCCATGGAGGGATCTCGTAGTGGTTCGTCACGAGCCATTCCTGGATCCGTCAACGAGTTGATTCTACGTGGCTCAAGACCGCCGCCACTGGAGAACAAAGATGCCTGCCTTGCAGCTGTATAGGCAGATAGTCAGGGATGGGGAACGACGGCGACGACTATCAGTTTCATTTTTCGTCAGCCATCAGACACATCAGACTGAGAAGACGTGGACTTCCGTCTGGGAAAAGGGAAGACAAGAAGACGTGGACTTCAGTCTGGGAAGACAGAAGACAAGAAGACGTGGACTTCCGTCTGGGAAAAGAGAAGACAAGAAGACGTGGACTTCAGTCTGGGAAGACAGAAGACAAGAAGACGTGGACTTCAGTCTGGGAAGACAGAAGACAAGAAGACATGGACTTCCGTCTGGGAAAAGAAGGACAAGAAGACGTGGACTTCAGTCTGGGAAGACAGAAGACAAGAAGACGTGGACTTCAGTCTGGGAAGACAGAAGACAAGAAGACATGGACTTCGTGTGGGAAAAGAGAAGACAAGAAGACGTGGACTTCAGTCTGGGAAGACAGAAGACAAGAAGACGTGGACTTCAGTCTGGGAAGAGAGAAGACAAGAAGACGTGGACTTCAGTCTGGGAAGACAGAAGACAAGAAGACGAGGACTTCGTGTCTGGGAAGAGAGAAGACAAGAAGACGTGGAATTCAGTCTGGGAAGACAGAGGACAAGAAGACGAGGACTTCAGTCTGGGAAGACAGAAGACAAGAAGACGAGGACTTCAGTCTGGGAAAAGGGGAGACAAGAAGACGTGGACTTCAGTCTGGGAAGACGGAAGATAAGAAGACGTGGACTTCAGTCTTGGAAGACAGAAGACAAGAAGACGAGGACTTCAGTCTGGGAAGAGAGAAGACAAGAAGACGTGGACTTCAGTCTGGGAAGACAGAAGACAAGAAGACGTGGACTTCAGTCTGGGAAGACGGAAGACAAGAAGACGAGGACTTCAGTCTGGGAAGAGAGAAGACAAGAAGACGTGGACTTCAGTCTGGGAAGACAGAAGACAAGAAGACGAGGACTTCAGTCTGGGAAAACAGAAGACAAGAAGACGAGGACTTCAGTCTGGGAAGACAGAAGACAAGAAGACGAGGACTTCAGTCTGGGAAGACAGAAGACAAGAAGACGTGGACTTCAGTCTGGGAAGACAGAAGACAAGAAGACGTGGACTTCAGTCTGGGAAGACAGAAGACAAGAAGACGTGGACTTCAGTCTGGGAAGACAGAAGACAAGAAGACGAGGACTTCAGTCTGGGTAGAGAGAACGCATGAAGATCTCGACTTCAGTATGGGAAGGGAGAATCAAAGAATGGCTGGGCTTAGTCTGAGAAGACAAAAAGCCCAGGATCGAATTTGACCACCCAATCGGACACAAACCCGACCTCTTGCCCATGCCACACCACTGACACACAACCCTTCCACAGATTCTTTCGTCTTCACCAAAGTGTCCTGGGGGTTTTCGGGCCGATATGACATTTAGCTGTCCACGCAATGGCGTTGAACATCGATCAGAAGAAGAAGAAGAAGACTGTCGATCCCTCCGCTGTGGACAGATGTGTGTTACGGAGGTATGATGAAGGGAGGAACTCACGGCACAAAAGGATGTTCGAGCGCCAACATGACGCGTCCGCACGGACCTGCTAGTTGGAGATGGCGTTACCAGCAGAAGGGGCCCAGGTGACAGACAGGCGTTGGGCGGCGCAGCCTACCTTCCTCGAATCAGCTGTGATGACGGGTAAAACCTGTGTGGAGGTGGGACGGGTCTTGAAGCTCTGGGGGCAGTTCGGCGACGAGGCGCTGCCATTCTGCGACCTCACCAGTGACCCGAATGTCCAGCAGCCACCCCCCCCCCCTCACCCCCCCCCCCCCCCCCCCCAACCCCTTGGGGACGGGAGTGGAGGGAACGTCCCTCACGGGTGCAGAGTGGACGTGGATCTTTAGCGCAGCGGCTTGGCGACTGCTGTCCTGTCCTGTTTCAGGAGTCGGTCTCGCGCGGCACAGCACCCTCGCCATTCAGCATGGAGAAAGTCGCCCGGTAGTCCTGAAGAGGGCAACAAGCGAGTCACCATCTTCACTCAGACAAACGCCTTGAGAAGAAAGAAAACACTGACCACATACAACTTGATCCAGGCTCCTGCCTGAGGGAAAAGACAGCGCTGGGTGTCTCCTTCCCAACCCAGACACAAATCCCACGCAAGCCTGCCGGCTTCCAAGTCCGCCAGACAGCTGACTGACTCTGCACACTACAGCTTACTGCGGTACACAACACGTCTCTATAAGCCTGTGTGTACTACACACTACAGCTTACTGCTGTACACAACATGTCTCTATAAGCCTGTGTGTACCACACACTACAGCCTACTGCTGTACACAACATGCCTCTATAAGCCTGTGTGTACTACACACTACAGCTTACTGCTGTACACAACATGTCTCTATAAGCCTGTGTGTACTACACACTACAGCCTACTGCTGTACACAACATGTCTCTATAAGCCTGTGTGTACTACACACTACAGCTTACTGCTGTACACAACATGTCTCTATAAGCCTGTGTGTACTACACACTACATCTTACTGCGGTACACAACATGTCTCTATAAGCCTGTGTGTACTACACACTACAGCCTACTGCTGTACACAACATGTCTCTATAAGCCTGTGTGCACTACAAACTACAGCTTACTGCTGTACACAACATGTCTCTATAAGCCTGTGTGTACTACACACTACAGCTTACTGCTGTACACAACATGTCTCTATAAGCCTGCGTGTACTACACACTACAGCCTACTGCTGTGCACAACATGTCTCTATAAGCCTGTGTGTACTACACACTACATCTTACTGCAGTACTACACACTACAGCTTACTGCTGTACACAACATGTCTCTATAAGCCTGACCGTACTACACACTACAGCTTACTGCTGTACACAACATGTCTCTATAAGCCAGTGTGTACTACACACTACAGCTTACTGCTGTACACAACATGTCTCTATAAGCCTGTGTGTACTACACACTACAGCTTACTGCTGTACACAACATGTCTCTATAAGCCAGTGTGTACTACACACTACAGCTTACTGCTGTACACAACATGTCTCTATAAGCCTGTGTGTACTACACACTACAGCTTACTGCTGTACACAACATGTCTCTATAAGCCTGTGTGTACTACACACTACAGCTTACTGCTGTACACAACATGTCTCTATAAGCCTGTGTGTACTACACACTACAGCTTACTGCTGTACACAACATGTCTCTATAAGCCTGTGTGTACTACACACTACAGCTTACTGCTGTACACAACATGTCTCTATAAGCCTGTGTGTACTACACACTACAGCTTACTGCTGTACACAACATGTCTCTATAAGCCTGTGTGTACTACACACTACAGCTTACTGCTGTACACAACATGTCTCTATAAGCCTGTGTGTACTACACACTACAGCTTACTGCTGTACACAACATGTCTCTATAAGCCTGTGTGTACTACACACTACAGCTTACTGCTGTACACAACATGTCTCTATAAGCCTGTGTGTACTACACACTACAGCTTACTGCGGTACACACCATGTCTCTATAAGCCTGCTTGTACTACACACTACAGCTTACTGCTGTACACAACATGTCTCTATAAGCCTGTGTGTACTACACACTACAGCTTACTGCTGTACACAACATGTCTCTATAAGCCTGTGTGTACTACACACTACAGCTTACTGCTGTACACAACATGTCTCTATAAGCCTGTGTGTACTACACACTACAGCTTACTGCTGTACACAACATGTCTCTATAAGCCTGTGTGTACTACACACTACAGCTTACTGCTGTACACAACACGTCTCTATAAGCCTGTGTGTACTACACACTACAGCTTACTGTTGTACAACATGTCTCTATAAGCCTGACTGTACTACACACTACAGCTTACTGCTGTACACAACATGTCTCTATAAGCCTGTGTGTACTACACACTACAGCTTACTGCGGTACACAACATGTCTCTATAAGCCTGTGTGTACTACACACTACAGCTTACTGCTGTACACAACATGTCTCTATAAGCCTGTGTGTACTACACACTACAGCTTACTGCTGTACACAACATGTCTCTATAAGCCTGTGTGTACTACACGCTACAGCTTACTGTCGGGGCGACAGTAAAGGCAGACGACACACACAGAAAGTTTGGGTCGAAGTTGGTGAAATGAAAGAACAGGAACAGGGGAGGGAAGGGGAAGAAGGCGTGGTGGTGGTGGAGGTTGGGATGGGTGGTTGCGACAGTAAACACACACACACACACACACACACACACACAAAAGGCTGAGTCAAAGCGTGTGACATGAAAAGGGAGTGTGTGGGGGGAGGGGGGAGGGAAGTGGAGTATAACAGTGATAACAGACACAGAAAAGTTTGGGTCAGAGTTAGTGACAGGAAAAGAGGAGGGAGGGAGGGGGAGTGCAACAGTTGTAACAAACACACACACACAAAAGCTGAGTCAAAGTTAGTGACAGGAATGGGTGGGGGTGGGGATGGGGGTAGAGTGTGGGGGGTCTAGGTGTGACCCAGTACAGACCCACACAAAAAGAGCGGGATTAAAGTCAGTGACAGGAAAGGGGGTGGGGGTGGGGGTGGCGTTGGGGGGGGGGGGAGCAAATAGTTAAGCAGACACGAAAAGGGTTGGGTAAAAGAGATAGGAGACGGGTGTGGTGGCGGGGGTGCGGAAGTGATCACACACACACACACACACACACACACACACACACACAAACACACACACACAGACCACACACACACAAACACACACATTTGGGTCAAAGAGAACATAAAGGAGGAAATCACAAACACAAAAATTTCCAGAAGGCGGGGAGACAATTTCATACTGAAAGACCTCTGGCGTCCCCACAGGGGAAGTCATGTTTGTGTGGTAGCCTCAGGATCGAATTACTTCCACACACTCGCCCTACAAACAGCCTTGTACAGTTTTCACTGACAACGATCTGCCCGGCTGTTTACCAGCTGCCTTGCGAATAAACCGGCCAGCAGACAGACAGACACACACACACACACACACACACACACCGAGAACCCGAAAACGATATCCTGTTTCACCTGTGAAAAGTGTAATGAATACACAACGAAGACGTTTGAGCTTAACGCGCAATACAGAACAAAGAAACTAGACAACAAAAGGCACCTGATTTCAGGTGTGTTTTTTTAAGGTACGACTCCAGACAAACACGCAAGAAAGTGCCTTCATTGTTTTTAAAGCGTAATCAAAACAAATACATGGCAAAGTGCATTTTATGTTGTAAAGACAACAAAAAGCGTACAAATACACAAGAAAGTGCGTTTGAACGCTTGGAAAAGGTTTTTTTTTCTTGAAAGAAAATACTCCGGACGTGTACGCAGACTTTTTAGTGTACAGTACAAAACGACCAAAGCCATGAAAATACCAGTTAAACGTCTTTTTAGTGCCCTTTGTAACACTTTTCTCCCCATTGCACAGGGCAAACAGAGCACAGCCATTCCGAAAAAAGAAATACTCTGAAAGTGGAAGAAAACTTTTTCATGCACATTACAAAGCAAAGAAGTACATGTAGAAAAAAACAACAACAGTTAAACGCCTTTATTGTGAGCTTTGTAACACTTTTTCCCCACTGTACAGGGCAAACTAGAAAAAAAAAAACACCTTCTTAAAAAGAAAGACTCAGAGATTGGGAACAGAGTTTTTAATGCACAGAAAAAAAAAAAAGAAAAAAAAACACACAACAGTTGAACGCTCTTTTCTTCAATGTACGGTTCAAAAGGAATTGAACAGAGAATGTTGTAACACTGTTCTTTTGTACAGGGCAAAAATAAATGAAGATGTAAATAAACAAAGCAAAATATGCAACAAACTGCAGCAAACCTTTTTTTTCAGCGCATAGTTCAAAATGAGTTGAAATTAATGAAACGCCATCGAAGGATTTTTTTTTTTTTTTTGCGCTTAGTTCAAAACAAGTCAAAATTAATAATGTACAAATTAAGGCCTTTTGTGCATTCAACCCACCTTGCTAAACGAAAAAAAGTACATAACAAAGAGCTGAACACTTTTTCTAAATGCACGGTGAAAACAAAAAATCACAATATAAAGACCAAAAGTAATGTGAAAATTGTTTAACGCAGGTTACAATGCAAATAAACAAAAAAAGCACATTAAAACGCTCTTGAATGCACCGTACAAAATAAGTACAAACCATGAGGCACTTGACACTATGTTTAAATGTACAATACAAAATGAATACACAGCAAAGTTATTTTGAACTTTTTTTCTAAAGCTCAATATATCAGATACAACCAAGTACATTTAAACTCTTAACGATGTTCAAATGCATTTTGTTGTAAATTGACTTGATTTGTTTATAAAATCGTAATCTATAAACGGATACACAACAAAATACAGGAGAACGATTTTGTAAGGTACACAGTATGAAATTTGAACATTCATAGCAAACTCCAACTAAACGTTTTGTTTTTGTTTTGTTTTGTTTTTTGCATGCGGTTTAACACGAGCATAACACTACAAAGTGTGGTTGAACACTGTTGTTAAAACACATTATAAATCTAACACACTACAAAATGCAGTTGAACGCTTTTATTTTTTTTCCAATAAACAGCTCAAAACACACAAGCGACAAAATGCAACTAAACGTTCCTTTCTTGTAGTCCAAAACAAACAAGTAAGTGTTCGACAAATCGTCAGTTTCAGACGCATACAACAAAACTCTAATGAACGAACTATTCAAACAATGTTAAACGAACAAGTAACAGTTCGACAAATCGTCTCTTTCAGACACTCACGACAAAACACAACTCAAAGTACTTTTCAAGTAACATAAAACAAACAAATACGTTTTCGACAAATAGTCATTTTCAAACGTTTTCGACAAAGCACAAAGCAAATGAACTGATGTTCGACAAATAAGCTATTTCAGACTCACACAACATAACCAGGGAGAAAAGGAAAAAAAAAGCGAAAAAGATATACTCCAAAATTGTCATCAATTGCTGAACAAAGAGGGCGTGAGAGGTGAGGTGGGGGGGGGGGGGGGAGAGAGAAGGATGGAGAGAGGGTGGAGAGACCATTACATTCTGGGTTCTTTTCAGCCCAGACCCAAAAAACAAACAGATGTTTTCGGCTGAAGCAATTCAACACCGGCACACGCCGAATTGGGACGAACGACAAATGACTTCTATGGCGCCTGCAAATTCCGACCAGCCGTCGTAATAGCCATTAGACTGGTCATGAACTACGCGTGGGAGGACAACTCTCCGATACTGACAGATTTAAGTCCCTTTTTTTTCTCCCCCTCTTTTTATTCTCGGTGAACTGGTTTGCTCTACGTAAGAGACCGGTGTTTTCTTTCTTCTTCTTTTTTCCCCCATTTTTCTTTTCTTTTTTTTTTCTTTCTTTCTTTTCTTCTTTCTATCCTTCCTTTTTCTCTCTTTCTTTCTTTTCTTTTCTTTTTTTTTTTTTGGGGGGGGGGGGGAGGGGATGGTTAGTGATATGTTAAATATTTCGACAGATGTTACTATCTGCGTTGATCTTTTAACGATATTTATCTTTTCCTTTCTTTATTATTTGACAACAGCTCTGTGTCGCCACGGGTAAGAGAAGACAATCTATTGCTGGAAAGAAGCTCAATGAATAAAATAAGAAAAGATAATCAGTTGAAGGAAATAAGCTACATGGATTATTCGCTGAGCTTCCTTCTGTCAACAGATTATCTTCTCTTACCTGTGGCTACGCCAAATCAGTAGTCATCGTTGTGTTGTCGTCGAATCAGCAGCAGCAGAGTGTGTAGTGTTTGCAATAACTTAGCATTTATTCTTATGGTAATACTACTAGTAGCAACAGCAGTAGCACGCGCGCGCACACACACACACACATATGTATGTATATACATGGACACACACACACACACACACACACACACACACACACACACACACCACACACATATATATATATATATATATATAGAGAGAGAGAGAGAGAGAGAGAGAGAGAGAGAATTATAAACAAACATTGCTCTTATGTCTTAGATTGAAGAAATAGGGGGAGATAAGCATTCATATCTGCAGTGGTGTGCTCAAGTGGGTGGATGGGGAAAAATAAAATAAATGCTTCTCAAAATGAGCCTTCAGCAAGCTTATAATCTCCAATCCTTCAACAAACTAATAAATTCCAATTCTTCAATCTAAGACATAAGAGCAAGCTTTGTTTATAATTCAATATTTCTTGCAGTCATTGCAACACCAAGCTGCTCTGTAAGTTGCTGGAATGGTGCTCAGTACTTATCCTTGGAATTTATTAGTTTGTTGTAATTTAGTCCCTTGCGGATTCATTCCAAGAACTGGCCCTCAGCACTTGTGTCTTAAGAGGTTATCTTTTTATATTTTCTACTTTTCACAAGAAAATGTAGCTTGTTTTGTTCTTTCATGATTTTCTTTTGCTTCTTAGGTGGCACCTTTGGTTGGTTTTTTGAAAACTCAACAAACATACTACGGTATTGCACACCAGCCTTTTCTGGGATAGCATTCTTCTTAAAACCGAAAAGGCAGAGGAGTCAAATTACCGCATTCCGCGGTCACTGCGAGAAACAACCAAGTTTCGAATATCAGTATATGACCAGGAGTTATGTGTTAGTGAGCTTTCTCCCTATTGAAGATTATAAGCTTGCTGAAGGCTCATTTCCCCATCCACCCACTTGAGCACATAGTGTTAGTTAGGCAGTATTAACTACCACGGCAGATATGAATGCTTATCTCCCCCTATTTCATCTCCAACCCACCCACCCTACTCTTTTTTTCTTTCAAAGACTTTTGCTAGCTTATCAATGTAATGACGGAGGAATTATTAGCCCGCACTTCTTTTCCCCTACAATGACATTGTTCAACATTATGTGTGTACATATATATTCGTATATATGTGTGTGTGTTCATATATATATACAATATATATATATATAATGCTGAACAATTAAGTAGTGGGGGGAAAACAAGTGCAGGCAAACAATTCTTCCATCCTCATAATAATGACTTGGCAAAGATTTGAGGAAAATGGGTATATATATAATATATCACACGTCACCAAAGTGGTAAAGCTTTGATGACTCAAATTATACAAATTCAGCAGTAAGTCTCCGTTTATGGGGTGATTTTTGCCTCTCTATGTGTGTGCGCGAACGCATTTAACAATGATCAATAATATCCAGAAGAATACAGAGAAAATATCCCCGACACGAATGACTTCTTTCATACGACGATCAAACTGGGTGCAGAGGGGAAAAGAGGACAAAGAAGCACGCACGCACTCGCGCGCACACACACACACACACAGAGATGGATGGAGGGAGGGTGAGACAGACAGACAGATCTGTCACATTTGCTTCCCTTGTTTGTCACGTTCACGTCGTCTTCATCGCCAAAAGGATTCGATTTATGGAGAGTGGACACACACACACACACACACACACACACACCATGGCCAAAAGGATTCAATTTGCACAGAGTGGACATGTTTCTGTCTGCGGCGCCAATCATCATTACTGTCCGGTCACACTGAAGACACCAAGATTTACGCATGCGCAGTATGGAGACGCCACCTGCGCACATGCTCAGAGCACGTCTACGACGCAAAAATTTATGAGTCCGAAAAGCGTGCAATTGTTGTGGCCTAGCCTTTTGAGTTTGTTGTTGTTGCTGTTGTTGTTTGTTTGTTTGTTTGTTTGTTTGTATTCATCCCAACACACAAACAGCACCGATTCAAAAGAAAATGGTTTTAACTTTCTGCACAGAAGCTGGAAAAAAACATGAAAAACAAGCTTGTGTGTGTGTGTGTGTGTGTGTGTGTGTGTGTAGTCGGATTCTTCAGCCTGTTTTCAACATTGGAGGTGTGTATACTTTCTTTATGGTGGTTAAGTTGGAAGGGACGAGGAAAGGAATTTATACAGGCAGGGCAGTATAAATTAATGGGGATTGGAGTGGGGTTGTTCTTTTCCAATTGTTTAAAAACAATTAAAAAAGAACAAATACTACTGGTGTGTTTGTGTGTGCGTACGCGCGTGTGTCCGTGCGCGCGCGCGTGCGAACGCGTATGCGTGTGTGTGTGTGTGTGTGTGTGTGTGTGTGTGTGTGTGTGTGTGTGTGTGTGTGCCAGGAGAATTTTTTAATGGATTTTTTTTACAAGGGAGAAAAAGTGAGAGATGAGAGGATTGGGGTGGAGAGGGAGGTTGGTGTGTGTGTGTGTGTGTGTGTGTGTGTGTGTGTGTGTGTGTGTGTGTGTGTGTGTGTGTTCTTCAATTTAACGTCTATCCACGTTAAGTGATATTAGATAATGTTAGAGGGAAGGGGGGGGGGGGGGCAGAGGTATTAGGTAATATCTTCAAAGGCTTTGTTGAAAAACAGCAACAGCAACAATAAAATAAACAGCTATGAGCTAACAAAGAACTACTGATCAAAACACTCAACATCGGTTCCAGTTTACAGAACAGAAAAAATAGGACTTTGATGTAATGAAACTGCAATTTTGCACATCAATGATAAATCTGATACAACTTGATCCAGAGAACATTTAGGTAGGGATGGTAGGTAAGGTTTTAAGTGCTCACACTGAAAAAGGATGTGATTATTTGTAATTTTTCCCCCACAAAGACATGTTTTGTTCTTACAAAATTTTGTCCAAAAAGCATTCAATTTGATCTTGTAAATCAAAAAAAAATTATAATCCTGAAAAAGGGGTAAGTTTACATTGATGAAATGGTTGTGTGTGTGTGTGTGTGTGTGTGTGTGTGTGGTGTGTGTTGTGTGTGTGTGTGTGTATTTGTGGGGGTTGTGTGTTTTTGGGGGTGTGGTGTGTGGGTGTGTGTTTTTTGTTGTGTGTGTGTGTAAAGTCAAAGTAAAAATTTTATTTAGAGAGGAAAAACTTTAATAAAAAACATATCTGTTTTTTACATAAGGGCCCTTCTTTTAAAAAAGAAAGAAAAAAAAAAAAATCAGTGTGTGGTTTGTGTTTGTTGTGTGGTGTGTTTTGGGGGTTTTGGGGGTTTTATTTCTTTATTTTAAAAAGCCCTATTCCAAAAGGTTATAAGAGGGAAAAAACAAAACAAAAAAAACAAAAAAAAAAAAAAAACCCCATATGTTTTGGGTTGTGTGCGTGTACTTTTTGGGTGTGTGTGGGGTGTGGTTTGTGTGTGGGGGTTGGGGGGGGGGGTTTTGTGTGTTGTGTGGTTTGTTGTGTGTGTGTGTGTGGTGTGGGTGTGTATGTGGGGGGGGGGGTGCAAGAGGAGAGGGGAAACTTGTTAGGGACAAGGGGGGAAGGGGGTTTGGGGATGGGTGTTAAGATGGGTTAGATTTTTAAACTTACCCTACCTTGGGGGTATTTTGATCTGGGGGGGAATTAAAGTTTTCAAAGGGAAACAAGTTTATAAATTGGGCAAAATTTTTGTGGGGCGTAAAACCCAGTGTGTTTTCCCCACGGGGTATTTTGTGGGGCGTGGGACCATGTCCTGCAGGGGAAATTGGGCAGGGGCGGGGGCCCATGTCTCTGCACGGGAAATTTTTGCGGGGCGTGGGCCCAGTGTCCTGCAGGGGGTAGTTTGCAGGGCGAAAACCCAAGTGTCTCGCAGGGGTTTTAGTTTCAGGGGGGGCCCCATTTCTCCCAGGGGGGAAATTTTGGAGGGGGTAGGCCCAAAGTTTCTCTGCACGGGGTAGTTTGTAGGGCTTTGGACCAGTGTCCTGAAGGGGGTTTGTTTGCGGGGGCGAAAGGCCCAGTGTCTCTGCAGGGGGTTATTTGCAGGGGGTAGGGACCAGTGTCTCTGCACGGGGTATTTTTTGGGGGTGGGCCCAGTGTCTCTCCCACGGGGAAAGTTTCAGGGCTTAGGACCAGTGTCAGAGGGGATCTCCTCTGACCCCTGCAAAAAGGGACACGGACAAAATCTAAAGGGGAAAAAAAACCGTTCGCATACAAAGGGGAAAAGGTGTTCGGCGGGAGGGTTTTTAAATTTGTATAAGAAATTTGAAATCGGGCCCAGTTTTTCCCCATCTCCCTCTCGAAATTTCTTCCATCTTCTTCTTCTTTTTTTCTTCTTTTTTTCTTCTTCCCCTTCTTTTTCTTTTTCTTCTTTTTACTTCTTCTTCTTCCCCTTCTTCTTCTTTCTTTTTCTTCTTTTTCTTCTTCTTCTTTTTCCCCTTTTTCCTTCCTTTTTTTTCTTTTTCTTTTTTTCCTTTTTTTCGTTTTTCCTTCTTCTTCTTCCTTCTTCTTCTTCTTCTTTTTCTTCTTTTTCCCTTTTATTTTTCCCTTCTTTTTCTTCCTTCTTCTTCTTTTCTTCTTCTTCTTCTTTCTTTTCCCTTCTTCTTCTTCCTTTAATTTGGGATCTGTTTTTGCTTTTGTTTTCTCTTAAAGGGGGTTTCTTCATCCTCTCCTCTTTTCCTCCCCTCTTTTTCCCTCTCTCTCACTCTCTCTCCCCTCTCCTTTTCCCTCCCTTTTCCTCTCTCTCTTTTCTCTCTCTTTTCTAATGACTTTTTTTCCCACAACTGACAGACCCTTTCTTCTTCTTATTGTCCCGCTATTGGTTTTAGATGTCTTTTCTTTTGGTGTTTTTGTTGTTGTTGTTTTAGTGTGGGTGGTGGGTTGGTGTTGTTTTTTGTGTGTTGTGTGGGGGTGTGCGGGGTTCCCCGGTGGGGGCTTGTGTTTGTGTGGGGGTTGGTGTTGCGTTTTTGGGTGGGTGTTTGGGGGTGGTTGTGTGTGTGGTTTTGGTGTGAGTGTGTTTTGTTGTTGTGTGTGTTTGTGTGTGTTTTTGTGTGTTTTTGTGTGTGTTTTTTTTGTGTGAGTACGTGGGGTGCGTGCGTGCGTGCGGGGCGTGCATGCTTTGCTGCGTTCGCACGCGAAATGGGGGTCTGTGCGTTTTTAGGTTTTGGGTGCTTGTGTAAATTCTCTCTCTCTCCCCCCTCTCTCTCTCTCTTCTCTCTCTCTCTCTCTCTCTCTCTCGCTCTCTCTCGCTCTCCTCTCTCGTTCCTCTCTCCGCCTCTCTCTCCCCCCTTTTCGCCTCTCTCGCTCTCTCTCTCTTTTCTCTCTCTCTCTCTCTCCTCTTCGCTCCCCGCTCTCCTCTCTCCCCTCTTCGCTCCCGCTCTCCTCGCCCCTCTCCCCTCTCTCTCTTTCTTCTTTCTCCCCCTCCCCTCTCTCGCTCTCTTTTCTCCCCTCTCTTCTCTCTCCTCTCTCTCTCTCTCCCTTCTCCCCCCTTCGCCCCCTCTCTCCCCTCTCTCTCTCTCTCTTCTCCCTTTTCCCCCCTTCTCTCCCCCTCCCCTTCTCTCCTTTTTTTGTTTGTTTTCCCCTCGGGTCTCTCTCTCTCTCGTTTCTTTTCTCGCTCTCTCTTCTTCTCTCCGTTTCTCCCCTCGCGCTCTTCCCTTTTCGCTCTCCCCTCTCTCTTCTCTCCCCTCCCCCTCTCTCTCTCTCTCTCCTCTCTCCCCCGCTCTTTCTCTCCTCCCCTCTCTCTCCCCCCCTCTCTCTCTTTCTCTCTCCCTTTTCTTTCTCCCTCTTCTCTCCCTCTCCCCCTCTCTCTCTCTCTCTCCCTCTCTCCCCTTTTCTCTCCCTTTCTCTTTGTGTGTGGGGGTGCGGGTTGGGTGGGGGCCCATGGATGTTGTCTTTTGCCGTTTTTTTTTGTTGCTACTGCTTTTACTGCTGCTGTGCTGTTTGCTGTTGTAGGAGAGCTTGCTGCGGCCCCCCTGACAGATGTGTCGTATCTCCCCCACCGGTGAAAATTTTTTATTTTTTTTGATCCATCATGCGAACGGGGACCCCAAACACCGCGTGCAAAAGAAATTTTGGCTTGGGGAGTTTTTTCCCGGCCCCCACCGGGGGGTCCGGGTTTGATAAGAGAGAAAGAGACAGGAGAGAGAGAAAAGAGAGAGGGGGGAGAGGGGGGGGGGGGAGAGAAAATACAGAGTGAGAAGAGTCGAAAAAAAAGGGGAGACAGAGGAGAGAGAGAAAAGGGGGAGAAAAGGGGAGAGAGAGAGAGAGAAAAGGAAAAGAGAGACAAGAGAGAGAGAGAGAGAGAAAAGAAAAAAGGAGAGAAAGAGGGGAGACAAAAAAGAGGGGAGGAATGCAAAATTTAAAGGAGGGAGAAAGAAAAAGAGAGGGGAGAAGAGAGAGAAAAGAAAAGAAAAAGAGAGAGAAAGAGAGAGGGGAGACAGAGGGGAGAGCCCAGAGGAGAGAGACAGAGGAAAAAAGGAGAAAGAGAGGGGTGTTTTGGTAAAACGGGGGGGTTTTTCAAGGAGGGGGGGGGGGGACGGGGGGTTGGGAGGGGGAAGGGGGATGGGGTGGGGGGAGGGGGGGATGGAGAGGGGTTGATCCCCTTTTTTGTGCCATGAAAGGGGGTTTCCTCAGCGGGGGGGCCGGTCATTTCATTCCCTTTTTGGGAAATTTGGGGGGCCGGTGTGGAGGGAGGGGAGGAGAGAGAGAGAGAGAGAGAGAGAGAGAGAGAGGAGAGGAGGGGGGGGGGGAGAGGGGAGAGAGAGAGGGGAGAGAGAGAGGGGGGAGAGAGGGAGAAGAGGGGAAAAGGGAGAGGGGAGAGAGAAGAGAGAGGGGGGGAAGGGGGGAGAGGGGGAAAGGAGAGAGAAAAAGAGGGAGAGAGGGAGAGAGAGAGAGAGAGATTGAGAGGGAGAGAGAGAGAGAGAGGGGGGGAGAGAGGAGGGGTGAAAGAAAGAGAGGGGAAGAGACAGAAAGAAAAAGAAAACAGACAGACGGGCAGACAGGAGGAAAGGCAGGCAGGAAAGGCAGGGGGGGCAGGCGGGCAGGCGGGCCCAGGCGGGACAGACAGAGGGACAGAGAAAAAATAGAGAAAAGGGAGTGTGAGCTGTAGATAGATTGATTGAGAGGGGCGGGAAAAATACCGGAGAGAGAAAAAGGACGGAAGACAAAACGGGCAGGCGGGGAAAAAACAGACGAAGACAAAAACAGGGGAAAGATAGAGAAAGGTGGGGGGTTTAAAGATAGTTAAATTGAGATGGGCGGGAAAAAAATGGGGCGGGGGGTAGAAAACAGAGGGGAGAGGAGAGTGGGGAGAAAGGGGAGAGAGAGAGAGAGAGGGGGAAGAGAGAGAGAGAAGAAAGAGAGAGGGGGGGGAAGGGGGAGGGGGAAAAGAAAGGGGGGGGGAGGGAAAAATAAAAAAATAGAGAGAGAAAAGACAGGGGGGGGGATATAGGGGTGTGGGGGGGAATTGGGATTTGGGGAGGGAAGGAAAACCCCACACACAAAACACCACAAAACACACACACCACACACAAAACACACACCCACACACCCACTTACTTTACCCCCAAAACACACAACAAACACACACAAAAAAACCACAACACCACACACACACACAACACACACAAAACACACACCCACACACACATACACAAAACACACATGCACGAAAGCACGCCCCCCCGGTGCCCGGAAGCCCGTGCCCGATCCCTCCATAAAATACATACATACATAAAAACCCTTCAAACTTCATACATACCCCCAAAACCCCAATTTTTTAACCCATAAAAAACCCCCCATACATAAACATCCCAAATCCACATACTTTTGGCAAAAAAACCCATAATAAAAACCCAAAACCCCCAAAATAAAAAAATTTTTTTAATTAAAAAATTTTTGGGTTTGGGGACTAAAAAAAAATCCCCCCTTGCCCAAAATTTCAAAACCCCCAACAGCGGGCACACAGCGGGGTGCAGAGGAAAAGTTTAAAAAACGGGTCCCCCCCAGGGCCCCCGCGGGGTTGGGCTCTGTGTCCACCCCGTTGACCCCCACGTTTGATGATGCCACCCTGGAGAGCAACTCCTTTAAATTGTTTTAACGTCCCCAATTAAATGTTGATGTGGAAGCTTTTCTGGACTGGGTTTGTTTTTTGACGGGGAAACAGTGACCCCGGTGGAAGGGGCAAAAACCAAAAAAAAAATCAAGCAGAGCGACGTAAAAGACAACCCCCCCGGCTCGGGTTTCCCCAAAGGGCCCTGGATCCCTACTTTCCATACATACATAAAAATACATACATAAAACCCCTAAAAAAATACATTCATAAACCAAGCATAAAAATGCATACTTTACATAAAAAACTTTCATGCTTTGCATAAAAAAATTTTTGGCACGCCCGCACGCACGAGGGCACCACGCCCAACAGACAGACAGAAAAGACGATAGATAGAAAATAGATAGATAGATAGTTAAAATTGTTTAGATAGATAGATAGATAGATAGATAGACAGATAGATAGATAGACGGACGGAAGGACAGACAGACAGACAGACAGACAGAGCAGAAGAGAGAGAGAGAGAGAGGAGAGAGAGAGAGAGAGGAGAGAGAGAGGGAGGGAGAGAGAAGAGGGAGGGAGGGAGAGAGTGAGAGAGAGAGAGAGAGAGAGAGAGAGAGGAGAGAGAAGAGAGAGAGAGAGAGACAGAGACAGAGACAGAGAGAGCAAACTCTACAAACATGCTCTCTCAAAACCTTCCACCCCAAACAGAACTTGGTATCACAGAGGACGAGACGGTCCCGAGAGCGTTGTCTACGACTCTGGCAACAGGGAACCTGCAGACATGACAATGGATCATTCGTCGATGCTGCTGCCAATTCCAAGTCCTCTCTAACTCAGCCTGCGCTTCCCCATTCATGGAGACCAGGAATCTCTGGAACCAACGAAAGGAAAACGGACCGTTTTGTCACAGCCTAGCCATTTTTATAGATATGCTACAGGAGAGAGAGAGGGGGGAGGGAGGGAGGGAGGGAGGGAGGGCTGGAGGACTGAGAGGAACAAGGAAAAGAGAGTGGGGAGGGGAGGAGAAGGGACGGGAAGAGAGATGGGGAGGGGGGCGGTATGGTAATAGACTGTGATGGCACCGTGGTTCCTTCCAGGTTTAACTGCTGCTGGAGATTGAGGATGACCCTGGATGTCGAACATGATTTTGCCTGTTCTCTCGGGTGCGTGCGTGCGTGCGTGCGTGTGTGTGAGTGCGTGTTTGCGCGCGCGCGCGCGCGCGTGCGTGCGTGTGTGTGTGTGTGGTGTGGCTGTGTGTGTGTAGTGTGTGTGTGTGTGTGTGTGTGTGTGTGGTGTGTGTGTGTGTGTTGGTGTGTGTGTGTGCGCACGCGCGCGTGCGTGTTTGCGTGCGTGTGAGAGTGTGTGTGTGTGTGAAGGGGGTGCAGAAGTAAAAGGGACGAGAGAGAGAGAGAGAGAGAGAGAGAGAGAGAGAGAGAGAGAGAGAGAGAGGAGAGAGAGAGAGAGGGAGGGAGGGAGAGAGTTTATAAGGAAGGAATGAGAAAAGAAACAGAACGAAAGAAAGATAGAAGAACAGAACAAACGAATCAATGACACTAAGGAAAAAAAATAAGGAAACTAACAGCCACACCAACAACAATATATCGACAAAACATGACTGGAAAAAGGGAAGGACTGCAGAAAGAAATCAAAACAAAACAAAGGAAGACAAAGGAGACCAAAGACCTCAAGGAACTGGTTCCAGGAAAAAAAGAGGAAGGAAGAAAAGACAGAAAAAAAGAAAGAAAAGAAAAGAAAAGAGAGAAAGGGGAAAAGGCAAGAAAGGAAAGAAAGGAACAAAGAAAAGAAAGAAAGAAAAAGAAAAGAAAGAAAAAAGAAAGAGCAGAAAAGAAAGAAAGAAAGTAAAGAAAAGAAATGTAAAAGAAAGAAGAAAGAAAGAAAAAGAAAAAAGAAAAAAAGAAAGAAAGAAAAAAAAGAAAAAGGAAAGAAAAAGAAAAGAAGAAAGAGAAAGAAAGAAAAGAAAAAGGAAAGAACAGGAAAGAAATAAAGAAAGAGGAAAAGAAAGAAAAGAAAAAAAGAAAAGGGAAAAAAGAAGATTAAAGAAAGAAAGAAACAAAGAAAGGAAACGAAAGAAAAGAAAGAGGGGGGGGGGGGGGGGGGGGGGGGGGGGGGGACCAAAGAAGCAGAAACAAGCAAACAAACCAACGCCGCAGAAGCCACTTCATCCCCATCCTTTCCAGACTGGCAGAGAAGCCAGGATCAGGCCCATCTCCCGGGTGGGTCCCTTTATACTGCCCGCGGTGTGCACCCGGCTCCAGCCCAGGTCTGGAATCCCGCCTTGATGCCGATCGTGCGACAGGAGATACGATGTCAGGCCACAAAAGCACGGCAGACTGCAAACAAAAACACAACAACAAAAGGGGGGGAAGAAAAAAAACGGAAAAGAAAAGAAAAAAAGAAAGAAAAAAAAAAATGTAATCTTCCTCCCTCCTTCCACTTCCTCCTCCTCCTCCTCCTCTCCCTTCACCCACCCCCTCTACCCCTTCCCGTCCCTCCCTCTCTCCCCCCTGCCCTCCTTCTCGTGTTGATCGTGAGGTCGATCAAGACATCAAAGATGTCATACCATCCAGTGGATGACATGATCTCCAGAGCATACTTACATACAACCTTCATTAAAAAGCAAAACAGTCATCCTTCTACAACTACTATTGTCATGTTATCACAAAAAGTGGTAGTAATCCTCTCTTTGTTATGTTTTCAATATTTTTATCATCATCATCATTAGCAGTTGTAGTAGTACTAGTATTGGTATGAATATCATTATTATCATCATTACTATTTTCACTCGCTTTGTCTCTTTCCCGACGGCCTCGTTTTCATTCAACGTCCATTTTGCACTGACTTTGACGAGAGAAGTGATTTCTCGTTCTTCATTTTCGTTGTCCTGAGTGTTTTTTTGTTTTGTTTTTGTTTTTTGTTTTGTTTTAATCTTGCCTGAAGATGACTTAAGAGGTCGAAACAGCCTTGTGCTTTTTCTTGTGATGCGCTTGTTCATGTCTGGCGGATTGTAGCACTTAAACTTTTTAAGAATTGTTGCTAGAGCTTATACAATCTTCAATAAAACAAAACAAAAATCGTTGTTAGAGCATATACAATCTTCAATAAAACAAACAAACAAACACCATTCTTAGAGCATATACAACCTTCGATAAAACAAACAAACATCTTTGTTAGAGCATATACAGCCTTCAATAAAACAAAGAAAACATCGTTGTTAAGAGCATTATATAACCTTCAATAACACAAACAAACATCGTTGTTAGAGCATATACAACCTTAAATAAAACAAAGAAACATCGTTGGTAGGGCATATACAACCTTCAGTAACAGAAACAAACATCGGCTTTTGAACATATACAACCTTCAATAAAACAAACAAAACATCGTTGTTAGAATATATACAACCTTCAACAAAACAAAGAAACATCGATGTTAGAATATATAGAACCTTAAACATCGTTGTTAGAATATATAGAACCTTCAATAAAACAAACAAACATCGTTGTTAGAATATATACAACCTTCAATAAAATAAAACAAACAAACATCGTTGTTAGAATACATGCAACCTTCAATTAAACAAACAAACAACGTCGCTGGAGCATATACAACCTTCAATGAAATAAACAAACATCGTCTCTAGAGCATAATACAACCTTCAATAACATTGTTTTTTAAATTAAAAAGCAAACAAACATTGTCTCTAGGGCATGTACAACCTTCAATAAAAACAAAACATTGTTGTTAGAGCATATACAACCTTCAGTTAACAATCATGAAAAAAAAAAAAAAAAAAAAAAAAAGAAATCAACGAAACAAAACTGAACAAAACGCATGAAAGCAGAAGAGGAATTAATGAGTCGCAAAAAAAACGAAGGAACAAAGAAATGACAGAAGATCGAGGCACTGAGCGTTTCGACCTATTGGGTCTTCTTCAGGCAGCAGGACAACAAAGACCATTCCAAAGCATGGAAACACAGGACGAACACACAGGTCCTTAACACAGGACGAACACACAGGTCCTTAACACAGGACGAACACACAGGTCCTTAACACAGGACGAACACACAGGTCCTTAACACAGGACGAACACACAGGTCCTTAACACAGGACGAACACACAGGTCCTTAACACAGGACGAACACACAGGTCCTTAACACAGGACGAACACACAGGTCCTTAACACAGGACGAACACACAGGTCCTTAACACAGGACGAACACACAG
>CM031618.1:63736217-63738717 GCA_018398815.1 Conus ventricosus
CTGGTGGATTCGTCTGGGTCCACAGACGTAGGGTTTAAGGGTTTTTGTTATGGTAGTTTTAAATCTTTAACAAAAAGTTGTTCAATATGGCGTTCACTTACCCGATGGCGTGTGTAGAATTAAGTCGACAGAAGAACGTAATAATGCTAGAACTTTCCGAAAGGTTCCAGACATTTTTTTCTCTCTTCTTTCTTTCTTTCTTTTTTTTTTTTTTTTTTTTTTTTTTTTTTTTTGGGGGGGGGGGGGGGTAATATCGCCACATTTGGAGGCTGGTTCTCAGGATTTGTTTCTTTCTTTCTCTTTCTTTTCTTCTCTTCTTCTTCTTCTTCTTTCTTCTTTCTTTCTTTCTTTCTTTATTTCGCGTGCCCGGCCATGCCAGATCCTCAATCCGGTTAGTAAAGCGAAGTCTATTGCAGTCCGCCGCAGCAGCGACCCCTACCGGTCCCCACAGCTTCTCCTAGACCTCACTCAACCAGACTGGGCCATGTCTGGCGTCTCAAGGCTTTCAGGACTGTTCCCTCTCACAGCCTTTGCAGAGCCGCACAGTCTTCTCTAGTAGAGAGGAAGGCTTCCTCCCTACAGCCTGTGGAGAATGAGCTCTGGGGTCTAATCCGCTTTTTCCACACGAGCAGTGAGATGACAATACTGAACAGCAGTGTCTGACCAGCCGCCATGGCGAAGTGGTCAGCATCACGGATTCCCGGCTGGGAGGTCGTGGGTTCGATTCCCATCAGAGCCATGTGGGGATTTTTCTGCCCGACCGGCTTCTCCTACTCAAGGCTGAGTTTGCTACGAGCTCAGTTGGGAAGACAGGGACCACACAGTCGAGTTTCATCCACTACATGGATGCGTCTCTGAGAGTGTTGCTCAAACTTCCTGACCAACACTGCAGGTGTTTGGATCTCTCCAGCCCTAGTTGACGCCGAGATATATTATTATGAAAGTAAGGGTAGTGACTCGGCAGCAGTGCAGTGTCTCCTCCGGTGGGTTGCCTCATGACGACTTGACATTGGCTGCTCCCTGTGGATTGCCGATGCCGGGGCTGTGGCGGGACAGGCCTGGCTGTGGCTGTGGGCGGGGTGTCGGAATGAGCGGCAGTGGGTGCAATGCCACTGAGGTGACACAGAAGATGGGACAGAAACAAAACAAAAATATAATTAAATTTTAAAAAAATAAAGAGAAAAGATTTTTTTTTAATGAAAAAATAAACCCAGCAGTGTCTGTACAAGAGGGAGTTGTGTACCTTGTTCGCAGGCAGAAAAAATAATGACCTGTTTCAGTTGATGGCAGTAGTCCTTCGAATGAGACTACAAATCAACATTCCGTGTGTGAACGCACGCCTAACATCTAGCATACACGTAAAAGCCCAACACCAACTTTGTGGAAGAGGAAGGCCAGTTTTGGCCGTGGGTGTGGATGACACGTTGCTCCTAGCATGCATCCACTGTGAAAGTTTCTACAGACTGAAGGAAGGAAGTGGAGTGAATGGTATTGATTGAATAAATGACATGGGAAACGACTGAATGAAGCGCCGGCAGGCAGCTCTTGGGTCGGTTGTACCCAGGTAGGCAGCCCGTTTGTGTAAACGAGTTGTGTAAACATCGGCAGAATTCCCTTAAAAAAAGAAATGAAAAGATCGGTGGGAGGTTGTCCATCTGATCGATTATCAGTTTAACGTTAATTTGTGGATCAAATTTATGACTTAACTTGACTTGCTTTAGAAGCATAGGGCCTCAACAGCAAGCTTCCACCTCCGTCTGTCCCTGGCACAGGTCTTGATCTCCCCGCAGGTCAGGCTGGAGGCTATCAGCTCGTTTAGCAAGCTTCTCCTCCAGGTCTGCTTTGGGCGCTCTCGCTTCCTCTTGCCCTGCGGGTTCCACACGAGCGCCTGCCTGGTGACGTTAAAGGGCTCCTTCCGCAGTGTGTGGCCGACCCATCGCTACTTTCTCTTCCTGATCTGTACGTCCATTGGCGGATCCAATTTATGCTACCCTCAAAACGCTTACCTGGGTTGTATGGCAGTTTAGTAGAAAATCCTAACTGTGGCGTGTGGCCACATAGGCTCCGGTGAAGAAGACGGTCTTGGCGTCAGTGTCGGTGCTTCATTCTCACGAGTTGGTACCATGGATCAGGGTTTTCACCACAGCTCTGCAGATGAGACACTGGAGGCCTGTCGGGGACGCTGCCACCTTCTGTTGTCCATTGGGGAAGTGGTGGTACACCCATGCTTGTCTCCCCTATCTGTGCCTCATCAGTGGCTGGGACGTGTTGTATTCAAGTTTCCGGGGAAGATGATGTTCTTAGTTACAGAAAGGATGTCAGTTTCTGTTGCTGTTTGTAACTGTTGTTACTAAGTTTACAGAACAGAATACCACATATAATGCGATTAATTTTGCAAGAACACAGGGTCCGTACGTTCGATTTTTAAAACTATTCATGGGTTAAATTTTCGTCGTGTAGAATAGATAGATCAACGAATTTTTTTGTTTAGCCGATTAGA
>CM031618.1:63741217-63743230 GCA_018398815.1 Conus ventricosus
TAAGTTTCTTATCGTCAGAAGAAGAAACGTATAGGTAGATTTTAAATTCTAAAACTGCGATCATTAACTTCATTCACGCAAAACAGGGGGAAGGGGGGTGGGGGTGCTGCTTAAAATGACGCAATCGCAGTTCTTTATTGTCAGAAGAAGAGAAAATGCATTATGTTTTCTAACAACAATTGTGTTTTCTTTCACACAAAAGAGTTAGAGAATCGCTGCAGTCAAGTGCTGAAAGTAGAAGACTGATCTGAAACAAAGGATATCGTCAACCCCGTGACAGAAGAACAACAACGACGACGACAACAACAACAACGACAACAGCAAAAACAACAACAATAACGACAACAACAACAACGATGGAGACGACAATAACAACGATGACGAAAACAACTACAACAATAGCAACAACAAGTACAACCACGATGACAAAAACAGCAAAAACAGTTTAAGAAAACAACAATGACAACAATGACGAAAATAGCAACGACAACAGCAACAACAAGAACGATAACAACAACAAAAATGATACGACGACAGTAACAACAACAACAACGACAACAACAAAGACGACTTCGACAAATAGATAAAAACAACAACAATGACGACGATGACGACGACGACAGCAACAGCAACAACAACAACAACAACGACAACAGCAGCAAGAAAGACAACACCAACATCTCCGAGAAAACCATCATATTCTTTCAAACAACAACAGCAAAAGCGGTACCATCAACAACAAACTTCAACAACGCTGAACAATAATTATTTGAAAAAAAAGGAGGGTAAAAGAGAAGAAGTAGTGTGTGTGTGTGTGTGTGGGGGGGGGGGGGGGGGGGGGGGGGCGGGTAAGACCCATTGCGCGTGCTTTAACCAATAGCCATCCATCATCACCATCATTTTATGTCATCGACTGATATGGCCCTTTGCGGTCGGCTGGGCTATAAGCAACATTACCTTTAGCTTACGTCATAGCCCTTTGCGGTCGGCTGGGCTATAAGCAACATTACCTTTAGCTTACGTCATAGCCCTTTGCGGTCGGGTGGGCTATAAGCAACATTACCTTTACCTTACGTCATCGGAGCCCAATGTAGGCATGGTGTCAGCGGTCCTGTTGACCATTACAGAGATCACGCACACCAGTACAGGCCAAAGGACTGACCAGCAACATCATCATCATCATCTCATCATACATCGTCATCACCGCCGCCACCACCACTACCAACAATATCAACAGAGCAAACAACATCATCCGGTACTTGTTCCCCCATTCCCTCCCGGTTCCCTCTCTAATTCTGTATCCCTTCGCCCCCCCCCCCCCCTCCCATGTTCCTCTGTTCCCCTTCCCTCCCCCCCCCCCACCTCCGCCCCCCAACTTCCCCCCAACCCCCCACCCACCCCACCCAACCCCGCTTCCTCTTCTCTCTGCTTAGACTCGCTTTGAGTCTAGACAAACCTCCTCCCAACCCCACCCTTGTACTTCCATTCTGAGTCCTATCCCCCCCCCCCCCCCCTCTCTCCCCCCCCCCCCCCCTCCCCCCACCCCCCCCGCCCCCCTCCGCCATGTTTCTCCTCCTCTCTTTGCGCCAGACCCCACTTCGATTCCCGACATCTCTTCACTTTGCCATCTTGTCGCATTAAAGCGACGTTCGTTTAAAACTGCGACCGTTTAGCACATTTAGCACAACAGTGAGTCACGCTAGGTCTGCTCAGGAACGATAACGCGTCAACAAGCTCAACTGGGAGAAGATCAGTATTTCCCAAGACGTACAAAAAATGCGCGTAAATGAAACACAGCAGTTTAACTCTGGCCGTCAATAAATGTCAATAGACGTCACACTGTGCGTCATTATGACGCAAGTTGGGTTTTTTTTTCTTTTTCCAATCGAAAACGCTGGCCGATTTTTCATAGCGCAAGCAAACGATGTTGCAGCGAGAATGTGGAAGAAAGTCACTCTAGCTAAAGCCATAGTTGCACAGAGCGCTGTCTATTAAAAATTCAATAAATGAAAA
>CM031618.1:63752378-63754878 GCA_018398815.1 Conus ventricosus
GTATTAGCAGCCATCAGTGATAACCATGGCAGTCTGATATAATACAGTCTGATAACCATTCAGTCTGATAACCATACAGTCTGAAAAACCATACAGTCTGATAATAATACAGTCATAACCACAGTCTGATGACCATACATCTGATAATAATACAGTCTGATAACCATACAGTCTGATAACCATACAGTCTGATGACCGTTCAGTCTGATGACCATTCAGTCTGATGATAATACACTCTGATAACCCTACAGTCTGATGACCATACAGTCTGATGACCACAGAGTCTGATGACCTTCAATCTGATGACCATTCAGTCTGATAACCATACAGTCTGATAATAATACAGTCTGATAACCCTACAGTCGGATGACCACACAGTCTGATGACCGTTCAGTCTGATGACCATTCAGGCTGATGACCATTCAGTCTGATAACCCTACAGTTGGATGACCACACAGTCTGATGACCGTTCAGTCTGATGACCGTTCAGGCTGATGACCATTCAGTCTGATAATCATACAGTCGGATGACCATACAGTCGGATGACCATACAGTCTGATGACCATTCAGTCTGATGACCATTTAGTCTGATGACCATTCAGTCTGATAATCATACAGTCGGATGACCATACAGTCTGATGACCGTTCAGTCTGATAATCATTCACAGGCTAACAGCCATTTCCGATCCAATAAATGTTGACGGTCTGATAGTTCACAGTCTTAGGATCATTCACAGTATGGCAACAATTTGCAGTCTCAGAATCTTTGACAGTATGTCGATCATGCAGTCTGATAATTAATCACAGTCTGATTATCATTCAGTCTGATATTGATTCTTAGTCTCATACCCCAACCATTCAGTCCGATAATGATTCTCAGTTTCACACTCATTCACACTAAGCCAATTGCTCAGTCTGATTATCATGTACAGTCTGATACTTACTGTTTCACATTCTGAAAATCATTCGCACTCTGGTCATTGTTCAGTCTGAAAATCACTCACAATTTGATAGTCATTCATATTCCGATAACCGTTTACAGTTTGATAATTATTCCTACTCTGATAATCACTCACAGTCTGAAGGTCATTTCCATGCTGATAAACATTCACACTCTGATAGTCATTTGCATCTGATAGTCATTGTATTCTGAATCTCATAGTATATCATCATCTGATGCCATTGTGATACTTCATCGATAACATCAAGTTGAGCCATTTGCATCTAAAAACATTCACACAATATCATATTCTTTGTAATTACATTATGGCACATTGCATCTGAATCATCAAGTCGATCTTCATTTAAAATTATTCACGTCAAATCATTCATCTGATATTATCACAGTCAATCATTCATCGATAATTATCACATCAATAGCATTACATTCTGAAATCATCATCAATAGTCCATTCTGATATCATTCCAGTCAGATAGTCATTGCATCTGATATTCATTCACAGTCTGAAAGTCAAGCTCTGCAATTGATAATCAATTCATCAGAGTCCGATGATTATTCCGTCTGATAATTTTCACAGTAATATCACTACACACATTCCGATAATCACTCACAGTCTACTAACCATTCCATCTGATAAAATTCACAGTCTGTACTTATTTGATAGCCATTGTCATTCTGATAATCATCATATCTAAATAGTCATTGCATTCTTAATCTACAATCATTCACGTTTTTTGACAGTACAGCTGACAATCATTCATTGTGTGATATCATCCACATTCTAATAACATCATTCACGTCTCACAATCATTACAGTCTGACAATCATTCCCTTCTGACAAATTGCAGTCTGATAATCATTCATAGTCCGACAACCATTCTGAAATTTCACAGCAATACACAGTCTGATAATCATTCACAGTCCGATACCATTCATCGTACATTCTGCACAGCATACACAGTCTGATAATCATTCAAGTCGACAACCATTCTGACATTCTGAAGCATTACACAGTCTGAATCATTCACATGCTGATAACATCACAGTCTGAATCAACCATTCTGCAATATTCCGACAGACACAGTCTGACAATCATATCACATTCTGACTGTATACACAGTCTGACAATACTCACACATTCTGAATAACACAGTCTACAATGACCATCACATTCTGACAATACACAGTCTGACAATGACCTCAACATTCTGACAGTATACACATCTGATAATCATTCAAGTCGACAACCATTCTGACATTCTGACAGCAATACACATCTGACAATCTTTCACATTCTGACTGTATACACCAGTCTACAATGACTCACATTCTGACAGATACACAGTCTGACAATGACTCACATTCTGACAGTAATACACAGCCCGACAATGACTCACATTCTGACAGTATACACAGTCTGATAATCATTCAGAGTCCGACAACCATTCTGACATTCTGACAGTATACACAGTCTGACAATCATTCACATTCTGACAGCATACACAGTCTGACAATCATTCACATTCTGACAGCATACAC
>CM031618.1:63764878-63769878 GCA_018398815.1 Conus ventricosus
AAGAATAGGCTCTGCCTAAAAGCTCTCTCTCTCTCTCTCTCTCTCTCTCTCTCTCTCTCTCTCTCTCTCTCCTCTCCAAGGACAGTTTGGAAGAATAGGCTCTGCCTAAAAGCTCTCTCTCTCTCTCTCTCTCTCTCTCTCTCTCTCTCTCTCAAGCGTTGTCGTTAAAGAGGGCTAGGACCACGTGAAAAAAGTCGTATTTATGCTTATCTACAAACATTTGAAATCTGATTTTTGCAAACAGTTTATTACACGACTTCCCAATCAGTTTATTCTTTTAATTACAGTTATGAAATTTTGTTCTTGTAATCATAAGCTTGAAATAGTAGTTTAAAAAAAATAAAAAACAAAAAAAAGATGTGGGGCTGCTGAGAGAAGAAAGAATATGTGGAGAGTGATGTGAGCGAGGTAGGTGATTCATTACATTTTGTATTTGATTGCCCCAAATATGCCGCTTTACGTTGTTAGTTTCTGTCAAAACAATACCCGAAAGTACGTTCAGTGTTTAAGTTTTATAATTTTTTAGGTTGTACTTTAAACCAAAAAAAAGTGTGCTGAATTTATCCAGTTTTCAACAATGTGATTCGTATGACTTTTCATCTATTTCATTCCTTTTTTTTTTAATTCGTGGTGATGACAGTGTGTCTATTGTTATTATTCTCCATACCCATAATGGGATGAAAGGAAATACATATTGTATTGTATTGCATTGCATTGCATTGCATTGCATCACATTGTATCGCATCGTATCGTACCGTTTCGTCTTGTATTGAACTGTACTGTACTGTATGTTACTGTACTGTACTGTACTGTTCTGTACTGCGCTGTACTGGCCATCCTCAGAATCAGATAATTGAACTTGCCTCGTCTGTTCTCGTCTTGCCTTAACCTGTCGCTCTCCGTCTCACACTCTCTTGCGATTTGCTGCTTGTACGCATACGCGATTTTTCAGTTTGAGTGTTTGAATACGGTAGACTGTTGACGTTTGGTGAGGTACCAGACTCGGTAAAAAATGTAAGTGTGTGTGGGGTGGGGGGGGGGGGGGGGGGGCGCACGGCGCGTTTGCTTATTGTTTGTTTGTTTGTTAGCGCACGCGCAAGGATCAGACCGAAAAAATAGACATTGCTGGGCGAAGAGAAGTGGATTATAAGCCTGGCAAATTCGTAACATTTAAACGACAGAAAACTGCCACACGCCCCCCACCTCCCGCTTTTTAATCTTACTTTACAAATACTGGCTCGTGTTTTCGTCTTTCAACCCACCCTGTGATTTAAAATCCGAAAAGTTTTCGTATTTTCTTCTTCGTATTCTCCAAACGATTACCCTGTTCCCTTTTCATTTCTCGTCATCCCAAACAATATTATCTCGGTTTTCGTTTACCTTTTTCGTGCATCCTAAAGATTATCTCGGCTTCCGTTTTCCTTTCGTCGGTCATACAAGCGATTATCTCGGTTCCCATTTTCCCATTCTCGTAGCATCACAGTTATCCTGTTCCACATTACCTGGTTCCATTTTCCTTTTGTGTCATAACAAAACGGTTATCTTGGTTTCCGTTTTTCTTTTCTCAGCGTCATCCCAAACGATATCCTGTGTTGCCCTTGTCCTTTTTGGTCATAACGAACGGTTGTCTCCGTTCCGTTTTCCTGTCGTCAGATTATCTCTGTTCCCGTTTTCCTGTCTGTGTCATCCCCAAACGATTATCTCGTTCCCGTTTTCCGTCGTGTCATCCCCAAACGATTATCTCCGTTCCCGTTTTCCTGTCGTGTCGTCCCCAAACGATTATCTCTGTTCCCGTTTTCCTGTCGTGTCATCCCCAAACGATTATCTCTGTTCCCGTTTTCCTGTCGTGTCTCCCCAAACGATTATCTCTGTTCCCGTTTTCCTGTCGTGTCATCCCCAAACGATATCTCTGTTCCCGTTTTCCTGTCGTTCATCCCCAAACGATTATCTCCGTTCCGTTTTCCTGTCGTGTCATCCCCAAACGATTATCTCCGTTCTCCGTTTTCCTGTCGTGTCATCCCCAAAACGATTATCTCGTTCCCGTTTTCCTGTCGTGTCATCCCCAAACGATTATCTCTGTTCCCGTTTTCCTGTCGTGTCATCCCCAAACGATTATCTCTGTTCCCGTTTTCCTGTCGTGTCTCCCAAACGATTATCTCTGTTCCCGTTTTCCTGTCGTGTCATCCCCAAACGATTATCTCCGTTCCCGTTTTCCTGTCGTGTCATCCCCAAACGATTATCTCCGTTCCCGTTTTCCTGTCGTGTCATCCCCAAACGAATTATCTCTGTTCCCGTTTTCTGTCGTCCATCCCCAAACGATTATCTCCGTTCCCGTTTTCCTGTCGTGTCATACCCAAACGATTATCTCTGTTCCCGTTTTCCTGTCGTGTCATCCCCAAACGATTATCTCCGTTCCCGTTTTCCTGTCGTGTCATCCCCAAACGATTATCTCTGTTCCCGTTTTCCTGTCGTGTCGTCCCCAAACGATTATCTCTGTTCCCGTTTTCCCTGTCGTGTCATTCCCCAAAACGATTATCTCCGTTCCCGTTTTCCCTGTCGTGTCATCCCCAAACGATTATCTCTGTTCCCGTTTTTCCTGTCGGTTCATCCCCAAACGATTATCTCTGTTCCCGTTTTCCTGTCGTGTCATCCCCAAACGATTATCTCCGTTCCCGTTTTCCTGTCGTGTCATCCCCAACGATTATCTCCGTTTCCCGTTTTCCTCCTGTCGTGTCATCCCCAAACGATTATCTCTGTTCCCGTTTTCCTTCTCTCGTTTCATTCCCAACGATTATCTTGGTTCCGGATTTTCTTTCTCGTGTCACTCCTAACGATTATCCGGTTCCCGTTGAGAATGCAGCAGCTTCATTCTCGCCATCTTGGAGTCGGCATCATAGCGGATACTGTGCCAAGCGCGTGATGGGATGCGATGTGCACCAGTATAATACAACCCATCGCGATGCAGTTTACACAGTGCAATAAGCGTAGGGTGAAATAACCATAGTTTCCCAAAGTAACATCAAGAGACCTGGCGTAGAAACTATTGACTGGCTTCTGGCAAAACCATGGAAAAACAAATGTAACGCGTACAATATACGGTCAAAGCAAAACGATGAATAAAATACCGGATGGAGTGCGACATAGAACACAATGTGTACAATACGTTTTTTTTTTTTTTACTATAAAGCGCAGGAGAAGAAACTAGCACAAAAACACAACACGATGCAATTTGTATTATGCAACACTGTCAGGCCCAGGACAACCGAAAACAGTAGAATGAAAACACTTCAAATCTTCATTGATTCTTTCATTGTTATCCCTCATGTTGTTTTGTTGTTGTTGTGTTGTTTGTTGTCTAGTTGCAACATGCGCCCTCCACTTTGTATGGTCGCACCATCCAGTCTACATTCCTGCACTCATACAACCTCAAATATCCAAAACAAACAAACAAAAACGAAACAAACAAAAACGTGTTTTGGTTTAGCCCAGGCCAAAAAAAAAATCTTGAGCCACAGTAGTAAAATCAAACATTCGAACCATGGTAGAGTAGATGATAATTCGCATCAATAATTATACTAAATGCATCAGTGATTATGTCACTCGCAGCAGTAATTATATCGCACGTAGCAATAACTGGATTACTCAAAAAGGTAATTCTATCAGGCCTGCGGGAGCAATTATTGTATTCCGTGCAGCAATATTCACATACGAGCAGTAGTAACCTTAATTATATTAACACGCAGTGACGGTATAAAACGGAGCAATAATAACATTACATACAGAAATAATTGTATTACATTCAGCAATGATTACATGCAGCATTAATTATAGCTATTACACGCAACAATAATTGTATTACACGCAGCAGTGATTACATTAAATGCAAAATTATGTATATTACATACAACGATAGCAATGACACGCATCAATTATTGTACTAGGCAATGATTGTATTATTCTCAGCAATAATTATATTACACGCAACAATAATTGCATTACACGAAACGAATTTGATCATTCTCAGTAAAACCTATACACGCGCAGCTGTCCTACAGACACAATAATAATATTACACGTAGCTATACTTATTTTAAACGCTCAAAGAAAAGAAAACGTTTCAGAAATAGTATTTCAAATTTAAGTGTTTTTTTTAAAGTATATTTTTTTACGTTCGGACAGTACAATATTTAAGCCCTACCCCCCCCCCCCCCCCCCCCCCCCCCCCATCTCCTTCCCCTTCTTTTCTTCTTCTTATTTTTTGTTTTTGCCTTTTTTATGCCGATTTTCGGTCTTCAGTCACTTTTAACATTGCCCATACTTCCGTGGTGACTCGGTATGCTCACCTACAATAATTAATCTGCGATGTTTAGGAATTTTACTTCGTCAAACTGACTCCCTGAGCTTCATTCATATTGCTCGTGTGGTTGATGACCTTTCGCTGCGCATTGCTATTTAATTAACCGTCTTGGAAGAGTTACAATTAATCTAGTAGGAAGGCGCGTCATTCGGCGCCATTTCCCTAGTCAGACTAAACAGGTGTCGCTCGGGAGAACCGGAAGTCAGCAGATGTAGATAGCCGTGGTTCCGTGACACAACTGTTGCGTGCAGAAATAGATCATTGCGCTGATCTTAAGAACGAAAACAAAACAAAAACAAAAAGAAAAACAGTAACTTCAGCGTTAAAAACCGTTTTTTTGATTGTTGTTGTTGTTTTATACGAAACGTTTGTCGCCTTGCGCTTGGGAGGAATAAAGATGAAACGAGGCTGTGAGGTGAAAAACAGCATGAAAAGTAAGGGACCCGTAGATTGCTACTGGTACAGTGATATCAGTGTGGTTCAACAGACTCTTCATAGAAACGCGCTATACAAGTAACGTAAACACGCACGCACGCACGCGCGCACGCACACACGCGCGCACACACACACACAGACACATACACACACACACACACACACACACACACACACACACATACACACACACACCAATATATATATA
>CM031618.1:63774878-63791900 GCA_018398815.1 Conus ventricosus
TCGATCATGACATGCTCTTGAACGCGCAATAAGGTGTTGACTGTCGCCTTCTCTTTATGATCTGACTCTCTACAATCTATAGCAAAGACAGGTTCACTGCGCCGCCAAACGGAAGAACAAATTACAAACACAACCCGTTTCAACCTATTTGGTCTTTTTTCCCCCAAGTTGCACAAGTAACATTCAAGACGATGAAAACAGACGAACAGGCAGTCTCTCTTAACTCTTCGAACTAGGTGTAGTACGTGTTTTTGCAATCAGTTCGAAGAGATGATTCTTTGTCCTTCGATTTCATTGTCGAGAATGTTACATTAGTCCTACTTGAAGAAGACCAAATAGGTCGAAACGCGTTGCGTTCTGTAAACTGTTGTTGTTGTTGTTGTTGTTTTTCTTTCGTGTGGCGGCGCATTGATTCTGTCGTTGCTCTTGTTTTAGTTTCCGCCAGCGGTCACCCCACTTTGAAACTCACAATCATCTCATGATCATCAGTATCCTTGTGTCGGCCCTGAAGTTTGTGGTTCCTGCAGTTGGCCGGGTGAATACTGAAATTCCTTGCTTTCTTTGCTCATGTTAGTGGTCTGTTTCATTGTGTCATTGTCTTGCTGTTAGGATAACAGCATGCTTGTTCTGTATTCTCTTTAGATGGGTTTGTATGTGTGCGTATGTGTTATCTGTGTGTGTGTGTGTGTGTGTGTGTGTGTGTTCTCCCTTTTGTGGTAATATCACTAAATATGGCGAAAGCACGTTAAATAGCATTCTCTCTGTGTTTTTCTGCTAACCGATTTGGTTTCGTAGGCAGTTCGAAGTTATGGGCCTTTACCCACCTTGTTTGTTCTGTCTTGATGTAGTTGGACTTTGCAGCCAGTTCAATGTGAACTTCATATACAGCCAAGATTTTCCCCACTGTTCACTGACATACTGTGATGACTCCTTCACAGGGCGAACACACGGTCGACTACAGTTGCAGATAAGACTTTTGGCTTCAAGTCCATTGTCAGTGGTGACATTAGAAATGGTCTACAATTATTTTTTTCTGATCAAACCGGCAGATTTTCTTATTTAAAAGAAAACAAAAACAAAAACAAAAAACAAAAAAAACGATTTTTCTGATGAACAGCAGTATTCCCGCGTGATAACATTGTTTAAATAAAAGCAATTTTCTTGATGAAAACAGTCATTCTCAAAGTGTAGAAAACGTATTTTTCATAATATAAAGAGAGATTTTCCTGATGGAAACGGGGGGAAAAAACTGATAAAAGTGTATTTTATCAAACAAAAAACAGTTTCTTTCCTGATGAAACCAATTATTTTCCTCATGAACACTTTTTTTTTTTAACGAAAACGGAATATTTCTTCATGATGATAGTCATTTTTCTCTTAAAAGCAACCATTTTCTATTGAAATAGAAAATAACAAAAGTTGCAGTGTTCACATGAAACGTTTAATGTCGCTGCTACATAATTGTTATTGTCTTAAGTTTGGGTCTAGTATTGTACCATAACGTTATTAAACACCATGAGAAAAAAAAACACAATTATATGACTCACGATAAAGTCAGTGACTGTATGACTCATATATCCCCATGCACAGAAACGTTGCACTGACCACAATTTGTTATGGTCACAAATATCTGTCATATTTCTTTTCATTCGTGCGTGAATAATAATATAATAATAATAATAATAAAATAGATGATAATAATAATAATAATAATAACACAAATAATAAATAATAATAAAACAGCTGTAGTAGTAGTAGTATTGAGAGTACTTAGCCTGCATGGTGCCTGTCTTCGGCAAGAGACCAAGCTCTAAGCGCTTGACAATCCACACTGTCGTTTACACAACGGGCTGCCTACCTGGGTAGAGCCGAATGAAGAGCTTCCTGCTGGCACTTCCCGTGTTATTCAAATATTTCACTTTTTTTTAACGGAGGAGGCATGCTGTGTGTATCATACCTTGTCATCCATACCAACGGTCAAAACTGACCTTCTCACCCGGAAGTTAACATGCGTGCGAGATATTATCCACACGGACCCACGGCTTTTATATATCCTCTCATTCGATGGACTTTAAGGGAAATGTCAGAACTAGTGTTAACGCCAAGGAGAAAAACGTCCACGTGCCGAAATGGTCCAGCGGGTAAGTCGACCTCTCAACTCCTGGGTAAAGAGTTCGACGCACACACACACACATGGCACACTGTGGACCTAAGGCTGATAATTGTTGTGATCTTTCAGTTAACTCGCTATCAGACGATGGAAGCGACGAAGGATAGTTAATTTGACGTCATAATTACCGTTTTTGTAAACAGTAAACAAGTGGGGTAATGTTTGCTCCCATAAGAAAACCTAACACAGAGTAACTTTTATTCAAGACTGGCACAGCCTCTTGAATAAAAGTTACTCTGTGTTAGGTTTTCTTATGGGAGCAAACATTACCCCACTTGTTTACTGTTTATTGTTTACTGTTCCCTGCCTCATTTCATTTCCAATTTCCAATACCATTTTTGTGTTAAAATTGTCATTGTTGTTGTTGTTGTCGTTGTTGTCACACACATCTAATGACAAATTCGGCGATGAACATTAGTGTGTGTGTGTGTGTGTGTGTGTGTGTGTGTGTGTGTGTGTGTGTGTGTGTGTGGGAGAGAGAGAGAGAGAGAGAGAGAGAGAGAGAGAGAGAGAGAGAGAGAGAGAGAGAGAGAGTTTTCATAAAACAGTTGCTGTGACAGAAACACGATGGTAACCTCCCGATATTCACGTCTGCCACAGCACCGTAACGATTTATGCTGGAGCTAGACTTAATCTGATGACCAGAATCTATGTGTTCTGTAAACGCCAATACGGTCTTTGTGGTCGGCCGGGCTATTGATAAGATGAATTTACTTGACTTGTCCCGAGTGTGTTATTGTTATCATTATGCTAACATAAGGTTTTGTTGTTTCGCTGCTGGACGCAATCGGAAAGCAAAATAAAACTTTTAGAAAAACCAGTTCTGAAACATACTGCAGGATTTCAAAGAGGAAAATAAATATCATTACCCAAAAAAGATCAGTTCAACATTTTCTCAAGGCACGATGCAAAATAATTCCATAATCATGTTTTTGAGAAAAATATGTCTTCTTCAACAATAAACAAAAAAAAACGGAAGATGGAGCGGAGGGTGTGGGTTGGGTTAGGAGGGGTGGGGGTGGGGTTACAAAGGAAAAACACTGAGGATGATTCTGTGATAAGAAATATCAAAAGCACATTGTAAACGAGTACATTGTTGTTAACTGGTGGGGGTGGGGTGGGGGGGGGGTCACAAAACATCAACAAGGTAAGAAAAATACGCGACATGAACAAAATAATAGTAATACTGTCTCCAGATTACTAAAAATTGTTTACTTATGAATGCTGAACAATTAAGTGAGAACAAAGAAAAACAATTAAGTGAGAACAAAGAACAATTAAGTGAGAACAAAGAACAATTAAGTGAGAACAAAGAACAATTATGGTGAGAATAGTCGCAAGACAGTAGTATAGTATACAAACGTCATTTATCTGAAATAATTGTTTCATCTGCCCAGTTGAGTAAAGAATGATTGTTGCTCAAAAACATTTCATTCATTCATTCATTCATCCTTCCATCCATTCATTTATTTGATTGTTTATGAAGACCTGAACATTCTAACCTTTCAAAAACTGAAGAACTCTCGTGCTGGTTTTGTTTTCTTCAGCTTTATGTTTGTTCTCGTAGGTTCTGTTTTCTTACTTTCAGGTTAGATAAGATAAAGCTATTTTAGACGTCTTCTATTGTTCATTTGTCTATGCATTATTTATTCCTTTATTTCGTCTTTTATGTCATTATACTGCCCACTTTTTTTTTTTTTTTCGTTCTTGTTTGTTTTTGTTTTGTTTTGTTCCTCGTTCGAAATTCTTCATTCGCGCGCTACAAAAAAAAAAAAAAAAAAAAAGGAAAGAAAACAAACAAGTACACAAGAGGTATGCAAATTTTCAGTCAAACTCGACAGTTTGGGGGGTTTCAGTTGGAACATTTTTGGACCAGCCTGACCTCCCTTGTTATCATCAATCGATGTAGTTAGTCGGCAACAGTGAACGCCGAATTCTTTTCCTGTCAACCACAGAGAAGTTCACACACACACACACACACACACACACACACAACTGAAGGGGTCACGTGACCCGTCATATGGAATAACAGTTATCAATATTTTTTTAAAAAAAACGGAGATGAAGAACAAAGACAAAGGTGAAACAAAACAAGGAACGTCTAATACACACAGCTTCTTTCCGCTTAATACCCCGTTCGTCTTCAACGTGAAGAAGATAAACATCACACCTGGAGGCCAGGTGGTTCCAGAGAGGGGTGAAGGAGGCCATCTACATCGCGGCCACCGCACCAACCCTCAAACCGAGACAGCGGGAGACGCATCCTACCGTCGGTTTACAACTCCCTTGTTCGGTCGCATAACGTGAGCCCGACTCACGGACGTGCGCACCGAACACAGTTTACTCCGTCAGTCGAACAGTGCTGATGAAGGCTGCCGGATGGTAGCCGAAAGCACCGCTTTCGCCCGTCTGTCTTGAGAGAGGAGGTACGAATGTTCAATCAAGATAAACATCAGTTTCAACGTGAGGTGACTGCGGACGGAAACTGAAACCAACTTAAATGAAAATTTCCAAGCTGACTACTGTTCCACCGGACGAAAGGGACAGACAAATAAAAATTATACAAGCCAAAACACGAGTTTCGGCCTGTTGGGTCTCGTGCGGGCAAGACAAACACAACATTCAGGACAATGAAAACGAAGAACGAGCAAAGACGAATAATTGTTTTCAAGGAGTGGGAGAAAACACACACACACACACACACACACACACACACACACACACACAAGAGAGAGAGAGAGAGAGAGAGAGAGAGATTTGAATTATGTTCAACCATCGGTTTTATCCCTTTTGCACACCAATTATAGTAGTCTCCCCTGAGCGGTAGTTTAAAAAAAAAAAAAAACAACAAACAACACAAAAAACGTCGGTTTCCTTATACCTCTCCGGACCAAGGCGCGCAACATCAACAAACTGAAACTACTCGGCTATAGTGATAGCAGTGTTTTACATGGGAGGACGAAGGGGGAGGGGTACCTGGGGGAAGGGGGAAGGAGGTGGGGAGTGGTAGGAGGAGGCGGGGGCACAGGGATGGACGAAAAGACATCAACAATGGCAACGTTTTCAGAGCGCACTGGTTTTGTTGTGTACGTGTCGAAGTTTGCGCTTCACTTTCAGTTCTTTGTTTCTCTTGTGTGTGTGTGTGTGTGTGTGTGTGTGTGTGTGTGTGTGTGTGTGTGTGTGTGGTGCGTGTGTGTTTTTTTTCTTCTTTTTTTTCTTTTTTGTCTGAAAGAAAACGGAATTGACACTAGTTTCGTGTATACGTCGAAGCTTGCGCTTCACTTTCATCACTTTGTTTCTTGGTTTGTGTGTGTGTGTGTGTGTGCGTGGTGTGTGTGTGTGTGTGTGTGTGTGTGTGTGTGTGTGTGTGTGGTGTCGTGCGCGCGCGCGTGTGTGCGTGTGTTTGTGTGTGTGTGTTTGTGTGTGTTTCTTTGTTGTTGTTTTGTTTTCTTGTCTGAAAGAAAAACAGAATTGACATTAGTTGTGTGTATACCTCGAAGTTTGCGCTTCACTTTCGTCACTTTGTTTCTTGGTGTGTGTGTGTGTGTGTGTGTGTGTGTGTGTGTGTGTGTGTGTGTGTGTGTTTCTTTGTTGTTGTTTTGTTTTCTTGTCTGTAAGAAAAACAGAATTGACATTAGTTGTGTGCATACATTGAAGTTTGCGCTTCACTTTCGTTACTTTGTTTCTTGTTGGTGTGTGTGTTGTGTGTGTGTGTTGTGTGTGTGTGTGTGTTGTGGTGTGCGTCGTGCGTACGCGGTGCACGCGCGCGCGCGCGCGTGTATGTGTGTGTGTGTGTGTGTGTTTTGTCTGTTGTCTGAAAGAAAACAAACAGAATAGACACTAGTTTTGTGTATATGTCGAAGTTTGCGCTTCACTTTCGTCTCTTTGTTTCTTGTTTTGTTTTTCATGTTTGTTTTCGTTTGTTGTTGTCTGAAAGAAAACAGAAAGAATTGGAAGGGTTAACTTTCAAACAGGGGAGGCCTAGGCGATAAATGCCAAATCAAAATGCTCCACCATCGTGAGACAGTTTACAGTTCTTTGCGAATGGTGTAGCTCGTGCACACACACACACACACACCACACACAACACACACACACACATACACATTAATTATATATATATTTTGTGTGTGTGTGTGTGTGTGTGCGCGTGCGCGTGTGTGTGGGTTTGAGAAAACAGACTATCGGACAGAGACAGAAGAGAAAGGAGACGGAGACGGAGAGGGAAACAACCAAAAGAAAACTCAAATAAATTCAGTCTCTGATTCTAGCTTCTTTCCGTTCGATATCCGCTTAATCGTCGATATCCATATCTTTCTTCTTTTGATGTTCCCGTACGATCAAAGGTGCTAACATTGTACCCGCGGATTCTGTGAAGACTTTGTTCTAAACTGTTCCACCTGATGTGACGCCATTTTCTTCTCTTTACACACACTCTCTCTCTCTCTCTCTCTCTCTTAAAAAAAAAATAATTAAGAAATCAATATTTCTGTACTTGATCTGGCTTCTGTGCTGTTGATGATACACTTTTGTTTCAGATCAGTCTTTGAGTTTCAGCGCTTGATTTTATTTGATTCGGATTGTTAGTTTGGGCCTTTTCTTGCTTTCTCTCTTCTTTCTTTCTTTTTCTTTTTTTTTTTTTTTTTTTAAAAACTTGTTATACATTTGCACCCATTTCAACTTTCTCGCAGCTCTTGTGTTGCCTCCCTTATTGGCTTCGCTTGACTTTTTCTAATTTATTCATACGTGTTTTTTTGTTGTTGTTTGTTTGTTTGTTTGTTTGTTTTCGCGCCCGTGGCATCATCATTTGAGAGACCTGTTTTAAATGTACTTTTGCTTGTGGTATACGGTATATCAACAATACTCATTGATTATGGTCATGTACGCGTATATCATATGTTATCTTAATCCGTGTGAACATCAGTTTGATGGGGATGTATGCTCATGTTAAAAGCTTGTGTGGCAATAATAGGAGCAGATAAGGATGGCCGGTGGTGACAGCCGCAGAAAGTTTCCACCAATGATGGTCGAAAACTGGACTGATGGTAGGGTCTGTCTCTGCGTTCAGGGGAAGGGAACAGGGGTGTCTGTATGTGTGGGGTGGAAATGGGGTGGGAATGTACTTGAAACGGGGGCCGGAGTAGCTCAGTTGGTAGAGCGCCGGACTCGTGATCCTGGGGTTGCGGGTTCGAATATTGGTACAAGGGGGATTTTTCTCTCGGAGTTAACATTGGTTCTGACTCCATTCCCCATACAATCCTTCGAATGAGACTATAAACCGAGGTTCCGTGTGTGAACGCACGCACAACATCTTGCACACACGGAAAAATCCCATTACCAACTTTCGGAACAGAAGGCCAGTTTGGCCGTTGGTATGGATGACACGTTACACATAGCATGCACCTTCCACGAAGATGGAGTATGGCTGCCTTAATGGCGAGATGAAAAAAGGTCATACACACAAAAAAACTCTACTGCCAGTCTTATACAGGCAGTGTCCGCAGAAGTATCAGCCTGCGTACGCAGAAAGAAAGAAAAAAACCGAAAACTTGAAACAAGCCCCTGTACTAACTTATGTGACAAACGAGAAACGTCTGGACAAGAGGTCACACACACACAGAGAGAGAGAGTACAAATATGATCCATTTCTTTGTTTACTCATAGGCCAAAGTTACACAATACAATGCGTGGCATGAACTAGCACCTTCAATCGAACTTCTGTCACCGAAATGTAACAGAAATAATGAGCCGCCAAGCAAAGGAAAAACCCAAATTGCAAACCAAACACCGCGCGTTTCGATATACTGGGCCTTCTTCACGCAGGACAAAAAAACATCCAAAAAAATTAAATCAAGGGTCGAACAGACACGTCACTTGCCTCCTCGATCGGGTGCAAAATTTGGTCTTTGCTGAGGTTGAAGGGGGAGGATAACATAGGTTGAAATAACAATGATAATGATAATAATAACAATAATAATGTTAATGATGATTGCTGCTGATAATAATAATAAATAATATTTTTATTCTTGAATTTTACTATTGTATAAAATGTTATTATAAACTACCCATTATATGAGGTAAAGTGTGTTGTTGGACAGAACTGCGGGCTGGTGTTGCGAGTATGGATAGGCACATGCTATTTTTGGATGTATGTCTACGTGTCCATCGTACCTACCTTCGGGTGTGTATCTTTTTCTCACGTGCATGAGAATAGGCGATGATGAATGAGAGGAGAGGAGAGAGAGGAGAGAGGAGGAGAGAGAGAGGGAGAGAGAGAGAGAGTGACGGACAGGAAGACAGATAGACGACAGACAGACGAAGAAGAAGAATCATAGGCAAAGCAAACGGGAAGTGAGGGGAGGTGAAGTGAGTAGGAGATGGGGGGGGGGGGGGGGGGGGGGGGGAGGGGGTGGCGAGGGAGTGGGGGCACAGAGAGAGAACGTCATGTCGACGACCGGCATATCCGCACGCGCCAGGTCAATTCAGACTGTTACAGGCAAGCCGACCAGGGGGCGCCGGCATCAGGGCTGGGACGCACGCTCCTGCACGCATGGAGTCACGTGCGCCATCTGTCGCCGTTTCTGGCTCCCACTTTTTGTCTCCCCCGACGGGACAACCCGTCCTCTGTTGTCCCGTCGTCTCACACCGGTCTTCTCCGCTCTGACGATCTGTCGCCGATGTTGTTTTTCTTTGTGTTGTTGTTTGTTCTCTCTGTCTGTCTGTCCGTCAATCTGTCTGCCTCTTTGTCTCTCTCTCTGTTTGTCGGTCTCTCTCTCTCTCTCTCTCTCTCTCTCTCTCTCTCTCTCTCTCTCTTTCTCTCTCTCTCTCTCTCTCTCTCTCTCTCTCTCTCTCTCTCTCTCTCTCCTCTCTCTCTCTCTCTTGTTCGCATTCTGGCTCGCAACTCCAAATCCACACAATCTTGCGCGCGTGCTCGCATACATGTGAGTGTGTGTGGAGGGGGGGTGGGGGGAGAGGGTGGAAGTGCATTGCGAATTGCATGCTCACTTGCCCTTGTGTGTGTGTGTGTGTGTGTTGTGTGTGTGTGTGTGTGTGTGGTGTGTGTGTGCGTGCGCGCGCGCGCGTGTGTGTGGTGGGGGAGGGGGAGAGCGGAAGGGGTTGGGATAGGCGAATGTGTGGATGGCTTTGGGTTTAGCTGTAAATATGTATGAAAGTGTATATTATCAATACGCGCGCGTATATTGCAAGAGCGCGAGTGAGTGCGCGTGCATACGTGTGCATGCGTGAATGTGTATATTTCTGGAGGAGAGGAGGGAGCAGGGCGGACGGGGGAGTGGATGGATGGAGAGGAGAGTGTGTGTGTGTGTGTGATTTATGAAGAAATGTTAAAGGTATTTGCGTTTATGTTTGAAATCTATTTACTCAGAGGAAAATGTGATTTCTTTTGTTTGTGTTTGTTGTTTAAAAAAAAAAGTTTTTTTTAAAGAAAAAAAAGTGGAGAAGAAATATTGGCTAGCTCCAATATCTTGTCGTAGAAGAAAATGAGAAAAACGCATACAAGTGAAACTTAAGATTCTGTACGTGTGATCTGTTTGCACTTCAGGTGTAAAGTATACATTCTGTATATGTTATTGATATATTCGTACTTATGTGTTAACTTTACAAATGGAACATGATTCTGATCGATTACATTTTAGGCGTCAAATTAAAATTTGCATGTCTGATCGGTCATACGTCCTGGCAGTACAACAACCAGAACCTGTCTATCTTTAAATGTTTAGGAAGGCAGACAGATTGTTTATCACTGATGTGTATGGCGCAATCAGACATTTTTGACAGCATTTTAAAATGCGACATATTTTGGGAAGAACAGCAAAACAAACTCTCTCTCTCTCTCTCTCTCTCTCTCTCTCTCTCTCTCTCTCTCTCTTCTCTCTCTCTCTCTCCCCCTCTCTCTCTCTCTCTCTCTCTCTCTCTCTCTCTCTCTCTCTTCATACACTTTCTTCCTCCTGCTCCTCAATCGCTGTTCAACTCCCATTCCACATTCCCCTTTCCATCTCCCAATCGAAACCCCCCCATCCCCCCCCCCTCTCTCTTCTATGAAAAAAAATTCAAGAGGAAATGCAATACTTACAGCAACAGGATACTTAATCCAAACAAAACGGGTCAGTCAAACGTAGGAAACACGGGAACATACAAATTTCAAATATCAATCACAAACTCCACATAAAAAGCCAGTTTGATACATGGTTGAAAAAGCAGCATTGGATTGACGACAAGACACCCCTAGAATGACGGACCGAAAACACCCGTCACCTCAAAAACAGAAAACGCATCCATTACCTAAGAAAAAAGAAAACGTATCCATCACCTAAGAAACAGAAAAGATAACTGTCACCTCAGAAAGCAAACAAATATATCCATCATCTCAGAGAACAGAAAACATCCATCCCCTCAGAAAACAGAAAACATCCACCACCTAAGAAAACAGAAAACATCCATCCCCTCAGAAAACAGAAAACATCCGTCCCCTCAGAAAACAGAAAACATCCATCACCTCAGAAACAGAAAACGTGTCCATCACCTAAGAAAACAGAAAAGATATCCGTCACCCAAGAAAACAGAAAACGGATCCATCACCCAAGAAAACAGAAAACGGATCCACCACCCAAGGAAACATATCTGTCACATGAATGAATACCTGGTGAGCTGGGGAAATACAACACGGGACAAGGAAACGCAAACGCGAACCTTTTGAGAGAAAATTCCTTTTGTCTTGGGGGAAAAAGTGGCTAATCAACCGAATAAAGGATCTCTCTCTCTCTCTCTCTCTCTCTCTCTCTCTCTCTCTCTCTCTCTCTCTCTCCCACACACACACACACACACACACACACACACACACACGGTGTTCTGTTTCCGGTTCTCGGTCCGCTTGTTTACGTCATCTTATCCTTCCTATCCTTTAGATCCAACCTCCAGTCTCGCGCAGTATTTTGTTCATCTGTTTCTCTCTCCCTTTCTTCCCCCGCCCCACCCCCACCCCCACCCCGCCCTACCCCCACCCCCACCCACCCCCACCCCCACCCCGCCCTACCCCCACCCCCACCCCCCCCCTTTCTCTCTATTTTTTTTTTTTTTTTAACCACAGCGGAGGTTTGTCTCTCGGCAGGCTGACGTAAAATCTACGTAGGAGGTAAGATGGCACGAGCAGGTGAAGGCCATTTTAGAGCGGATCCCAGACAAAAGAGCAGATCCAAAACTTTCTTTCAGAGGACTTTTCCACCTTGGTTTACGGTCTCCGCTCTCCCGAACGCCTTCACTTCTAGTTGTCATGAAGGTTCCGTAGGCCGGGCTTGGCAGTTTTTATTTTCATTGTTTTATTTGTTTTAATTTTCTTTTGATCTCTTTAATTCTACATTGATTTTGAATCAGTATAGTGTGCGCTAATATTTTTTTTTTTCTTTTTAATATGTCATTGTTAGGACACATTTTCTTTATCAATGAGAAACAAGTTTGCGACGTTTTGGTGATTCAAAATAATACGTTATCCGGAACTGTTCAATGGGCGTATGCGTTCAAGTTAAGTAATGTTCGATGTATTTGTCCCGATTGTTTTCTTTTTTTTTTTTTTTTTCTTTTAATACACAGCGTATGTGTAAAAGGAGAATACTTACTTATACAAATTGTCCATGAGCAAGTCGTTTGGGTTAGAGAAAGACAATATTTTGGCGGGGTTTTTTTGGTGTTTTTTGTTGTTGTTGTTGTTGTTTTTGTGCAGGCCTATGTGTTGCAATTCAATAACGCTTGTGCTGAATTGTTTTGTCCAAGGCGTATGTGTTAATGTTAAATTAGGTTTGTGTTGATACTTTTACCGCAAGAGCTATTTACGTAGTAACACTAAATCATATCTATTTTTTTGCTAACTTTCTGTTGCAATTCTCACGTGTGGAAACAGAATGACAGTTATGTTTGATTTTCTGTTTGCGAGGTGTATGTACGTTAAGTGAAATGATACTTAAACAACATTTTCTGTTGCAAAGCTTACGTGCTTAAGTGCAACAATATCTGTGCTGTAATTTTGATTTTGGTGCTTGTGCATTAAAGGACAGCATTCATTTTGTTGAATTTTTGTTATTGTTGTTGCTGTTGTATATATGTATCTTTGAATAGAATAATATTTCTGCCGACTTTCTGCTGCAATGCGTACCTCTAGAAGTAGCATAACATGTAACTGATTGCCCTGAAGCCGGCTTACATGTGCAAAATGATATCAATTGATATTGAATTTTTGCTGCACAGAATGTATGTGTAAGCAGAAGACCATGCAGCCTGTTGCGAGACTAACGTCAAAGTGGAACAACGCTTAGCTAGAATTCCATGTTTCAAAGCATATGCGTTGATGCCAAATAATAATGATTAATTTTCTTCTCAAATATGCGAGGCAAACCGTGTGTCTTAAAACTAAAGAAAAAAAAAAGTTTGTTTTGAAATTTCTGTCGCAAAGCTTACATATTTAGGTACTTTCGTGCCGATTTCTTATGTTGCAAGATTTACGTGTGAGAGTAGAATCACATTTGTGTCTGAAGTATCTGCTGCAAGGCTTATGTGTTCAAATAGAACAATATTTGTGCTGAATTTTCTGGTGCAAGGATGTTATTGTTGAAGTAAAATGATAGGTGTTCTCGGCTTTAAGTCGCAAGACCCGTGTGTCGGAGTAGAATAGTATTGTCCTGAAATATCGGTTGCAAAGCTTATGTGCTAAAGTAGTAAAACAACGTTATGGATGAGTTTCTTTCCCAGAGATAACTTCCTCTTTGATGCATTTGTGTACTTGTCCCTGTCATTGCGCACATATATATGGAAATCGGGCAGTCTTGTTTTCTTTTGATTTCATTGTTTTGAACTGAGCGATGAGCTGCTTGAAAGCAAGAGAGAGACAGAGACACAGAAGAGAGAGAGAGAGACAGACAGACAGACAGAGAGAGAGAGACAGAGAGAGAGAAACAGAGAGAGAGAGAGAAGAGAGAGATAAACAGAGAGAGAAAGAGAGAGGCAGACAGACAGACAGACAGAGTAAATAAATGGATGAATGAACGAATGAACAAATGAATGAATGAATGAACGAATGAATGAAAAACAAGAATACGGAAGTTTTGTTGTTGTTTGTTAATGGAAGAAGAATAAGAAGGAAAGATCGGTCAAACCATTTCAACAAAGAGTGTAAACAGCGACTTGAGGACACAGACAAACCGATATTTTTGTCCTCCTCTTCCTTTCCTTTCTTTTCCATTCCCGTTCTTTCTTTCCCCCCTCCATTTCTGTCATTCTTTCTCCTCGTTCTCACGGTCTCTCTCTCGACTAACGGGCATGTATATCCTCAAAACGGTCAAGTCTCAGAGTCTGATTAACTAATGGGCGCAAGGGCAGTGAACTGCCGGTCAGGTTCACAGTGCGTCTGGGGCACGGGGCGATGGCAGGTGGAGCGGACTCATAGTGCAAAAAGGAATAGAGCCTTCGTGTGTTTTGTAATTGTCTGTCTGTCTGTTTGTCTGTCTTTTTTCTTTCCTTTCTTTCTTTCTCTCTTTCCTTTTTCTTTCTTTTTATCTTTTTTCTTTCTTCTTTTCTTTTTTCTTTCTTTTCTGTTTTTTTTCTTTTACTTTCTTTACTTAATTTATGTCTTTCTTTTTCTATTCTTTCTTTCTTTCTTCTTTCTCTTTCTTTTTTTTTTCTTGGTTTCTTTCTGTCTTTCTTTCTTTCTTTCTTCTTTCTTTTTTCTTTCTTTCTGTCTCTTTTTTTTTCCCTTCTTTTCCTTCTTTCTTTTCTTTCTTTCTTTCTTCTTTCTTTTTTCTTTCTCTCTGTTTCTTTTTTTTTCTTTCCTTCTTTTCCTTCTTTCTTTTCTTTCTTTCTTTCCTTTGTCTTTCCTAACTCAAGACATGATGATGATGATGACGATGACGATGACGATCGTGTGGTGGTGACAGTCATGATGAAGTCATGTCCTTCACTCATGTTCTTTGTTGCCCATGCAGCCGATGCCACGGAGCATGTGTATCAGCCTTTAAAGCCAGTTGAAATTCAAGAAGAAGAAAAAATCAATTCTAAGGAACAGATTGACACGCTCAAATTCAAAATCCCAAACCAAGTAATATCCTTAAACTAAAAAAAAAAAAAAACGATGCAAAGCGAAGTTTATTATCCTTCACGTTTGAGCTGCATCAAATAAAAATCTTGATACTTAAATGAAAGAAAAGGAAAATAGAACAAATGGAGGAGGAGGAAGAGGAGGAGGAGAAGAAGAAGAAGAAGAAGAAGAAGAAGAAACGGGGAAAAAATATGAAAGACAAAAATAATGATAATAATAATAATAATGATAATAATAATAATAATGATAATAATAATAATAATGATAATAATAATAATAATGATAATAATAATAATAATGATAATAATAATAATAATAATAATAATGATGAAAATACAAATCACATCAGGCGGAACACCTCACATCAAAGTTATCGTGAGGATGGCGACGACGATGGTGATGATGATGATGATGATGATGATGCTGAGTAACAGCAACGGTGATTATATTCAGCATAATAACACCACCCTCCTGTCCTTTCGCAAAACTGCATGCCTTCCAGGGTGCTTTAACGCTACCCCACCCCCACCCCCACCCCCACCCCCCTCTCTCTCTCCCTCCCTCTCTCTCTCTCTCTCTCTCTCTCTCTCTCTCTCTCTCTCCTCTCTCTCTCTCTCTCTCTCTCTCTTTGCCGATATTCCTTCTTTCTTTCGACGTTCTTCAGACTGTAAGTGGTCTATTTCTTTTTTTTTATTTAATTTGATTGTTTGTTTATCATTGATCGATTTACCAAGCTTGACAGGGGCTCAGTGTCATTCTAGATCGATGTTCATTTAGTGTGATAAATATGACGTCAGTGAAATATGGCAGTGCAACCCGTTCAAGAAACGCTGTGTGGTTTGTGGTTCTGCCCCCCCCCCCCCCCCCCCCCCCCCCCCCCCCCCCCCCCCCCCCCCCCCCCCCCCCCCCCCTCCCCCATTTTCAATTGTTTGTTACTTATTCTGTTTTCGTATTCATGTATGTAATTAATTATTTATGTATTTGTTTTTGTATTTCTATCAATGGGGGGGGGGGGGGGGGGGGGAACAAACCACAAACCACACAGCGTTTCTTGAACGGGTTGCACTTTGGATTCTCTCTTGAGGGCACATAAGACCGTATGGCGAAAGCTTGGCTGTGTCTGGAGGGGCAACTGTCTTCATCTGTCCGTGGGCAGGGGTGGTTTGGGGTCTGTGGGGTGTGCTCGGCAGCTGGAGGGTGGTGTTTTTCGCCGGTGGTCTCTGCAGTCATGAAATACGGGCTGGTACACCCATGGGGATGCTACTTTAAGGCTGTTATGAGCTGCATCCTGTAGTCTAATTTACCTCTGTTCAGGAGCAGGTATGTCCCTTGATATCTTAATGGAGTGTCCTGTGCGTGCCTGTACCCATCGTAAACACAGCGCAGGCCTCCAAGGGTGGTACAGGACTGCTCTAAAGGCAGGTGAAGACAGTGCTTCTCTGGGTCTTCCCCAGCACCTTCGGGTGTTTCTTTTTCTTCTTTTATGTATTTGTTTTTGTATTTCTATCTTTCTGTTTTGATTTTCCTTTGTGTGCGTGTGTGTGTGTGTGTGTGTGTGTGTGTGTGTGTGTGTGTGTGTGTGTGTGTTGTGTTTGGGTTGTTTTTTGGAGGGGGGGGGGGGTGAGGGGGGTTACTTTGCGATACTTTGAATCACGCAAAAACAGAAGACAGTTATAAACTGCGGAAGTTTGAGTGCCTGTGCTGGAGTAGTAGTTGGATTCCTCGTATTCGTATTGTCTTTGTTTTGTTTTGTTTTTTTTTTTCTCGTTCTTTGTTCAGTTCCCTTTCACATTCTTCTTTCTTACGAACTCTTTCCTTTCTTCTTTCTTCGCTGCCGTGTCCTTTCTTTCTTTCTTTCTTTCTTTCTTTTCTTCTTCATGTTGAGTTTATGCTCGTTTCTTTCTCCGTGTTTATCATTCATTTATCAATCAGATTAGGTGCTCGACAGTCTGCGGTCTTGGTATTCAACGTGAAGAGCCCATTCATTTACAAAATTAAATTATTATTCAAAATGATTGTGTGTGTGTGTGTGTGTGTGTGTGTGTGTGTGTGTGTGGTGTGTGGTGTGTGTGTGAGAGAGAGTGAGAGAGAGAGAGACAGAGAGAGAGAGAGAGAGAGAGAGAGAGAGAGAGAGAGAGAGAGAGAGAGAGAGAACGTGCGCGCTTTCGTGCTCACACGCATACAACCAACCCGCCGTGTTTGTGTACCCGATGAGATTTACACACACGTCAACACACACGTCCACACACACACGCGCGCGCGAGCGCACGCGCGCGCCCGGCACGCACGCACGCACGCACACACACTCACACCAGAATAGCATAACAGTAATAATCCAGGAGAAGAAGATGAACTCACGTAAAACAAAAAATAAAACGACCAGAGCGCAGCCATCACCTCCCGACCTCCTACAGTATACCAATCAGACAAATGGCTCAACCATTGCCCTCTCTCTCTCCCCTCTCTCTCTCTCTCTCCCATGCCTATTTCTCTCTCTCTCTCTCTCTCTCTCTCTCCCCTCTCCCTAGCCTATCTCTCTCTCTCTCTCTCTCTTTTCTCTCTCCTCTCTTATTAAAGCCATTGATAGGGATAGAGCGCATTGTTGGTTGAAAGACAAGACCTGCTGCGTTTTCTGTCATCGACAACAATGAATGTCACCCTACTTGCGTGACCCACGATACTATCTCGACCCTACCCCTACCCTCCTTGATCCCACCCAACCCTGTCCATCACCACCTACCACCTCCTCCCC
>CM031618.1:63802974-63807974 GCA_018398815.1 Conus ventricosus
GAGAGAGAGAGAGAGGGGAGAGAGAGAGAGGAGAGAGAGAGAAGAGAAGAGAGAGAGAGAGAGGAGTTGTTTGCTGTTCTTCCCAAAATAGTCGCATTTTAAACTGCTGTCAAAAATGTCTGATTGCGCCATACACATCGATGATAAACAATCTGTCTACCTTCCTAAAGATTTAAAGATAGACAGTTCAGGTTGTTGCACTGCCAGACGTATGACCGATCAGACATGCAAATTTTATATTTGAGGCCTAAAATGTAATCCATCAGAATCTTGTTCCACTTGTAAAGTTAACACATAAGTACGAATTATCAATAACATATACAGAATGTATACTTTACACCTGAAGTGCAAACAGATCACACGTACAGAATCTTAAGTTTCACTTGTATGCGTTTTTTCTCATTTTCTTCTACGACAAGATATTGGAGCTAGCCAATATTTCTTCTCCACTTTTTTTTTCTTTAAAAAAAAACTTTAAAAAAAAAATAAAAATAAAAAATCACATTTTCCTCTGAGTAAATAGATTTCAAACATAAACGCAAATACCTTTAACATTTCTTCATAAATCACACACACACACACACACACACACACACACACACACACACACACACACGCGCGCGCGCGCGCGCGCGCACACACACACACACACACACACACACACACACACACGGTGTTCTGTTTCCGGTTCTCGGTCCGCTTGTTTACGTCATCTTATCCTTCCTATCCTTAAGGTCCAACCTCCAGTCTCGCGCAATATTTTGTTCATCTGTTTTCTCTCTCCCTTTCTTCCCCCGCCCCCCGCCCTACCCCCCACCCCCCACCCCCCTCCTTTCTCTCTTTTTTGTTGTTGTTGTTGTTGTTGTTGTTGTAAACCACAGCTGAGGTTTGTCTCTCGGCAGGCTGACGTAAAATCTACGTAGGAGGTAAGATGGCACGAGCAGTTCCAAGGTCAAGGCCATTACATTTTGGAGCGGATCCCAGACAAAAGAGCAGATCCAAAACTTTCTTTCAGAGGACTTTTCCACCTTGGTTTAGGGTCTCCGCTCTCCCGAACGCCTTCACTTCTGGTTGTCATGAAGTTTCCTTAGGCCCGGGCTTGGCAGCTTTTATTTTCATTGTTTTATTTGTTTTAATTTTTCTTTTGATCTCTTTAATTCTACATTGATTTTGAATCAGTATAGTGTGCGCTAATATTTTTTTTTTCTTTTAATGTGTCATTGTTGGGACACATTAGCTTTATCAATGAGAAACAAGTTTGGCGACGTTTTGGTGATTCAAAATAATACGTTATCCGGAACTGTTCAATGGCGTATGCGTTCAAGTTAAGTAATGTTCGATGTATTTGTCCCGATTGTTTTCTTTGTTTGTTTTGTTTTTTCTTTTAATACACAGCGTATGTGTAAAAGGAGAATACTTACTTATACAAATTGTCCATGAGCAAGTCGTTTGGGTTAGAGAAAGACAATATTTTGGCGTTTTTTTGTTTGTTTGTTTGTTTGTTTGTTTTTGTGCAGGCCTATGTGTTGCAATTCAATAAAGTTTGTGCTGAATTGTTTTGTCCAAGGTGTATGTTTAATGTGAAATTAGGTTTGTGTTGATACTTCTACCGCAAGAGCTATCTAGGTAGTAACACTAAATCATATATTTATTTATTTTTTTGTTGTTGCTAACTTTCTGTTGCAATTCTCATGTGTGGAAACAGAATGACAGTTATGTTTGATTTTCTGTTTGCGAGGTGTATGTACGGTAAGTGAAATGATACTTAAACAACATTTTCTGTTGCAAAGCTTACGTGCCTAAGTGCAACAATATCTGTGCTGTAATTTTGATTTGGTGCTTGTACATTAAAGGACAGCATTCATTTTTGCTGAATTTTTGTTGTTGTTGTTGTTGTTGTATATATTGTATCTTTGAATAGAATAATATTTCTGCCGACTTTCTGCTGCAATGCGTACCTCTAGAAGTAGCATAACATGTAACTGGTTGCCCTGAAGCCGGCTTACATGTGCAAAATGATATCAATTAATATTGAATTTTCTGCTGCACAGAATGTATGTGTAAGCAGAAGACCATGCATCGTGTTGCGAGACTTACGTCAAAGGGGAACAACGCTTAGCTAGAATTCCATGTTTCAAAGCATATGGGTTGATGCCAAATAATAATTATTAATTTTCTTCTCAAATATGCGAGGCAAACCGTGTGTCTTAAAACTGAAAAAAAAAATGTTTTGTTTTGAAATTTCTGTCGCAAAGCTTACATATTTAGGTACTTTCGTGCCGATTTCTTATGTTGCCAGATTTACGTGTGAGAGTAGAATCACATTTGTGTCTGAAGTATCTGCTGCAAGGCTTATGTGTTCAAACAGAACAATATTTGTGCTGAATTTTCTGGTGCAAGGATGTTATTGTTGAAGTAAAATAATAGGTGTTCTCGGCTTTATGTCGCAAGACCCGTGTGTCGGAGTGGAATAGTATTTGTCCTGAAATATCGTTGCAAAGCTTATGTGCTAAAGTAGTAAAACAACGTTATGGATGAGTTTCTTTCCCAGAGATAACTTCCTGTTTGATGCATTTGTGTACTTGTCCCTGTCATTGCGCACATATATCTGGGAATCGGGCAGTCTTGTTTTCTTTTGATTTCATTGTTTTGAACTGAGCGATGAGCTGCTTGAAAGCAAGAGAGAGACAGAGACACAGAAAGAAAGAGAGAGAGAGAGAGAGAGAGAGAGAGAGAGAGAGAGAGAGACAGACAGACAGACAGACAGACAGAGACAGAGAGAGACAGAGAGAGAAGAGAGAGAAACAGAGAGAGAAAGAGAGAGGCAGACAGACAGACAGACAGAGTAAATGAATGAATGAATGAACGAATGAACAAATGAATGAACGAATGAACGAATGAATGAAAAACAAGAATAGGGAAGTTTTGTTGTGTTTGTTAATGGAAGAAGAATACGAAGGAAGATCGGTCAAACCATTTCAACGAAGGGTGAAACAGCGACTTGACGACACAGACAAACCGGTATTTTTGTTCTTGTCTTCCTCCCCTTTCTTGTCCATTCCCGTTCTTTCTTTCCCTCCATTTCTGTTTTTCTTTCCCCTCGTTCTTACCGTCTTCCTCTCGACTAACGGGCATGTATATCCTCAAAACGGTAAAGTCCCAGAGTCTGCTTAATTAATAGGCGCAAGGGCAGTGAACTGCCGGTCAGGTTCACAGTGCGTCTGGAACACGGCGCGGTGGAAGGTGGAGCAAAGGAATATAGCCTATGAGCGTTTTGTATTTTTTCTGTCTATCTCTTTCTTTTTTCTTTTCTTTTCTTTCTTCTTTCTTTCCTTTTTCTTTCTTTTTATCTTGTTTCTTCCTTCTTTTCTTTTTTCTTTCTTTCTTTTTTTTTTCTTTTTTTCTTTCTTTTCTTAATGTATGTCTTTCTTTTTTTCCTCTTCTTTCTTTCTTTCTTCATTTCTTTTTTCTCTTTCTTTCATTCTGTCTTTCTTGGTTTCTTTCTTTCGTTGTTCTTTCTTTTTTTTTTTCTCTCTTTTTTTCTTTATTTATTCTGTTTTTCTTTCTTTCTTGGTTTCTGTCTGTCTTTCTTCGTTATCTCTCTCTCTTTTTTCCTTCTTTCTTTCTTCTTCTCTCTTTCTTTCTTTCTTTCCTTTGTTTTTGTTTGTTTGTTTCTTTATGTCTTTTTTCCCCTACCTCAAGACATGATGATGATGATGACGATGACGATGACGATCGTGGTGGTGGTGACAGTCATGATGAAGTCATGTCCTTCACTCCTGTTCTTTGTGGCCCATGCAGCCGATGCCACGGAGCATGTGTATCAGCCTTTAAAGCCAGTTGAAATTCAAGGGGAAAAAAACAGTTCTAAGGAACAGATTGACACGCTCAAATTCAAAATACCAAACCAAGTAATATCCTTAAACTAAATTTTAAAAAAAAACGATGCAAAGCGAAGTTTGTTATCCTTTACGTTTGAGCTGCATCAAATAAAAATCTTGATACTTAAATGAAAGAAAAGGAAAAAAAGAACAAATGGAGGAGGAGGAAGAGGAGGAGGAGAAGAAGAAGAAACGGGAAAAAATGTGAAAGACAAAAATAATGATAATGATAATAATAATGATAATAATAATGATAATGATAATAATAATGATAATGATGATAATGAAAATACAAATCACATCAGGCGAACACCTCACATCAAAGTTATCGTGAGGATGACGACGACGATGGTGAGATGATGATGATGATTAACAGCATGGCGTTTATATTCAGCATAATAACATCACCCTCCTGTCCTTTCGCAAACCGCATGCCTTCCAGGTCTTTGACCTTTTTCCCACCCCATCCCCACCCCCCACCCCCCTCTCTCTCTCTCCCCCTCTCTCCTCCTCCCCTCTCTCTCTCTCTCTTCTCCTCTCTTCCTCTCCTTCTCTCCTCTCTCTCTCTCTCCTCTGTCTAATTGCCGATATTCCTTCTTTCTTTCGACCTTTTCTTCAGACTGTAAGTGTCTATTTCTTTTATATTTATTTTGATTGTTTGTTTATTTGATCGATTACCAAGCTTGACAGGGTTTTTATTATTGATCGATTTACCAAGCTTGACAGGGGCTCAGTCATTCTAGATCGGTGTAATTTATGTGATAAATATGACGTCAGTGAAATATGCAAGCAACCCTTCAAGAAACCTGTGTGAATTGCGTTCGGGGTTTTTTTCACCCCATTTTCAGTTGTTTGTTACTTATTTCTTTTTTTTCGTATCAGGGATGTAATTAATTATTTATGTTTTTGTTTTTGTATTTCTATCTTCGTTTTTTTTTTCCTTTTGTGTGCGCGTGTTGGTGTGTGTGTGTGGTGTTTGTGTGTGTGTGTGTGTGTGGGTGTGTGTGGTTGGGTTTGTTTTTGGGGGGGGGGGGGTGAGGGGTTACTTTGCGATACTTTGAATAAACGCAAAAACAGAAAACAGTTATAAACGCGAAGTTTGAGTGCTTGTGCGGGGGT
>CM031618.1:63812974-63820612 GCA_018398815.1 Conus ventricosus
CCTTCTTTTCCTATCTCCTCTCCCCCCCCCCCCCCCCCCCCCCCCCTTCTCTCCTTTCTTCTTCCATTATATTATCTTTCTAGTTATTGTTACTTGGGAGAAAGAAGGATTGAAGATGAGGACCGGGAGGGGGGGAGGGGGAGGGGGGAGGGCGAGGGGGGGGGGGAAGAAGAAGAGGGAGGAAGAAGAAAAGGGGGGAGGAGAGGGAAGGAGGAGGAGTTGGAGGAAGAGAAAAAGAAAACGAAGAAAGAAGAAGAAGAAGAAAAGAAGAAGAAGAAGAAGAAGAAGAAGAAGAAGAAGAACAACAACAACAACAACAAGTACAATAGCAACAACAAAAAGAAGCAAGAGAGATGCTCCTAGACGAAAACAATGCAGACTGAAAAGAAGGAAGGTAATAAGGTGTTAAGAGGATGAGAAGGAAGAAGAAAAGAAGAAGAAGAACAAAAAAAGAAAGAAAGAAAAAAAAGAGAAAGATGGAAAGACAGAAAGGAGAGGGAGGGAGGAGAGCAGGAAGAGAAAAGGGAGAGGGAGAACGAGGAGGAAGGGATGAAGAAGAAGGAGGAGAGGAGGAGGAGGAGAAGAAGGCAACAGCAACAACAACAACTACAATAACGACGTCAACGACGGCAACAAGAACAACAAGATGCAAAGCATATAAACGTACTCCCAGTACAGTGACAGACAGGGGAGACAATTTCCAGTTAGTGGAGGAAAAAAACTCGACAGTGCGGTGGTTATTTCCCTTCTCGGACTTGATTTTTTTTCAATTATCATTTATAGCCGCTAGTAACGGCTATTCTGGTAAAAACAAAACATCGGCATCATCCGTGACCCATGAACATACCTACAAATTTTCAGAAATTTCGGCCCAGAAGTTTTGTCTGGAGCGAGTAGAACACATTTTGACCACAGACGAACACACAGACAGACAGACAGACAGACAGTATTTTCTCGTTCCCATTGTAAAGTACTCCCTGTTCTATAAGAACTGGGAGTACAAATATAATCAAGTGAGGTTTGCGTTCAAGGTAGAAGAGTGGAGGAGGAGGAGGAGGAGGAGGAAGAGGAGGAGGAGGAGAACAAGAAAAGGAAACAAGAAGTAAGATGGAAAGAAGAAGAAGAAGAAAATACCAATGAAATCTTCTTCTTCTTCTCCTCCTCCTCCTCCTTCTCCTCCTCCTCCTCCTTTTCTTCTTCTTCCTCTTCTTCTTTTCCTCTCTTCGCCTTCTTCTTCTTCCTCCTCTTCTTCTTTTCCTCTTCTTCTTCTTCTTCTTCCTCCTCCTCCTCTTCTTCCTCTTCCTCCTCTCCCTCCTCCTCCTCCTCCTCCTCCTTCTCCTCCTCCTCCTTCTTCTTCTTTTCCTCCTCCTCTCTCCTCCTCCTCCTCCTCCTCCTCCTTCTTCTTCTTCTCTTCTTCTTCTTCTTCTTCTTCTTCCTACCTCTCATTTCTCTCTCCACGCTCTTCTACCCGACCTTCTCATCTCACGGCGGTCTCCCCATTGGAGTAATGATACACAGTTGCAGTATGGCATGATGTGAATGAAGAGTTTACATGTTTATTTTAATGGCTAACTTTCATTTTCATTTCCTTTGTCTGTTTGCTCAGTGAAATGTTGTTTACATGAATTTTATTTCAGTCATTCACTCTTTAATATTTTGACCGTGCTTTTGTTCATTTTCGCATTCTTTGTATAGAATAAACAAGACTGAATGGGGGGGGGGGGGGGGGGGGGGGGGGGGGGATCAGCACGATTGACAATACATTCTATGTCCGAACATGGGGGGAAAAAAGATAAAACAAATAAAAGAACAGCAAAAACGACAAACACACACACAACGCGCGCGCGCGCACCACACACCACACACACACACACACACACACACACACACACACACACACACACAGAGTCAGGATTTATTCCGTTTTGAATACATTTATAAGAACATTGTAATTTACAGAAAGAATCTTTTTTTTTAAATCGATATTTTAGAAATGAAAAGATTCAGGACATCAACTCAGAATACGTTAATACGTGTTTTTCATTTTTCAAAATCAAGTATTTAGAAGGTCTCCATTATGAATAACTATAAGAAAAAGAGTTTCCATTCATGAAAATATGATGGAAGCTGTGCGAAAACTAACTAGAGGTCTACAACATAAACGAACAAACAAAAGATCCTCTTTCCGAATTTTGACCAGTTGGTAAACTCACTTTGTAGGGAATGTACGCACACTCACGCACACGCTCACGCACGCACGCACGCACGCGCACGCGTGCACGCACACACACACACACACACACACACACACACACACACACACCACACACACACACACACACACGCACGCACGCACGCACGCACGCACACCTGCGCGGGCGAGGTTGTCGATCTTAATAATTTACCTCACCACACATCACCGTACCTGTTCTTCAGAGAGAGGAGAGAGAGAGAGAGAGAGAGATCGTTGGGGATGGGAGGAGGTGGGATGGGAGGGGGTTGGGGGCGGGATGGGGGATGGAGGGCAGCTTTGTCGGCCGGGCGGCATTGTGTTTATGGAGTCGACGCACGGGGACAGGTTGTGAATATTATGGCTTTTGTGCACGTGCCACTTGGATCACGTGCGTGCTCGGAACCTTGTGCTCTGAGTGTGTGTGTGTGTGTGTGGGGGGGGGGGGAATGGGGGATGGGGGGGGGGGGGGGGAATGTTCATATAGATACTTCAGCTCGCACGCACAGATGCAGGTCAATCTATTTATTTGGCGTGATGTTTATTTGTGTGATGTTTTCTTTATAATATACATTTTATACATCTATTGATAAATTTACTTTCATACATTCTTAATAGGACAGACGTATCGACCAGACGCGGGGAAATCGTGATGTATTGCTTAAGTGCACTAAGTTGATGTATTATTAGTCTCAGGCTTAACACACCAAGGGTATCGTTTGAACTCATACACGCATATGCACACTCATGCGCACTACCAAAAATTCACCCTCTCTCTGGGAATGGATGTCACCATTCGTTTCGTACTCCCTAAACGACTGAAGAACAAAAATACAATTTCTATGCTTACTTATAATTAATCATGTACAATCAAATCAAAACAATGAAATACAAAACATAAAAGATCAATCCATCCTAATCCCGGTTATAATAAAATAAACTTCTTACCTGGCGCAGGTTTTCCCACACACACAACCACGCTTATCATTCACACCCCAACAACCACAGTTCATGCCAAAGTTGCTTCAGCGTCTTTCTTCACACTGCATGAGGTGATGCCTTGGTTGCTGCACCAGGTTTCAAGGACTGGGTCTTTTGGGTCGTCTCTGGGATCCTCGACGTAGAACGCGTTCTTCTTCGTCTCTTTCATCCAACTCTGGGTTCAATTTCATTTGTCTGTCTCAACCACCTCTGGGCTTCAACTTAGTTTCCTTCTCTACCACTTGTCTTTGAACTATAAGACCTTGCTGTCTCTTCTGTCTCCCAGACCCCACGTTTCTCTCGAACCCTTTCTCTGTCCTTCCACTTCCTTCTCCTCTCTCTCTCTCTCTCTTCTCCTCCTCCTCTCTCTCTCTCTCTCTCTCATCCTTCTGCCTCTCTCTCCTCCCATCCTGGTGTTTGTTCTCTCCTCACGTTGTTCTCCACTCAGTTTATCTAGAGGGAAACAAGGAATTCCCTTTCGGCCATGCCTTTGTCACGCTGCTTCCAAACCCCTAGTTCCACAAGTACACTGAATTCTCCATTCGCTACATTCTCCCACACATCAGCATTTACACACTCCCCAACCTAAATGATTAGCAAACAACACACGTAGCCCCAGATGGACATCGAAAATTCCCGCCGACTCGGTGGTTACTTAACACAGGAAATTTCTTAAGGAGGGCTACTACAACCTCCCCACGCTTATTTCAGCCAGCCTGAACAATAGAAACAAACACAGTGAACCCACGGCAACACCATCCGAACGAATCAAGACCCCTGCTCTTCACTACTGTTTACAAAAGAACCTCAGCCTGACGCGAGCATTTACGCACACATGGAGCGCCCAGGTTCGTAGTGGTTACATCCCTTCCCCCCCTTTCGCCACCGGCAAGTCCGAACTCTCTCCTAGGTGGTTGTTTGTCACCTGACCAAATTCGCCTTCTTTCACACGGTTCGCGTGTGCGATGTAAGGACCCATTAATTGGTCTATTACCTATTTGTATACTACTTACAACGACCCCATTTTTTCTCCAAGCGTCTAATGCCCTTTTGTAGAGGATTTCACGCTCCTTGACAGTATCAGAAATGGATAAATTGTATCACCGCTGATATTCACTTCTCAAGGTCACAAGAGAGAAGAGAGAGGGGGAGAGAGAGTAGACGAGAGAGAGAGAGAGCGAGATGAGAGAGAGAGAGAGAGTGTGTGTGTGTGTGTGTGTGGGTTGTGTGTGTGGTGTGTGTGTGGGCTTATAGGCCCATCACCGACCGCAAATCGACTCTCAAGTCAGACTGCAGGCCACACACACACACAACACACCAACACATCTAAAACACACGGAATTACTGTTATTTAAAAAAAAGATAGAAATAAATAAAAAGAAATTCTCCGTAATCCTAGCTCCAGATGGAAAATATTGATATATTTCCAAAATCAAAAAATCACATCAAGCTGGGATATCTCTACCACGTGTTGTTTGTTTGTTGTTTGTTGTTTGTTTCATCACAATAATGAGGACAGGGCAGGTCAACAAAAATGTTCACCGCCCAACCTACACCACGAGGGTCATTCCGGTCTGGAGATCGAAGACAACAACAACTCAACAACAACAATGACACGAAGACGACGACAACAACCACAGCAACTTAAAGAGCAACAACGCCCTAAATGTTGAAAAGGATTGATAGCAGTGAACGCTGTAACAACAAAAAAGAACAAAATCCTCAACGGCAACCATAACAAGAAGAGATAACCCTGTCTTATATCCGTAGTGCCTTCATTTCCTCCGGATTGGGTTATTTTCGCACACACCGATACCACCTTCCCTCTTCCACCCCCCCCCCCCCCTCCCCCCCCCCCCCCTCCGAGTCTAATCTCCTGTGAGGATTCCGGGATTTGTGTGTGTGTGTGTGGTGTGTGTGTGTGTCGTGTGTGTGTGTGTGTGTGGAGCGCGCCGCAGTGCGCATGTGTGGTGTGTGTGTATGTGTGTGTGTTGTGTGTGTGTGTGTGTGTGTTGTGTGTGTTTGAGGTGGGGTGGGCGCGTGGAGGTTGAAGTGAGATGTGACTGACATAACATTTAAAAAAAAAAAAACCCTCTCAACGACAGAAGAAATCGAAATTTTCTTCCCATAGTCCTTCTTGCACCACTCCTCTACCTCACCCCCCCCTCCTTCCCCATTCCCCCCCCCCCCCCCCCCCCCCTCCTACACCCATACCCACCCAACCCTCTCTCTCCATTTCGTGTACTCGTCTTCAGAGGCCCCGAACTATTGCGTTGTATAAGCAGCGCATAACAGCTAAATAGAATGATGACAAAAATCAAAAGGAAATGATATTAAGAGTGAAAAATAATAAAGGTTAACGGTGACCGTTATTTTGTAAGGGATGGAGAGGTAGGGAGGTAGGGAAACATAGCATGGCGTGAGAGAAAGTGGAGGAGAGGAAGGGTTGGGAGGGAGGGGGAGGGAGGAGGGAGGGTCGGGAGGAGAAGGGAGGGGGGGTGGGGACAAGGGATGGCAGAAAACGTTAAGATTTGAAGGGCGTTCGAGACAGCGCGATGTCCGCCAACACGAACACAATATTACAGACGCAACGCAAACAAAAATAAATAAAAAAATAAATAAAAAGCGCACCGGGGAGGAGGACACTTTACAAATAATGTCATTTCAAAAATGAACTTAAAGAAAAATATTTGACGTCACTGATTAAGCCTGAGTGTATGACACTTTGCCCTGCCTTTTCTGGGGACGCCGGTTGAAATGGAATATCAAAGTAAAGAAGCGCGTTTCACTGCCGGTGTTCGATCCGGATCTGCAACACACGGATCAGCCCCCAAATGACAGGGGTTCGGATCTAGCCACTGTCCATTTTCAGACGTAATCACCCGACTTACAGTCAAACCAACCAACTCATGTGAATAGCAGCTGAAAATGCAACTCCTTGGAAAGGTTCCAAGGGGAAACATGAAAGACAGATAGAAAGGGAGAGAGAAAGGGGAAGAAAGAGGGACAGAGGGTGAAGGGGAGAGAGAGAGAGGAGAGAGAAGAGAGAGAGACGAAGAGAGAGATAGAAAAAGAGGGAAAAGGAAAGAGAGAGGGACAGAGACAGGAAAGGGGAGAGGAGATGGGCAAGAGAGAAGCACAGAGAGAGAAGAGAGAGAGAGAGAGAGAGAGAGAGAGAGAGGACGGACAAAAAGAAGTCAACAACAACAACAACACCAACAACAAAAGACAGAGATGAGAGGACCTACAAAACGATGAGAAGAGATAAAGACATTGAAAGGGGGAAAAAGGGGGAGAGAGAGAGAGAGAGAGAGAGAGAGAGAGAAGAGATAGAAGGGTCAGAATAGATTTGTTAGACCGAAAATAACATATTGTTTCAGTGGCAGAGGATAGGAGAAAGGTTGATGGAGAAAGGAAGTTGGGGGGGGGGGGGGGGGGGAGGGAGGGGTGTTAGACAAAGCTGAGATGTCACACAAAACCCCGTGCTCATTATACTACAGACGAAAACCAAAAGCCAGAGTAAGTCATGTTGACAAAAAGAGCAACAAACTCTAATGTTAATAATGCCGACAAAAATGAAAAAAGAAAAAAAATCACACAGTACCGCAACAGTTCTGGTGTTCGGCTTATCGATTTCCCCCCCCCCCCCCCTTCCTCCCCTAAAAAAAAAAAAAAAAAAAAAAAAAAAAATAGATTTCGAGTTTCTCATTTTGACAAAAAGAAAAACCGACCCAAGTTCGAACAATGGTCACATTTCACAAAAGAATAAAAACCCACAAAAAATTACTAGCACTGGTCATATATTGACCAAAAGAGAAAAAAGAAAAAAAAAAAAGAAATCCCTAACACCAACACTGAAAGTAATTTTACAAAGCTGAAACACTCCGTCCGGAGCGAGCGAGCGAGAGAGAGAGAGAGAGAGAGAGAGAGAGGCTGGGCGGAAGGGTGGTGGTGGTGGGGTGGTATTTTATTCTTGTCTGCCATTTAATCTAGGTGGTTCTTTGGCCTTTAATGCCGTCAGACCGGTAGATTTACGGGCCGGAGTTGTCGGATCGGGGGCTTTGATGCACGCAACACCACCAGCAAGCAGTAATTCTTCTTGATGAAGAGCACTGAAAGGCTGATTGATTGCGCAAAGATGGAGAGAGAGAGAGAGAGAGAGAGAGAGAGAGAGGAGAGAGAGAGAGAGAGAGGAGGCGGGTAAGAGAGCGAGTAAGACAAGCGAGGAAGTAGGCACTCGCGTGCTGTCGAATATGCGCGTGCGCGCATATTCGCACGCGCGGATAGTAGAGAGACATATGGGTGAGGAGAGAGAGAGAGAGGACGTTGAGAGTGAGGAGAGTGAGGGGGGGGGGAGTGAGCGATTAAACTATGCAGCAAGAGAGAGAGAGAGAGAGAGAGAGAGAACCCTTTTAAAAAGGAAAAAA
>CM031618.1:63820712-63833212 GCA_018398815.1 Conus ventricosus
GGGAACCACGCTCCCACCAGGTACTCACCTGCTCTAAACCCAACTGCAAAATCTGCCCCTCACCAAACCAACACCAAACTTACGGGGCCCCAAAGACTCCTTCACAGTCAAACGCACATTCTCATGTCAGAGCCGCAACATTATATATGCCATCCACTGCCAGCTGTGTGACAAGATCTACATAGGGGAAACATCACGCACACTTGAAACACACATCTCTGAACACCTGGCTGTTTATCCGCCACCACCGCCCCAAACCCGTCGCCCTACACTTCAACCACACCCAAACACAACATCGACCATTCCAAAGTTATGGCACTCTGGCAGTCACAGAGTGACAGCTTTGAACCACAACTCAGAATCCCATCTCATTGCCAAACGGGGCACACTACACCCCCAAGGCATCAATATCCAACAATAACCAAACACACATACCCACCACTTCCACATCATTGGCAATATCCCTACCAACACACACACATACACACACACACATACTACACCACCACCAAAACCCCTTCACTCACTTCATACAGTAGTTACAGCCACCCTCATCTATTTAATGTTAATTTTGTTTTATCCTTCCCCTTAAATCCCCCCCCCCACCCTTTTTTTTCTTTTTTTTTTCCCCCCACCCTCCTTCATTTTTCACTTTCCACCAACCCCATGTTCTATACCAATCAACTACCTACCCTCTGATCTACCCCGTACTCCTCCTCCCCCCCCCTCCCCCCCCCTGCCTTTCCCTTCACCCCCGCATGTCACGGTCAAAATTCAACTCAACCAAATTCGGGGTCAATCGCCCCCAGCCCAGTTGGACTTAAGCTCTAACGCAAATATTCTGGGGTCAGGCGGACGGCCCCATGGTTCGGATCCAGGCAATTAAGCAAAGGGGAGGCAAATCCTATCCTCCACAGAGACGGTCTGTCCAACCAGCCGACTAAATAGCTGACCGACGCATTCACCTGTCGCCTCAGCCAATTAAAGGCTTTTTTTAGCTCTCGTGGAGACAGCACTGTCTCTAGACGGACTAAGCTGTCTGGCCGAATGTCTCGATTGGTCTGCCAGCCAACGTCTGAGAGCCTACCAACTCATCAGCCACTTTATAGTGACCAGTGTCCACGAGTTAACCACACGGCGCCAGTTAGGTAGGGAAGGGGGAAGGTAGTGTGTGGGAGGTGTAATCAAACTAATCAATTAAATGCCCAAATTTGGGACCACCACAGAGAGTAAGGTGTGTAGGCGTGACTGTCATGATTTGAATATCCAATGGAATTAGAGGGAGATAACTTCGGGGTGTCAGGGTAAAAATACTGCCCAATGGGTACTCGCCCTGTTGGACAGATGGAAAGAATAAGAAGGATGTGATGAGTGAGAGAACGGGGGAGAACGAACAGAGAGACAGAGAGAGAGGGGTCTGAGTGTACTCTTGGAGGAAAAAACAGGGGAGATGAGGGAGGAGAAAAAGAACAATTTTTTTGAGAGATTAGCTGAGAAGTCTGCAAGGAAGGACTGAGGAGAGATGTGAGAGAGAGAGAGTTGCTAACTAATGAGAAGAAAAGAAAGAAAAGAAAAAAAAGAAAAGAAAACAACCAATGTCCATTTGATAAGAGCGACTAGAAGAGAAGAGAGAAGAGTGCAATGCGTTAAGCAGGAAGAAAGAAAGGAGAACAGGATCATTTTGATAGTCACTGTTCAACTCACTGGGTTCGACCTCATACTTCCCAGCCACTTTCATCAGCGTCAGCCTGACCGGTGCCAGCACCCAGCTTGACCGGTGCAAGTTAGACCACACAGTGCCACAGTTGTGGGGTGGTTGTGAAGTGACAGGAAAAGAAAAAGAAAGAAAGAAAGACAGTGATTCGTGATAGTTAGATCCCGGCCGGTAAGTAGAAATATTTATACCGGGTAGTTATGAGTTTAGACAAATGATTTGTGAAGTCAGGAAAGAGAGAAGTTTTATTTTGTTGATTCATAGCTTGAGGGTTTTCGTCTATGATCACGTGTAGTAAAGTTATAGACTTTACTATGGTTTGATGTGACAAATGCATGATATATAAAATGAGATTGTAAGCAAGCTGTGAGTGTGTTTGGCTGTGCGCTAGTCTTCCTCCACTGACATCACCCGATTTTTTGACAATTTATTGGCGAGCCTCCAGGATATTCTGGCCCATTTATTATAATTGTTCAACTTCTCAGAGGAAGCTGGGTGGGATTCAAGTATTGTAACCCAAAGACAAGGGTTGTCTTACTGTATTTTCCCCAAAGATAGTTAAATACAAAGGCTTGGCATTGCTTCCAAGATAGTTAATACTGGGCTTGGCATTTCAGCCCCAGAGTACTTATTTCGCAACAGATTGCCTATAATTCGCTCTCATATTGGGTCAGGCGCTGGGCGTCTTAAAAAAAATTACGTTGTCCCAAGCTAATATTATCATTCATAGGATTGTGCTATTACGTCCTCGTGTCGGTAACCACCAGTTTGGCTGTCGTTTATAAAATCTTGTTCAAAAAAAAAAAAAAAAAAAGATAAAATGGCGGAAGAAAAGAACACCCCTATTGAACAACTTTGAGTGTTGCTCGTGATTTGGGTTACTCAGAGAAGAGTTGCGAGCATTCGTTGAAAACCAGAAAAAGATGGAAAGGGATGAACGCGCAGAAAGACGCCGTGTCGCAGTAGAAGCGCAGGAAACAGAAAGAAAAAGGGGAAGCGCGGGAAACAGAAAGAATGAAGCGGGAAACAGAAAGACTAAGGTTCAATTAGAGTTGGAGAAAGTGAGAATACAAAGGGAGACCACCGAGGAGGGTAGCTCACTTTCCATGACTCTGTGCGCAGCTATGCTCCCCGCCCCAAGTTGCCAAAATTTTCCTGAAGGAACCGATTCGATTGATGCTAACATCAGTCGTTTCGAAACGTTTGCGACCAGTCGGGGTTTGGGCCTCCGAAGAGTGGCAGTCATTTTGTCAGCGCTATTGACGGTAAGGCATTGCAGATTTTCACTGCGTTACCAGCAGAACAACAGTCTGATTTTGGGCTGGAAGGAACATTGATGAAGGGATTTGACCTCACAGAGGAAGGATTCAGAAAGAAATTCGTTCAGCTAGATGAAAGCAGGGAAACGTACACTCAGTTTGGTGCACGTCTAGATCACTATTTTGAGAAGTTGTTAGAGTTGAGTGGTACGAAGAAGGAGTTCGCTGAGTTAAAAGAGCTAGTTATGAAAGAACAGATTTGCCCAGGTTGCGGCCTGAGTTAACCATACATTTGAAAGAGAGACAGCCAGAGACAGCAGGAGAGTTGTTGAAGTTCGCAGAGGTGTATAGAGAGGCACGTTTGGGCACGAAGGTGCAGGAGAAACAGGTGCTGGGCACAGGTGAAGAGTGCAAGGAGACCAGGGGAGTTTTCTGAAAAGTCTGCAAACCCAGTGGTGGGGCAGAAGGAAGGGCAAAGGACATAGGTGTTTCATTTGTCACAAGAAGGGACATGTGGCGAGGCATTGTCGCATGAGTTCCAGAAGGCGCAGCCTTGCAAGAGGGGGGATAAGGGTCGTCAAGGGAAACGACCTCCCAGTGGAACCAAAGGGGATTCAGCCCTGAAGAGGGTGGAGTGCAGCCTATGGCTAGCACTGGACGCATCAGTGTCAGGGATGGAGGGCACTAGGCTGAGTGTTCGTTACCAGTGGAAGAAGGGTGGATTGGCCACCCGAGGGTGAAAGTGTTACGAGCACTGGTTGTTAAATCGGGGTAGTACGAACAACGCTGGTCGAGAAAGGGGATTTGACAGGCAAATCCAACCTGTACTCTAATCGATGGCACTGTGAGGGATTTCCAGTTGCAAGATAGAAGTACGTCCCCCTTACTTCTCGGGCGAGTTGTTGCGCGGGTGATGGAGAAACCCTTCATGATTTGATTATTGGAAATTTTCCGGGTGAAAAGGATCCAGGGGATCCTGAGTTTGTTGACTGCTACAGGGGCAGCAGTTCAAACACGGAGCAAGAAGGAGGAAAGGTTTTAAAAAGTTTGTTGTTCCAGGAAGGGAAATCGGGCATAGACTGTCGCCTGATGAGTTTAGGGCAAACGCAGGAACAAGACCCTTCGCTCGTGAAGTCTGGGAGTTGGCAAGAGGTGGAGAGAAACAGGAGGTTAGAGGAGGTGAGACAGAATTTCTTGTGAAGGCGGGGTGTTGTACCGAGTGTTCACCAAGGGGAAGACAGGTAAGGTGACCACCAGTTAGAGGTACCAGCCGGTTTTTCGTGACACTGTCATGTCAGTGGGTCACGAGTCGCTCATGGCGGGTCATCTCGGCACCAGCAAAACAGCTGACCGAATCTTTGTGACTTTCATTGGCCCGGAGCAATGGGAGACATCAAGCGTTTCCCGCATGTCATGTGACGTGTGTCAAAGGTCAGCCACAAGAGGGGTGAAGAGGAAGGCGCCTCTTAAACATCCCCCCTTTAAATTTACAAAACCGTTCAGGAGGGTGGCTATCGATCTGATTGGCCCAATCTCGCCCTGTTCCCAAAATGGGCCACAGGTATGAGACATGTAAGGGTTTCAGGGAAGGGTTTTCAGGAGGCTAAGGGGCGGTCAGAAGAAGCAATATGACAGGAAGGTGACGAAGCAATCCCCCAAGGCGGGAGATCAAGTCCTGGTACTGCTTCCCAGGGGCACAAAAAGCTGCTGATGCATTGGAAAGGACCATTCACCATCACTGAAAAGGTCGGTCGGGGTTACCGAATTGATGTGAATGGGAAACCAAAACTTTTCATGCAAATTTTCCCCGCAAAAATATCAGCGTGAGACTCAGCACATAGGCGCAGCAGCAATCATTGATGAGGTGAAAGAGACCCAGCAGAAGAAGGGAGATTTTGTTGCCTAAGTTTTTCCCGAAGAGTCATACAGGGATGTGTCACTGTATGAAGGGCTAGACAGTAGGGTTCCTAGGTTTTGTTGTTGGGGGCGACACAAAGCAGCCAGAAAGGGAAAGGTGGAGAAAATGATGAATTCAGAGAGACCAAAGACCAAAACAGAAGTCAGGAGTCTGCTAGGTTTATTGGGTTCTATAGGAGTTTGTCCCAAATTTTGCTGCAATCACGAGTCCTCTCAGTGATTTGGTCAAGGCAGGAAACCGGCAGTGGTCGAGTGGCAACGCTGCAGAGCAAGCACTGCAGACGGTGTTGGAAAACTAGTTCCCCCGCCCACTGAAGCTACCAATATGCCAACCATTTTTTGTTGCGACAATGCCATCAGGTGTGGGATAGGTGCAGTATTGTTGCAGGAGCATGAAGAGGTCGAGTTTCCGTGAGGTATGCAAGCAGAAGTTGACAAAGTGTGAAGAAGGGTACGCAACTGTAGAGAAGGGTGTTTAGCTGGTGTGGGCCGTGCAGAAGTTCCACAAATACTTGTATGGAAAGAGTTCGTGATAGAGACAGATCACCAACCACTCAAAAATTCCTGCAGGAGGCGCAGTTGAAAAACAGCAGAGGTCTGCGTTGGCAATGGCACTGCAGCCCTACAGGTACCGAGTGCAGTACATTCCAGGTCGACAGAATGTCCCGGGGCTGACTATTTAAGTCGCGTAGTCTAGCAGCTGCAACTCAGAGGGAAATCAGTCATATCCGGGGGGCTTTGTTGATAAAGTGTTTTATTACAGTTTATGTTGATTTTGGGTATGGGTTTCATTCCCAGTTGGCTATGGTTCATATTTTTTTGTGAGACTTGTTCATATTTTCTTGTGAGACTTGTTCATGTGAATGGAGTTATGCTTGGAGCATACAGTCGCTCGTGTAGTGATGCATTATTTGCAATAACTGAGGATGGAGATTCCTCAGTGAAGTGTCATGGATCGTGATCATATTATATTGTGCTTTTCATAATAATTGTGGGAAAGAAGATATGGCAAAATCCCCAGGTAGGGGGAAATTTCATAAGTGCGCACAGAGGTCGTTATAAAATGAATTGAAATAACGCAAGAGCCGCATGTCAATGATAACTCATTGGAGTGGTATTCACTAATGATAATTTTATAATTTGTAAACCGGTTGTTGTAAAGTATTTTCAACTTTGCACGTGTAGCTGTGGGTCAGCAAATTCGGTTGTTGTCTTTTTGTACCGTTGTTTTGAGACAATGCGGAGCATGGTCTTTTGCAAGGGGGAAATTGTCCCCGGGCAAAATTCAACTCAACCAAATTCGTGGGCAATCGCCACCAGCCCAGTGGGGCTTAAGCTCTAACGCAAATTTCTGGGCGTCCCGGCGGACGGCCCCATGGTTCGGATCCAGGGAATTAAGCAAAGGGGAGGCTAATCCTCATCCCCACAAGACGGTCTGTCCAAACCCGCCGACTAAATAGCTGACCGACGCATTCACCTGTCGCCCTTCCCGCCAATTAAAGGCTATTTTTTAGCTCTCGTGGAGACAGCACTGTCTGCAGACGACTAAGCTGTCTGGCCGAATGTCTCGATTGGTCTGCCAGCCAACGTCTGAGAGCCTACCAGACCATCTAGCCATTTATAGTGACCAGTGTCCACGAGTTAAGCCACACGGCGCCAGTTAGGTGGGAAGGGGGGAAGGGAGTGTGTGGTGGGGGTGAAATCTAGCTAATCAATTAAATGACCAATTGACACCACAGAGAGTAAGGTGTGTAGGCGTACTGTCATGATTTGAATATCCAATGGAATTAGAGGGAGATAACTTCGGGTGTCAGGGTAAAAATACTGACCAATGTTACTCGCCTTGTTGGACAGTCGGAACGAATAAGAAGGGTGTGAGAGTGAGAAACGGGGAGAACGAACAGAGAGACAGAGAGAGAGAGGTCTGAGTGTAATCTCTGAGGAGAGAAAAGCAGAGAGATGAGGGAGGAAGAGGAGAACCAAGTTGAGAGATTAGCATGAGATAGTCTGCAAGGAAAGGGCTGAGGAGAATGTGGAGAGAGAGAGAGTTGCTAACTAAAAAGAAAAAAAAAGAAAAGAAAAAAAAGAAAAGAAAAGCAACCATGTCCCATTTTAAAGCAGACTAGAAGAGAGAGAGAGAGAGTGCAATGCGTTTAAAGCAGGAAAAAGAAAGGAGAACAGATCGATGTTGATAGTCACTGTTCTATCCTCCAATGGGGTTTGACCCTACTTGGCCAGCGCCACTTTCATCAGCAGTCCACCTGACCGTGCCAGCAGTCCAGCTTGACCGTGCAAGTAGACCAACACCAGTGCCAGCAGTTGTGTCGTGTTGTGAAAGTGACAGTGAAAAGAAAAAGAAAAGAAAAGAAAAGACAGTGATTCGTGAATAGTTAAGATCACCTGGCCAGGTAAAGTAGAAATCTATTTATACCGGGTTAGTTAATGATGTTTTAGACAAATGATTTGTGAAGTTCAGGAAAGAGAGAATGTTTTATTTTGTTTGATTCCATATGCATTGATGGTTCGTTCTATGATCACGTGTAGTAAAGTTATAGACTTTACTAGTGGTTTGATGTGACGAATGCATGATATATGAATGAGATTGTAAGCAAGCTGTGAGTGTGTTTGGGCTGTGCGCTAGTCCTTCCCCCACTGACATCACCCGAGTTGACACCGCATCACCTGCATCCCAACCCAAGTACATGATTACACCGGTCCACCACTGCAACAACAACCCACTATATATTCCACACAAAATCACACACACACCCACACCACACTAACTTGCAACACACACACTAAACACACACACACACACACACACACACACACACACACACCACACATTTTTCCCCCTTCCCCACTGACCACTTCTTTTCCTTGTCCCCATTGTATGCCAACACATTATTTAAACCTGTTGCAATGAACATCATCCCACAGCATTGTTCACTTTTTTTAAACAACACCATTTATATGAACCTCCCCACCCCAACCCCCCACCCCATGATGATGAGATATGAGCTCTCCTTCTCTTGCCCCCCCCTCCCCCCCCCCCACAAACACATTACCCTCCTCCCCCCATTCTCCCCCCCCTTTTTTTTCACCTCACCCCCCCCTTTCACCCCCCCCCCCCGATCATACCTTATCACCCATTTATCTTCCATCCCTTCCCTCCCTAACATTACCCACACACCTTCTCAACTACCCACGCATAACTACCACTACCTCTTTCATCACCCAACGAAATCATTTATTTTATTCACCCAAACCTTTTTTTTTTTTTTTTTTTTTTTAAATCAATCCACCATTACCACAACCATCACAAAGATATCACACCATCCCAATAAACTAGACACACAACCCTATCATATCACACACACACACACACCTCCCCCTACGCAAACCCCCCCCCCCCCCCTCCCTCCTTTTCCTTCCCATAATCCCCCATGTCATTTCCGACTACCGGCTATTCTCCCCTACATGGACAACAACGGATGAGTCATTTTTCGTTCTTTTTTCGTTTTTCGTTCTTTGTTTGTACTGTCCCAAATGTTAAATGTGATTTATTTTTTCGCCTGAAGAAGACCCAAGTGGTTGAAATGCATCGTGTCTTGTCATGTGCTTTGTTTGTCAATGTCATTGGCGGTAAGAAACAAACTCTACTTCTAAATTTTACTTCGTTCGCCGCCACCAGTCACTCCATTTTGAAATTCTCTTTCAGAGTCACACAGATTTCTCTCCCTTTCATACAAACCGCAGACTAATATATCAATAGAGACAGATTTTGAGGGTTCATATTCGCAGATTTCCGTTTCATTTTGAAAATGCCACACACACACACACACACACACACACACACACACACACACCATGACCATGTGGATACAGATATGAATGTACTTTATTAATAAAATAAGACCAAAAAGCAAACAAGAGAGTGAACAACAAAGGGGCATCCATTGTAACATTGCTGCATTTTATCTGCCAAATTTTTCTCTCTCTCTTTCTTTCTCTCTCTCTCTCTCTCTCACACCACACACACACACACACACACACACACACACACACACACACACGCACACACAGAGTGAGCATCATCATAATATCCATTTTCAGTTGTCATTTTAATGATAAACACGGAGTGCCTTTACAAATAAACAAAGTAACGAATTGCGATTACACTTCTGTGCAATACATCTAAAGACAAATTAAGTACGTGAAAACTTGGCCAACGTTATGACACCTGCTGTTTAGGAATTCTAGTATGCCTCAGCGCTTGCTGATGTTGCAGTTTAATCTCTGTTTAAATTCTTGTGACCTCATGATTCCCGAAGCAAATCTCTCGCTCCTCTGTAAGATATAAAGCCAAACGATGTTAGCTTCAAACCTATGATGTGTATTTTTTTTGTTCTTCCCATATGAAAACGATATCAATTACACCAAATTATCGTTTAAGTTGGTGCAGGAATACCGCATCAAAACGGAGTCTCGCCGTGGCGTGTAGTAGTATTACGTCAGCGCAAAAAGGGTTAACATGACAGTGAGAGAAACCAATCACGGGAGATAATTCGTGTCTCGCCTCGTTTTCTCGACTATTTGCCTTTGTTGAGAGTCCCGTTTGCTTGCGCAGGTAACTCTCCACAAACTACCGGGCGACAAAACCGTTCAGTTGAATGGGCCGCCCTTTCGGGTAACCAAGTGTACGTACCAGCGTCTTCTTGTCTGCTGTTCAGCGAGGTTGGCTTACTTTCTGCACGTAGCTTTTTGCCCACACGTGTGTGTGTGTGTGTGGTTCAGACTTGACAATTTGACACTCTCTGAGACGAAGTGTGGTGTACAGACAGCCAACCCGTGAGCAGAAGACAGACATGGAGTCAATCAGTCTAACCGGAAGTGGTAAATGCCTTCGGTGTGCGCGATACCCCCCCCCCCCCCCCCCCAACTATTGGAAGTCCAAGATACTGATTCTGCCACATCTAAATCTCTGTAGAAATGAGGGGAAACAGGTTCTTCTTACATAACATAAACGACATCCAGACAGCGAAAGGAAAAAGAGAAAAAAAAGTAAAAAGAAAAACGTACTCAATATGGGGATAATATGACCGTTTTTCATTCAGGTTCACAACTGTCCACACGGAATTTAACACCATTAAAAACTGCCCCAGGCATTGTTATCACAACACAAAAAAAAAGAAAGTTACGAGTATTCATTAGACATCGTGAGATCACCATTGAGATACACATACATAAAACTTAAATACAATATTGCACATATCCCAACCAGACTTTAAAAAAAGAAAAACACGTTGTTTGGCTTATTTGATGTATGTTGTTTTTGTAACATCTATTTAAAGGTGCACGTGCAAATATAAGTACAAGCATTTCAGGTCTGTGTAAAGTGTACACAGAATGTACCCTCCAGCGTCAAAACATCCGTAAATTCATCAGATCACGTGATTTAACACCTTTAAACGGCACCATCAAATACAACTGGACGAGTATTTAATAAACGTAAAACTAGAAGATGTCAAAACTGAGCAATAAGTCAAACAAAGACAAAATAAGACAAGAACACATGCGGGGGGAAAAAGATCCGAGAAGTACAGAATGACAATGATTAATGGTGCACACATTTTCCATGGAATGGGATGAACAGCACCTTCTCCGGTAGTCGTGCCACGGGACGTTACTGTTTTCACGGCGCGTGGAAAGTATGCCCGTCACTGGAACAAACGTTTACACCTGACCTCTGACCCTTCAGAAGCAACACCGATGTACTTTGCTTCAACGATGAAGTACATAATGTAGGCAAGACAACTCCTACCCATTTTAGAAGTTGTTGGGGCGAATCCCTTCACTGCCAGGGGAAATAAATCCGACAGTAGAAGAGCATCTAGGGGTCATGACCCGGATGTAGTACAGCCCCTTTGAGTGTGACGAGTTCAGGGCCGACACACTTGGAGGTTTCTTCTCCGAGGACCTGATGTCAAGCTCTCTCTTAGAGTTTCGTCCTCCTCAGCTGGCAAAAAAAAAGAAAGAAAAAAAAAGGAGCTGAATCTGATGCAGGGTTGCTGAGAATGTGTTTTTCACCATCTCAGTCTCTTTCCTTCATTCGTATTTATCAGGGCCTGTGTATACCGGACTATGAACGTGATCCGCCAAACTCTGCACAATTCCTCCCGAGTGGTAGACGCACTGATCAAGCTCTCAATGCACATGTGTCACTGTCTGGTACACAGAGCAGACACCGTTTTGGTTTTTAGCACGCCATCCCGAAATGAAAAGTCTGGCGGAAGCCTGCTTTCCGCAAATAATGTTACTAGCACTGCCAATAAGAGACTGCCTTCCTTTTGTTACCGAAAAGAAAAACACTAACATGAAATGTTTTACATCCTACGCACGCACACACACTCATACGTGCGTACGTACGCGCACACACACACACACACACACACACACACACACACACACACACACACACACACACACACACTCATACGTGCGTATGTACGCACGCATGCGCGCACACACATGCATGCACCACACACACACACAATACGGATATTACAATAAGATTCAAAACAGAATGAAGAACATAAAAGGTGAAATGCATGACACATCACGACGCCAGACGGTGAGATTCAGTGACAATCGCAGGGGCCCTGGAAAAGCCTGCGTCAATATCAAACTGAAATAAAATGAACATCCTTGAGCATTAACACAGGATTGAGGAATGACTAAGTACTCTGAAGTTTAATAAGCGGCTCCGTTCCAACTGAGTATTCAGACTAATATGCACTGGGCAGTTATATACAGCAAGTCTAGAAACTGTGCATTTTATTTTTTGTTTTTGTTTTTAACAAGACTAAAAAGATCAAATGTAGTAATTTTACTTATCAGTATATGTCACGAAGGCTGGTAATAATATCAATGTACACTAGAGTCTTGATTTCCATTCTTAATGAACACTGAAGATGGTATGTTTAGAAATCAAATTCTTGGTGACCACAAAAACACACACACACACACACACACACACACACACACTCAAGCATACGTGCAGTGCGCGCGCGCGCACACACACACACACACACACGTGTGCACGCGCACCAGCGCGCAAATGTACAACCGCGCAAAATACAAGCAAACCACAGGCAAGATACCAGATAAACACAACCTACAAAATATGTACAATTACTGTAAACACTAAATCCTCCTCCCCTCCTCCTCTTAAAACAACAACAACAATAACCAAGCATTGTTTGAATCAATGACCATGTCAAGAATTAAACAAAGAAGAAAACAACAAAAAGAAAGGAACACACACACACACACACACACACACACACACACACACACACACACACACACACCACTGCTGGTAACTTCGTTCATGTTTCACAAAAAAACAACAACAAAAATTCAAGAGCAACTTTCTGTGTGGCGGGGGTGAGAGTGGGATAGGGGAAAACCAAACGAAATCAACGTCATAGTTTTGGCAGCAAAAAATCATCAGCACATTGCGTGTATATCCATCATGCTCACCCCCCTCCCCTCCCCTAGCTCACACTTCGAATACAGTTGAACCCATTCTGCTCAAGCGAGTGCCA
>CM031618.1:63838212-63843212 GCA_018398815.1 Conus ventricosus
CTGGTAATGTCTTCAAGGTATGTCAGGGAATCGGTCTGAGGTCAATAGTACTGGTAATGTCTTCAAGGTATGTCAGGGAATCGGTCTGAGGTGAATAGTACTGCTAATGTCTTTAGGGTATTTCTGGGAATCGATCTGAGGTCAATAGTACTGGTAATGTCTTCAAGGTATTTCGGGAATCGGTCTGAGGTCAATAGTACTGGTAATGTCTTCAAGGTATGTCAGGGAATCGGTCTGAGTCAATAGTACTGTAATGTCTTCAAGGTATGTCAGGGAATCGGTCTGAGGTGAATAGTACTGCTAATGTCTTCAAGGTATGTCAGGGAATCGGTCTGAGGTCATTAGTACTGGTAATGCTTCAAGTATTTCAGCGATCCGGTCTGAGGTTCATAGTACTGGTTAGTCTTGAAGGTATTTCCGGGAATCGGTCTGAGGTCAAATAGTACTGGTAATGTCTTCAAGGTGTTTCAGGGATCGGTCTGAGGTCATAGTACTGCTAATGTCTTCAAGGTGTTTCAGGGATCGGTCTGAAGTCAATAGTATGGTAATGTCTTCAAGGTATTTCAGGGCATCGGTATGAGGTGAATAGTACTGGTAATGTCTTCAAGGTAGTTTCAGGGAATCGGTATGAGGTGATAGTACTGATAATGTCTTCAAGGTGTTTCAGAGAATCGGTCGAGGTCATACCAATACTAGTTCTAATCCAGCCCCATTCTCAAATTCGAATTCTTCTCCACTTTCACCCTTGATGATTAGAGATCAGTACATCGATTCGGCAAGTTCATAAAGAATTGTCATTGGATGGAACGTGGTGACGCTCTCGGAGAGAGAGACGAGCACTCAACAGCTGCTCAGCGACTGAGCAATCACTGTCGTCAGTAGGGGAGTTTTGTAGGTGGTGTCCTCCGTATACCAGGATCAAAGCAGGCAATAGTGAACACCACCGAAGTGACCCGGCGGCAGTGCAGCGTCTCCTCTGGTGGGCCGCCCTAGGACGACCTGACATTAACTGCTCTTTGTGGCCAGTGGAGCGAGGGACTGCGGCTGGACGGACCTTGATGTGGCTGTAGAGGGGGGGGGGGGGGGGGGGGGGGGAGCCGGAATGACTGGCGAGAAATAATGTCACTGAAAGAGGCATGGACAATGAACAATAGAGTAAAAAAAAAAAAAAAAAAACACACACACACAACAACAACAACAAAGTAGAAGAAAGAAATTTAAAGAAAGAAGAACATTGAAAAAAAAGGAAAAAGAAGAAAAGGCGTGAGAGGAAAGAGAAAGAAAAAGTCAATAGCAAATCTCTCAAGCTGGGACTTCTCGGATTTCAAACCCACACAGTCCTTCGAATGAGACTATAAACGAGGTTCCGCGCGTGAACGCACGCACATCTTGCACACACGTCAAATCCCATCACCAACTTTCGGAAGAGAAGGCCAGTTTGGCCGTTGCTATGGATGTGACACGTTACACATAGCATGCACCTTCCCCGAAGATGGAGTAGGGCTGCCTTAATGGCGGGATAAAAAACGGTCATACACACAAAACTCCACTGCCTGTCTATACAGGTAGTGTCCGCAGGAGTATCGGCCTGCGTACGCAGAAATTAAAAAAAAGAAAGAAACCCACACATCACACGCAGTGCCTCTTCCTCACCCTGAAAAGAACTGTCGGTCAGACCGTCGTCCGAACGGTCATCGGCGCTCTGTGAGCTATCGAGGTCCCCCTCTCGCTTCATCTGCCGGAAGTAAGGGGTCCACCGCTGTCGGCCCGCGTCTTTTTTTAACCGTTTTTCCTTGGCCCTCCGGTTCTGAAACCACACCTGGGAACACGAAGAAAAAAACAAAAACTTTGGAAACTTTCCTGAACATATGAAATAAAACTGGAAAATTAAAACAACGACGGCCTTTGTCATACACACATCCATGCATATAAAACAACGAAAGTAGTAATAACATTAACAACAATAATGATAACAACAACAACAAGAATGACAGTAATGATTAAAAACAACAGCAAAAACTTAAACAATAAGAATAATAGCAATGATAAAAACAACAACATCGATAATAATAAATAACAAGAACTTTAAAACAACAAGAAGAATATTGAGAATGATGCTAATAATGATAATAGCAATAATAATAATAACAATGATTTCAATATGTGGCAACGATGTCATTCAAGCAATAAACAAATTCGCCTGACAACTAGCTTATTTTTCGACCCGTCAGCTGTTGATATCTGCGTGTCCCTCATGTAAACATTGTCCAGTAATCAGCCGATACCTACATGAACCTCAAATGAACGTCAGTTAAGCAACCCATATCAAAATGAATCTCTTCAGACTGGAAGAAGAGGCTCTGCCTAAAATCTCACTCAATCCTTGATCGAATGAAAGTGTTCTGAGTTCTTTTAAACAGCGTCCGTTATCGATCAATATCTGCACGACCTTCTAACGAGCCACGTCCGTTAACCAAGGGGCTACCTGCACGACTCTCGTGTGAATATTGTCTGTTAATTTACAGATACCTTGCGGCCCTCTGATAAACTGCATCCATTAATCAGCCGATTTACCTGTAAGATCCTCATACAAAATCCAGTTTATTCTGCAATTTCTGCATTATATATATATATATATTATATATATATATATATATATATATATATATATATATATATATAGTCCATTGATCAAAACGAAATCCACATGATCGTGATATAAATACTGTCCATTAATCAATACGGGCCATGATCTGAACGTTGTCTATCGATCAACTGATACCTGCATGACCTTCAAATAGCATTGTCCGTTGATCTACTGACAACTGCATGGTCGTCAAATAGCATTGTCTATTGATCAACCAATACCTGCATGGCCTTCAAAAGCATATCGTCTATTACCACCCCAATCTAACCAATACCTGCATGGCCTTCAGGTGGCATTGTCTATATAGATCCTACTAATGACCTCTATACCGATGTCTAAATCCCCCGCCCTCATTCCCTCCCCCCCCCCCCCCCCCCCCCCCCCCACTCCCGTGCAGTGGTACCTGAACGACTCTCATGTCCAGGCCGGTCTCCACGCTGAGCTGTTCGCGGACGTGGCGGGCCGGCTTGTTGCTCTCGTTGTACGCCCTCTTCAGAGCCTCTAGCTGTTTGGCCGTGATGGTGGTCCTGGGCCGTTTGTTGGAGCTGTCCATCTCGTACTCTGGAACGTGAGGGAGCTTGAGCGAGTCTGCGAGCGGGCGAGTGAGTGAGTGAATAAGTGAGTGAGTGAATAAGCGAGTGGATGAGTGAGCGAGCGAGTGAGTAAGTGAATGACTGAGTGATTGAAAGAGTGAGTTGAGTGAGTGAGTGAGTCGCATGCCGTAACGTGATTTACCTCAAAGAAGTACAGAGGACAGGAACAGTATCTTTTCTTACTATTCGTCTTCGTTAGCGTCCCATCTCTCGCCCATGTACGTTACTTCCCTGAAGGACGGGAACTGTTCAGTGGGCTGGGCTGCCTCTCCGGTAACAACATGTGCGAACTTCTCCGTTGTTCAGAAAGGGCGGTGTGTCATCTTTCGTGTGCACAGCCTTTTCAACCTATAAAGCGGTGGGGGTAGGGGAGGGGGGCCAGCAAGGGTGGTAAAGGGGGAGGAACAGGGGATTCGACAGAAGAGAAGCAATGAAGACATTTTACTTGCAAACAGTTCATGCCTATGAAAAACGGAAATGAAACGCTGAAGAAAACAACAACAACAAACAAACAGAACAAAAAAAAACAAAACAAAACAACGTATTTCTTAAAAATATTCAGAGACAAAAAGAAATAAGCATATTTCCTTCATTACGTAAGCACAGAAAAGAAGTAATAAGCATTTCTCTGTCATAACGTAATCACACAAAAAGGAAAAAAAAAAAACCTGTATAAAAGTCACCCTGCGTGCGATTACAGACGTTGAATCTTTTTATTAATCTACTTTCGATAAATATTGATTCAGTCAGCTTTTTTATGGTTTGTGTCTTTCTACTGATTTCTGTCATGATTTTAACGCTCCAGTCAGGAGTCAACAACATCGGGAAAAAAAAAACAAAAACTTAATCTTCTTTCCGTTTCTTTTGTTTGTTTAACTTTTGAGCTCGTTTTACGTGCCAGTGAGATCATCAAATGTGCATGTGTCCTCTTAAAATGGGTATATCAGAAAAACAACAACAACAAACAACAGGGGCGAATGCAAACAGAACAAGACATTAATCATGTCTTGTTTTTTCTAAACTGCTCTCAACGATCGTTCGTCTCAGGCTCAGCTTAGAAACATTTTTTTCCTCTGTGCACATACTCTTCAGTGGAAATCGTGCAAGTGTGACATAAAATTCTCGGCTGCAAAAAATGAATATTTCTTTTTCTGCAGCGAATGCATCTTTCAATGAGCGATACCATCGGCATTGGTCGTTTCTTCCATTTTGAAGCGTATTTTGTTTTCTTTTTGATTTTTAAATGAAATTAAGCTGTCGCCACAGGCATGTGACGGTGTTCTCATAGCCATTTTATTTTATTCTGAACATACTTTCAAAAGCATTTTCAGCCAGTATGTTCTGTGTTTTGAATTATCAATGACTTTCTCCAAATCTCATAAAATCCCCTTGCAATTTTTCAGTCTGGGAATAGTTGTTAATCCGATCCAGTCTTTTCATCATCGTCATCATCATCATCATTATCATTATCATCATCATTATCATTTCCATTATTACTATCATCATTACTCAGAACGTTTATACACCTAATAAATGGAATGCCGTTGGCGTTTGCCATTAACAAGAACATCTATCAAATCACAAGCCAAGTAAATTTGAACGACAGGCAACATGTAAAACACACCCCGCATCATGGGCTCGCTCCACATCCACCGCACCCCACCCGGCCTCGCCCTCTCATATTCCCCTTTCTCCCATCACCCACCTCTTAAACAAAAACAATCACAAATAGATGAATAAACGCAGGCATCCAAATGCAT
>CM031618.1:63850712-63855712 GCA_018398815.1 Conus ventricosus
TATCTGGATGGGGCTGATTTTTATTTTTATTTTAAATAAATATCTGAATATACTTTTCATAGTTCTCTTCTAAGTAAAAAAGCACATCTGATGACAACGGTACTAACAACACCCCCAGCTGAACAGAATTTCTGGTGCCCAAAAGTCTGGCGTTATTCTCCATTCCATGTTTCACACACACACACACACACACACACACACAACACACACACACACACACACACACACACACACTCACACACACATACACATGCGCGCGCGCGCAGACACACATCGATTAATGCAGCTCTTCCTACTAATTACATCGAAATTTACAGAATTCGGCGAAGCTCGCACATCGACATTTACATTAGCATTTATCAATAATTGAGACAGGAATTTAAAGAAAAACAAAACAACAAAAAAACCCAAAAAACCCAACGAAAGCGAAGTTTAAACAATGCAGTTTATATTTCAGCTTCTTTCTGTTTAAAATCCACTGTATCTTCAATGCAAACAAATCAAAATAATGCCTCTATGGGCTAGAAATCTCTTCGATTTAGGTTCAGATGGTATGCCCCCCCCTCCCCATCCAGCACTACTCAAAAAGAAAGGGACGTTTTCTGACTGGCAGAGACAGCAGTCCGGAATGGCAACTCTCCGCAACCAGTGGGTCGGATCGCCCACGCAGGTAGCACGTCAGTTAGTTGGAAACCATCCAACTTTCAGAGTCGGGACAGACGTTGAGCCGATGGTGACCTTCGAGCCTGTCAGCTTCGTATGACACCATTGGTGAAGTCACTGTCTGCTCATCTGAAGTCTCCGCCGTCTGCTAAACAGTCATCCCTGCCCGGCTGTAACACACGACCAAACCCCCCCCCCCCCTCCCCCGGCCTTCCTACCACCACCACCCTTCTCCTCCCTCCTCTCCCCCCCCCTCCTCCCAAGATCTTAGATGGGTAAGCGTTATTTATATTTTTTGCATGAGAAGACGTGTACACGTGCACGATTGGGTGACAATCTTAATTCATTATGATGTTGCCAGTGTTGTTAAAACGCCCAGGTTGCAGATGCAATCTTCGTTCCGTGTTAATTTCTGCAGGGATGGTGGGATACTGCCTCTCTTTGTACAGGTGGTGGCCATTAAGACGTGAAGACTTCAAGGCTCCGGTCTTCTTCACCCGTGCAGGAGATGATATTAATCTCCGGGAAACGCTATCGCTCTTTGTGCAGGAAATGATATCAGCATGCGTCAGCGTTACGGGTGGATGCTGATCTCTCCAGTCGTTGACCTAAAGCAGGGTACAGATGTTGATCTCTTCAGTCGTTGACCTAAAGCAGGGTACAGAGGTTGATCTCTTCAGTCGTTGACCTAAAGCAGGGTACAGATGTTGATCTCTTCAGTCGTTGACCTAAAGCAGAGTACAGATGTGATCTCTCCTGTCGTGACCTAAAGCAGGGTACAGATGTTGATCTCTTCAGTCGTTGACCTAAAGCAGGGTACAGATGTTGCAGGTACAGATGTTGATCTCTCCTGTCGTTGACCTAAAGCAGGGTACAGATGCTGATCTCTCCTGTCGTTGACCTAAAGCAGGGTACAGATGCTGATCTCTCCTGTCGTTGACCTAAAGCAGGGTACAGGTGATGCCGATCTCTCCAATCGTTGACCTAAACAGGGTTGAAACGGCGCTCCTGATTGGACAGACAGGCCGAGTTAGAAGAGAGAGAGAGTGAGAGAGAGAGAGAGAGAGAAGAGAGAGAGAGAGAGAGAGAGAGAGAGAGAGAGACTTTTTTGTCACTTTAATTGATATTTTACTGTCATTACCAAAGAGGTCTTTTGCAAGTGTGGAGAGGGTAGCAGAACAATAACATTTCCCTCTTCCTTTCCTTGCAAATAAATAGTACTCATTCATTCCCAGTGCGTATCAAATCAAAGGTTAACAAAAACAAATAAATCGTAACATTTCCTTATGTCCTCACACACAGGAGTAATACAATAAGGTTTTTGAAAAAATCGTCAGACTGACTAGACAATCCACTTAATCAAATGATGACATTGTATCTTACTGATCTCTTTCACATGCGATGAATGATATTCATTCATATATCTCTTATGATGCATTATCTTTTCGTTTGTCTGATCCTTCATCTGTCTAATTATCAATGCTTCTGCGATGAATTTCGCAACTGATTTAATTACTTACAAGTTCATCATCTGATGATAACACGACAGCGACATTTTGTCTTTTCGCTATACCTAACTGGAAAAATGAACAATTTGTCCGCACTTCATTATAAGCAGTACAGTGGAACAGAAAGTGTTTCGTCGTCGTCAATAATGTGTCGACATGCAGGACAAGGTGATTCTGTGGGTCTTTCACATTCAAACCATCTTTTGTTCGCACTGAAACCTAAAGTTCTCAACCTGAATCTTGCATAATTTATTCTGTGTCATTTATCTGTAACGACATTGAGAAACTTTTCAGAATGAAAACACACTTTTAATGAGAAAATACGAGCGATATTTTTCTTACTTCCGAGGAGAGAGAGAGAGAGAGAGAGAGAGAGAGAGAGAGAGAGAGAGAGAGAGAGAGAGAGAGAGAGGGGAGAAAATGAAGAGATAGACAGACAGACAGAAGAGGTCAGGCCATATTCACAGAATCAAATCAACCACTAAGCCACCTCAGGGGTTGGAAACTCAGTTCCAAATCACATCTGCGTACCAAAGTACAGACAAAAACAGCCAGAGAATGACTCCCACGGTGAAAAAAATATAAAGTTTTATACCGACGTTGAGAAACAAACGAACATAAAAAAACAAACGTCAAACTTTTAAAGATATTTCCCAGGAGATGTCTAGCTATCTGAATAATTACATTTGTCGTATGAAATAGACTTTTTCCCTGTACAATTTTCTTGCGACCTTCCTGAAAAAAACAAAACACAACAAAACGAAACATATGCATACTTTTTATGTAAAATGTATGAATACTCAAGCACGCGATCGCGCACACACACTTCTCTCTCTCTCTCTCTCTCTCTCTCACGTGACGTGAGCAGAAGCAGCAGGGCGCGCACTGATTGATCTGCGACAAATTTCACAAGTTTCATCGCAAACATGCCAGTTTCTGGACTCCCAGTAGCTGTGGAGAAGACCCTGAACGCCCTGCTGACGGACAATAACGTCACCAGCTGGAAAGTGGCAGGAGAAGCTGAAAACACTGTGGCTGTCTTGCGCCTCAAGCCCGCTACTCTCCAATGTCAACAAACATGGCGGATCCCGTTCTGAACCGCAACACACAAGTTCAGTATTTCAGAAAAAGCCACCCAGCCAGGTCCGACGAGATCAACAGAGAGCCCGACAGCAGCAAGAGAGGCAGTTAAGTGGAAAACATGAAGAAGCACTGCAACTTCTGTGAATACTTCATCTCCGACTGACGTGCGACCTGAAAACCTGTGTGCACATGACCCAGTAATGGAACACACTGTGGCTACACACTTGCGTCAAACGGATGATCAAGTAAGATTGAGACTGATCATTTGAGCTTACATGATGGCACTGAAACTGTACACACGTGTGAGTGTATTGACAGCTCTGTCCCCTCCTCACCACCTGACACTGACATGAACCGATTTGTGACAGCCTAGTGGCAGGATTCAGTGTCAGTGTTGTGAAAAGTTACGTTGCCACCCTGACGAATAAATGTGTGCAAAGGCGATTGAGAGACAAGAGCAGAAATAAGTTATTTAGGAAAGTTGTCCTTTACAGCTCAAATGATTCTGGTGTACTGCTCTGTGAATCGGACGATCTGGTGCTGGAATTTCCGTGTTCGCCTCATGACAGTGACTGTTCGTTCTGGTTCGTGAAGCAAGATGACAGACACTTGCTGACAGAAGAACGGACAAAACTGGCCAGTCTCCGTCGAGGTAAACTGTTGGCAGAAAACAACACGCTGACATCCTAGCACGTGCTGCACGGACGCTGGAGACGCTACACGGCCTGATCTTATTCTACCTGGGATGACAGCCTGGGCTCAGGACTCACGCCGCAGACGGAATCATCGTGACCAGCGCCGTGCCAGTGACATGAAATGTCAGAACTGTGTTTGGAAAAAGGACAATTTTGTCATTGTTTCCATGTCGAAGTAACATGCATTGTGTTTAATTTTACCATAGTCAATCGAATTGCATTGCTGATGAAGCTGTACTGCTTTAAAGCAATAAATTATTTCGTTCGTTCGTTCGTTCGTTCTCTCTCTCTCTCTCTCTCTCTCTCTTTCTCTCTCTCTCTCTTTCTCTCTCTCTCCCTCTGTCTTCTCTCTCTCTCTCTCTCTCTCTCTCTCTCTCTCTCTCTCAGCTCCAGCTCCCTCGTTCACTTCATCCATCCACCCACCCCAATGTTCCCCGGGGAGAAGGTCTGTCCGCTCACCCCCATAAAGCAAGCTCTCTCTACCATCTCACCCCCATCCCCCCCCCCCCCCCCCACGCCTCCTCCATCCCGGAATTCAAAGGCTAGAACTCAGCTAGGCGAAGCCGCGACAGGTGCACATCAAAAGCGCGCCGCCTGCAGGTACAGCCGCGCTGTCGCGTGCGCAGGTTTTCCGACAGAGCACGCCAATCTGTCATGTATGCACGCACGGCTCTTCGACCGCTGCCGTCACCCCTCCTCCGCCCTCCCCCACCCACTCTCTCTCTCTCTCTCTTCTCTCTCTGTATCTCCTTTCTCCTCTGGCTTGATCGCTCGTCCGAAACGTGCCAGCGCGAGCGAGTGCACGCGCAAGCACACGAGCAGCCCCCCCCCACCCCACCCCCCCAACCAGCACCCCATCTGTCTTAAAACATAACGAAATCAAAACAAGACAACCCTACCCTCAAAACACAACCTCCCCCCTCAAAAAAAAAAACACAACAACAAACACAAAACAAACAAACAAACAAAAACCCAACAAAACAAAACAAAAACAAACAAACAACAACAACAAAAGGATTAGTGTGTTCCATCTTTCCAGACTCTCCCTCTC
>CM031618.1:63865712-63873572 GCA_018398815.1 Conus ventricosus
GTTTCTGGGGAAAAAAGAAATGGGAAAAAGGGGGGGGGGGGGGGGGGAAGGAGAGGAGAGAGTTTTTGGGGAGAGAGAGTTCAAAAGGGGCATCCCTTCCTCCCCCCCTTTTCCCCCCCCACACGAAACACTTTACCAGGGAAATAAAGTTGCGTGATTAGGGCGACGTGGGGCGCGAGTCTTTCACGAACTTATTTTCCACAGTAAACCTCCCCAGAAGATTCTCCCCAAAAGGGGGAAAGGCCAGAAAAAGGAATGCTCCCCGTCCCCCTTTTTTCCCTTCAAAAAAAACAGGCCCAGCTAATATCACCCTTGGTAAAAAGCTAAAAAAAATCGCTGCCTTTTTTTGTTTGTTTGCAAAGTTTTCCGTTTTTCAAGAAAGGCTTGATTTCCCACAACCCTTAAAATTCAACCCCGCCCGTTCCTTCCCGGTTTTCCGATTTCAGTTTTCCATTCACCCTTGCAAAACAAGAGCGCGGGGGTAAATTTTATGTGGGACAGGTCCGTGGGGGGGGGGGGGGGGGGGGGGGGGGGGGGCCCCAACCGGGCAGTTTTCTTTACCGCATCCCCTTTTTAAAAGGGTTTGGGGTTTTTGGGATTGTACCCAGCATCTTTTGGGGAAAAAATGAATTGGCCCCCGTCCCCCGGGTGTTTCGTTCCCGTCTTTTAGGATAATTAAAAAAGCGCCGGAAACAAACGTTGCCGAAATTTCCGGTACAGAGATGAGGTGGTTTTTCAAAAACGGGGACTTGTCGGCTTTTTTTGGGGGGGAAGGGCGGTTGGTTGGTGGCGGCCTTATTTTTTAAAACATTTGGGTTTTGGGACGTTGACAACTACGTTTTTCGCGCTTTTCGTCTTTCCCCCCCCCCCGTTTTCCTGAAGGGCCCTTCCACGTCACCCGTTGCTATCCCGGGACACTGGCACACAAAACCGCGTGAAAAAAAGGCTGTCGGGGTTGATTTTGCAAACAGTCCTTTAAAAAAGCAAATTTCCGTTGGGGTCGCCCCCGGGTTTTTCCCCAGGGGCGAAACCCCCTGCCCCTTTTTCTTGAAACAGACGCTTTGCGGGGTTTCGGAAAGTGTCTGCATTGATTCGTTTTATGAAAAATTTTACCCGCACACACCCCACCACCCACACACACAAAACTCCACACACACACAAACACACACACACACACAAACGCGAGTGCACGCACGTACTCACACACACAATTTTCCCCCTTTTCTTCTTCTTTTTACACACACAAAACACAAAACACAAACACACACACAACACACCACACACCCACAGGAAAGGTGAGAAAGAAAAGGGCACCCACTTTGGAAACCACAAAAAGGGAGAAGAGAGAGGAGAGAGAGAGGAGGAGAGGAGACGGGAGAGAGAGGAGAGAGAGACAGCACCCGGGGACAGAGACAGAAAACCCCAGAAGACGGACAGGAGACCCCCAAAAAGGGGACAGGGGGGAAAACCCCTTTGGAAGAAGTCTTTCCTTGCTAGACGTGTCCCCTTTGGGAAGCATTTTTGGGTTTGAGCTGGGGGTGGCGTCGGAGCCCCTGAGGCGGGCGGGGGGTCCCAGGAGCCCTCCAGCAGGGGCCCGCGGGAAATGAAGGGTCATAGATGGGCTCGCTGCAGCCACAGCAGGTGGGGTGACGCGCTGGACGGTCAGGGGGATTAACACACATGGGGGTTAAGAGGTCGGGGGGATGCAGGGGGGAAATATTTGTGGTTTTGGGGTTGGTTTGGTTGGGGTTTATCCCGGGGGTTTGGTTTTGGGTGCAGAATGATAGGGGTTTGGGGTTTTGGGGTGGGGAGGTATTGTTTTTTTTGGGGAATGGGGGAGTGTCCACACGCGTGCGCGCGCGCACAACACACCACACCACTTTACAGAGAGAGTGAGGAGAGGGGGAAGGAGAGGAGGAGGAGAGAGAGAGAGAGAGGCAACAAAGGCTGAAATTTAAAATAAAATTGGTTGAAACGGTCACACAGGGATTACCCCCAAATTTAAAATGGGTTTAAATTAAGCCGGCAGGTGGTTTTCCCCGGGGACTAGTTCCCGAAACTGATCCAAATAAATCCTTAAAATTTGACAGACAGCTTTCACGCACTTCTCCCTTTCACATGGTCCGTGCTAAACGGGGCCCCCCGTTACAAGCCCCCGGGTTTTAAAATTAACACTGTGAAGGGTTTTGCCCAAATTAGTAAAACATTTTTCTAAAAAAGCGCTCAAAAACTAGGAACTGCACGTTTCCCAAAAAGGGCATCAAAATCTAAAATTTTGTTTTTTTCCCCTGAAAACTTAACTCTTGAAAAATTAGACTGTACATCCTTTGGGGGGAATGCGGGTCTTAAAAATACTTAATATAAACTCCACAGAATACAGTGTCTGTTGCTCAACATTTGAAAAAAATATCCTATCTCCTCAGAAAAACAGCAAAATTTTACGAAAATTACGAAAAGTATTCAGATTTCCACCAAAAAAACCCCCCAAAAATGGTTGAACCTTTTCAAAACAAAGTCAATATTTCCCCATTTTAAAAGCAGTAAACTACGGGTAAAAATTTTTAAAGGTGTCCACATTTTTACAAAAAATACGCTATTTTTAAATGAACAAACAAAAAAATGGACTCTGCATTTCAAAAAGAAATAAAAATAAAAGGTATGGACGTCTATTTGGGGGTATGATATTCCCGGGATACGGTAACTATTTCCCCAAAAACCCCCACCCAAAAAAGTAGTGAAAATCGTATCTTCACAGAAATTTCGGGAACAAGGGGGGTTTTTCTACAAACCCGAAAAACAGCAAAAACTTTAGTGGGCTTTTGATAATCGTTTTTCTGTCTCCAAAAAAAAATATATCCGATAATTTCAGCTACGAAATCCGAGATATGCATTACACTACATCTTTTTAAAAAATTTTAGTATCTATTTTTCTTAGAGAAACACTAAAAAATTTTGATTATGCATTTTCAATTTTGTTTTTGAAATAACAGAAAAAAAGTAAAACCCCTGAAAATTTTTAAAAAATTGCCAAAAAAATCGATTCTTCATAAAAAAACATAAAACGAAAAAATGAAAAACTAAAAACCCCTCGGTATGTCCACAAAATGACTGAAAAAGAAAAAAATTTTCCCCAATCTCTACGAAAATACCGTTTAAATATGACTGAACTCCGCAAAATAACATTTAAAATCTGCGCAGAAATGCTCGTACTCCCCCGCAAATTATGATCGAACCCCTTAAAAAACACACAAACCAAAACACCAAAACACACACAAAACAACAAACACCGGCGGCGCGCGCGGCGCGCGCATGCACGCACGCAAGCACCAAAAAAACACCCCAAAACCCCAAAAAAAAACAAAAACACCACCACCACCCAAAAACAAAAAAATCCACTTCTAAGGCCCGGGAATAAAAATTTTCGAACTTGGGAAGGGGAACAGTTTAAATCTAAAAAACAGGAGAAAAATTTTGAAAAGGGCAAAAACGTATTTCCCTCTAAACCACACACCCCAAAAAAACCCCCAAAAAAAATAACAAAAAACAAAAAACGTTTTTAAAATTTGCATTCACTTCTCCCCGGCCGCAGGGCATTAATTAAAAAGCCGGGTTTCCGTGTCCATCTTTCCTTTCACGCCAAATTTTCCCCACACCCCTTTCCAAAAAACGTAAACAAAGCGGCGCGTAAAGGGGTCGTACCTTTTGTGCTCATGGGGGAGACCCCCGCGCAGTCAATGCCTTCCGATGTCCGACAGAAGCAGCGATGTTTTGCAGAATAAAAAAAATAAAGCCCTTGAGGGGTTTTTAAAAATGCGCTAATTATAGTGGAGGCGGTCCCGTGCCCCCACACGACTCTTCACCCGGACCCCTCACCCCCACCCCATTTTAAACCCTTCCATCCCCGCCCCCAAACGTTCAACAGAGAGAGAGAGGGGGAGAGGAGAGAGAGAGGGAGAGAAAGAGAGGGGAGAGGGAGAGGGGAGAGGAGGCAGAAAGGTTTAAAAACAAAGATGCAGGGGCGACTTTTCGAAAGGAAAACAATCTGACAAACATGGATCATAAAATTAGGGGGAACGGCCCTTTAACTAAAAAAAAAAAATACAGCAACCCTTTAAAAAGAAGTTTTTTAAATGACAGGGCCCGGGGAGACAGAAAGGGGCCAAAAAAAAAAACCCCCACACACTTACCCACTAGGGAAATTTTAAAAAAAAGGAACCTTTAAATGAAAGAAAGTTTTTGAAAAATTGGGGAAAACGCACGGGGGGAGCTCTTCGAGTCGTTCCGGTTTTAAAAAAAAAAAAAAATTCATTTTTTCCCCCCAAGGAAGAAGTAACTGGGTGAAGGAGTTACTCCCGTGGGATTTTTTTCTCTCCCTTTCCTTAAAAGTTTTCTTGTTTAAAATGAATGCGAAAAATAAAAATGTCAATTTTTTGTATCACCCGAAAATGTATGTATTTTAGTATCTATTAAAATGTCCCTTGAAACTTTTTGTTATCATCTAACTGCCTGTCTGTCTAAACTGTATGTTATCTATCTTGGGCTGCCCCTTAAACTATCTTCCCCTTTTAAATTTTTCTACCTTCTATTGTCTGTTCTATTTAAACCATCTCTCTGTTTTTTTATATAACTAGCAATGAGTCTTTTCTATCTGCCCCTTTATTATTTTTCCCCATCTATTATCTATCTATCTTCTGTCTGTTGTCTGGTTTTTGTTGTCTGTCTGTTTATCTATTTATCTATCTTTCTGTCTCCCAGATCCCCATGACGGGTTTTGCACAAAACTTCAATGGGTTTTATTTCGGACTTTTTTCCCTCTTTCCCGGATTTTGCTGAAAATTTGTTCACGTATTTTCTGCAAAGTTAAAATTTTTAATGATTCTTGCTTATCGAAACCTGCCCCCCTTCTGGTTTTCCCCAAATAAATTTGATGGGGTTTGTCCCTGGATACAATAAAAATCCCCGGGCCCAAAAAATTGATGGGGTTTGTCCTGGTTAACTCAAGATCCGCGCCCAAAAAATTGATGGGGTTTGTCCCCCGGATACACCTCCAGATCCCCCGCCCAAAAAAATTTTATGGGTTTTGTCCCTGGATACCCCACAGATCCGCGCCAAAAAGTTGATGGGTTGTCCCCGGATCACCCCACAGAAACCGCGCCCAAAAAAATTGATGGGTTGTTGCCTGAATACACCCCGGGAGATTCCGCGCCAAAAAGTTAAAAGGGGTTCGTCCCTGGATAACCTTTTCAGATCCGCACCAAAAAAATTTGGGGGGGATTCGTCCTGGGGATAACCCCAAAAAGATCCGCCCCCAAAAAATTTTTATGGGTTCCCCCCCGGGGTCTGTCCCAAAGGAATTTCCCCGGGAAAAATTTGGGGGGTTGTCATGGGCCCCCTTTTAAAGTCTTGCGAGCTTTGCTTAAAAAAAATCCCGTGGTGTTTTTCGTGAATTTTTCGAGAGACAAGCAAGTCAATGGCCCGGGAATGGTAAGAAACCAAATGAAACGAGTAAAAATGTAATCTTCCTAGTAGTTGTAAGAAAACCAACAGAACCAGCTAATCACTAATCTCCTTGATAGAGTGACAAACGAACGGAAGCGGTCATAACATAACCGTCTTGATACAGGAAAAACACCAACGGAATCCAGGTAAAGCGTTAACATCCTTGATAGAGTTAACGTATAAACGGAACCTCTTTCGTTGACGTTACAAATCAAAGGAACCAGGTAATAGCTAACTTCTCCAGTATGCATTACAAATCAAAGGAACCAGGTAATAGCTAACCTCTTTAGTAGACGTTACAAATCAAAGGAACCAGGTAATAGCTAACTTCTCCAGTATGCATTACAAATCAAAGGAACAAGGTAATAGCTAACCTCTTTAGTAGACTTTACAAATCAAAGGAACCAGGTAATAGCTAACCTCTTAAGCAGACGTTACAAATCAAAGGAACCAGGTAATAGCTAACCTCTTTAGCAGACGTTACAAGTCAAAGGAACCAGGTAATAGCTAACCTCTTTAGCAGACGTTACAAATCAAAGGAACCAGATAATAGCTAACCTCTTTAGCAGACGTTACAAAGCAAAGGAACCAGGTAATAGCTAACCTCTTTAGTAGACGTTACAAAGCAAAAGAACCAGGTAATAGCTAACCTCTTTAGCAGACGTTACAAATCAAAGGAACCAGGTAATAGCTAACTCTTTAGCAGACGTTACAAATCAAAGGAACCAGGTAATAGCTAACCTCTTTAGCAGACGTTACAAATCAAAGGAACCAGGTAATAGCTAACCTCTTTAGTAGACGTTACAAAGCAAAGGAACCAGGTAATAGCTAACCTCTTTAGTAGACATTACAAAGCAAAAGAACCAGGTAATAGCTAATCTCCTTGGTAGAGGTCTAGGAGGTATCAAACCAAAAACAAAAACAAAAACAAACTAGGTGGTAACCAGCCTCCTTAGTAGAGGTAACCAGGTAGCAACAAAATTCCCGGTAGACGTAAGCAACCAAGGGAACCAGGTAATAGGTAAACTCCTTGGTAGAGGTGCGAACCAAACTGTCCCAGGTAACAGCTACCCCTTTTGATAGAGGTTTATAAACAAACGGAACCAGGTAACAACGCACCTTCCATGGTAAAGGTACCAAACCATGAAACCAGGTAATAAGTAACCTTCTTTGTACAGGTTACAAAGCACTGGAACATGGTAATAGTTAACCTTCTTGGTAGAGGTAACAAGCCAATGGAACCAGATTATAACTAACTTCCATAGCAGAGGTGAGAACAAAAACCAAAAACGGAAAACTGGTGTCTACAAACTGAAGTAACCTTTGCTCGACCCGGGACAGAGGGGAGGTTTTATAGTGAAAGAACCGTAGACAAGGGTAGAAACGAAACCTTCTATTAGGGTAAACGAAAGTCTAACAGAAGCGGGTAGAAACGTAACCTTCTTGGTAGAGGTCTAACAGAAGCGGGTAGAAACGTAACCTTCTTGGTAGAGGTCTAACAGAAGCGGGTAGAAACGTAACCTTCTTGGTAGAGGTCTAACAGAAGCGGGTAGAAACGTAACCTTCTTTAGGGTAGAGAAGTCTTAACACAGAAGGGCGCCGTAGAGAACTGAACGAACGTGCTCTGGTGCAGGATTAACGGAAGCGGGTAGAAACGTTAACTACCTTGACAGAGTTTTAACGGAAGCGGGTAGAATCGTCACTTCCTTCATAGAGGTTTAACGGTTGCAGGTAAAAACGTAAGCACCTTAACGGAGTCATGAGATGGTAGTCTATTTTTCGGTAGCAAAGCAATCAGATACTGTTAATCAGTTTTCTTTGAAACTGATCCATTCCGTAAGAATTTCATAGAGAGAGAGAGAGAGAGAGAGAGAAAGAGAGAGAGAGAGAAGAGGAGAGAGAGAGAGAGAGAGAGAGAGAGAGAGAGAGAGAGAGAGAGTCCAGAAGTACGGAAGCATAGCCCACGACCCCATTTGAAAGGGATATACCATGACAATTTTAGACTGCAATTGACTGCAATTATGCGGAACAACAATATCACATCACGCTGCCGCTGAGAGAGAGAGAGAGAGAGAAGAGAGAGAGAGAGAGGGGAGAGAGAGAGAGAGAGAGAGAGAGAAAAGAAAAGCAGAGGAGGATGGAGGGAGTAGGGGAGAGAGAGCGAGATGGGGGGATATTGTTGTGTGTGTGTGTGTGTGGTGTGTGTGTGTGTGTGTGAGGAGAGAGAGAGAGAGAGAGAGAGAGAGAGAGAGAGAGAGAGAGAGAGAGAGAGAGACAAACAGAGGCACAGAGAGAGATTAAGTGTGTTTGTGTGTGTCACAGAGACAGAGACGAAAAGAGAGCAGAGAGAGGAGAGAGAGG
>CM031618.1:63873672-63890587 GCA_018398815.1 Conus ventricosus
ACCCTTGCTATCGTAAGAAGTATTGATATCGTACCACCGGTACTATATACAAGACTCAGTGGCTGGTACCATATGCGTGACTTGGGTAAGCTTGACAATAAGGAGGTATAGCCTAACACATGAAAAGCTAGGGCCAATGTTATATCAAATGTAATCTACAATCACATAGGTATCAATACATATTCAAGTTAATTTGCTTATTGGTGTCGTGTTTGCATAGTCACACAAAAATGTCAGACCGAAAATAACATCGAAGTGCGAAAAAAATGATTTTTTCTTACCTGCTAGGGTTTTCATCCTTGCCGCCATGTTTGCGCTGGCAAAATGCATCCTTCTACGGGGCTTTCCCAACACTCAAGCAGGGCCATCTGGTATACGTCATTTCGCGGGAATGTGGGTGGTACGATTGGATGACAGGTACGCAATGGGTAACTCTCCCCTACGACAGTGCTATATGAATATGTATCTTGTAGCCAAGAGCGGTTTTGGGTTTTGTTTTGTTTTGGTCAACTTAGGCCTTAACCTAGCCATTGCTTTTAACCTTTTAAATTTCATGTGCGACCCCTTGTTGCCAAATTTTGCTCCATGGGCCAACAGGCCGAGTCGCATTTTCTTTTTTTTAACATGCGTGCTGGTGATCTACTCAATTTTGAGTGAACCATTTTTTTTTTAGGAAGAAGACGAAGAATTGTGTTATTACTTTTTTTTTAGTAATTAGGAGAGTGAGATATGCACTTGTGAATGCCAGTCAACTCAATCAGGAGTGGATGCACTTCTGTTCACGAATCCAGATAATGTTCTCACGTCTTAATCCCGCACAAATCTTTTGTTCAGGTTAAGAGAGTGAAAATGTCATAAGTTACATTTAGCGCATCCACCAAACACAACACAAACTTGAATTTTTATACCTAACCCTGCAGATTGAAAAAAGAAAAAGAAAAAAAAAAGGGAAGAAGAAAGAAAGAAAAATCATAAAATCTTTGTTATGTTATGATAGTTGTTAGAGTGACCTCTCTTGCTAATAACTGAGTACGAATTTTTTTTTTTTTTTTTTTTTGGGGGGGGTTGCAGTTGGTAAACATTGTATGCAATTCTGTCATCTGTGAATCTGCCTAAAGCTAACCCTAACCTCGTTAACTTCGACCCTTATCATAGCCGCAAACTTAGATAACCTTTTTAAGATCTTCCTGCTGTTCGTGATACTTTTAAGAGCGACCCCCTCCTTCCCCCCCCCCCCCCCCCCCCCCCCCCCCTCTCTCTCTCTCTCTCTTGATCAGGACTTTCGCGCTCCAAGACTGATAATTACTCAATTTTGCCAGCAAGTTATTCACTTATGTGCTTTTTCCTCTTGTTTGAGACATAAATGATATTTTTCTGTGTGATGTTTGAAACTGCATTATGGTATTCCACCAACACAAAAAATCGAAATAAAATTCCCTCGCATTCTAGGCTATAGGCCTAGGCCCAGACTTAGATCCAGAAATCTAATCTCGGGTTTCCCCGGTTATTTCCGTCACATGCGTCCGAGATTGGACCAAAGAATCCAGTTTAAAGTGAAACAGAAATGAACGTTAGAAAAAGTCATGAATTCTTTTTGTTCCGTGTCAAACTATTTAATTAATTTACAATAAATAAGTTTTTATATCAATTTCGTGTGTGGTGCGAACGACAGTGATCACATTTTAACCAATCACAGAACGACAACGCAGAAAGACGTCATCCTGAAAGGCTTATAACAGTGACATCAGGTCAACTGACATCATTTGAATTTGGAACGGCGTTACACGGTCCGATTCAAAAGGGAAGACCAGAGCTAATCTGACAAAATGGTGAGTTGGCTTTAATTTTAGCTTACAGTTTAGGCCTGCAGTAGCTGCATTAATATTTTCAATGTGCGTGTGATCAAGGCAAATGGTGAATAGACGTCAATTTGTCCAAAGCAAGCGATCATGATTGTGTCGTGATGATTCATCACCATGATCAACCGATCATCATGATGCACTAACGCAACTGACCAAGCCAAGGGTCAGTCAGTGATAATGATTGTGGTAGTGATAATCATCACCATGATCAACCGATTATCATCATGCACTAGCGCAACTGACCAAGCCAAGGGTGGTCAGTCAGGATACCAAGCTGGGATGTCAGATTTTAGCGAGCCCTGCAGTAGACATATAGGCTAGTACACAAAGTAATGACCAGGTTTCAATTATTTCTCTCGCCAATTATTTCGCCAAGACTGCAGCGAGCGCTTTTTTTTTTTTTTTGGGGGGGGGGGGGGGGGGGGGCAGAGGAAAACCACATCACACGGATAATGTGGGCCAGGACTAGCAAAAGAGGATTTAAGAAATTAGATCTGATGAATTACATGATGGAATTTTGAAATAATTTTTGATGTCCTAGTAATATTGTAGGCTACCTTTTTTGTTTTAAAAGTAAACCTCTAGGCCTATTGATTGACATGACAAAAAAAAAATGCTAAGTCAAAAATGAGCATCACTTTTACCGGTTTTGTTTGATCCATCGGCCTTTGCCAAGTCTGCCGTACTGGCTTTAAAGATTACTAGGCAATCACTGGCTGTCGCCAACTTTTAAAAAATTTGGAAGATGAAAATGCGCCAAACACATAGGCCCTACATATTTTATGGTTTTGGAGGACAAAAGACTTTCCTACTCCACCCCTCCCCTTCCAGGTTTGTTTTTTAAGGACAACCCCCCCCCCCCCCCCCCCCCCCCCCCAATAGGTGTAGGCCTAATGTAAATTCACTGTGCCTGGAAAGTGCAGAAACTGGTCCAGATCCAAGTCCTGACTGAAAGATAAAAACACCTATTTTGTAGGCAATAAACGTGAGACGACGTGAAAGGTGCATAATAGTACCTTTGTCATTTTCCTTGTATGATTTCAAGAAGCAGTCAAAAATAACCCTTTGACACTGCACCCCTCCCCCAGAAAAGAACCTGCTCACACCAAGGGTGGAAAAAACCCAAAACTGGGAGCTGAACATAAAAGGAGCTATTCAGTGATTTTTTTTTTCTTTCAGTTACACTTTTTTTTTCCTTGTAAATCAAGTGCATGTAATTATAATATGCAGTATACTATCTAAGCTATGTTGTACTTGCAAATATTTAAACTGAATTGCTCCAGATGACTGCATGTCTGGGTATCTTTTTCCTTCCCAGTTGTGTAGCACTCGTGATTTACAATCGCTACTCTTTTTTTTCCTCTTTCACTGTGTCTTGAGTGGTATTACTCCATGGTGCTCATTCCAGTTTCCTATCTACAGCCACAACCATTGTCCCACCTCAGCCACGGCAATGTCAAGTTATTATGCGACTTGCCAGAGGAGACCTAGCACAACTACAGAGTCACTTCAGTGATGTTTAGTGGTGCCTGTTCTGATCCAATATACGCAGGACAACATAATTATACTGAGCTTCCTGTTGACAACAATTCTTAGTCATGGTTAGTGTGCATAAGCGTCCCCCTTTAGGGGTTCCACAATGTCTGTCCAACAACGGTAAGCATGAATTTGTTGATAATGGCAGTCTCAGCACTAACTTCCCAAGGGCATGGATGTGGGGAGGAAATTGAAACTGATGTCCTCGTGAGAGCAGGGCATTGTGGTATTACCGTATGCAGACTACGTAAAGGGAGATAATTAAAGATATAGATAATAGAGGGCGCGCTAGGATTGAGGGGTGTGACGAGAGATGGAGGAATAAACAAGCAAACGGCTTTAATCAGCTCGTCAAGTCTTTGCCTCCACTCTTCATGTCTGCAAGTTTTCCCCACCCAAAAAACACATTTTACTGGTGGCAGCGACCTTCTGAGCCTTCGGGGTCAAAGGTTCGAGATGACGGAAAAAGGGGGGCCGACGACATGCTTTGGCAAGTTCGATGGCATCACCCAGGGCCCGTCGCTTGCCTGCACCCAAGTTTTTAAAACGGGTCCCGGGGGAAAGGGCCCGGGTTTGGGCGACGGGGTTTGGAAAGGGTTTCCCACGGGGTTTTCCGGCTTAAAGCCCAAAAACACAAAAGAACAAGTAATTGTTTTTCTTTTACACTATGGGGGAAGTTGCTGACGCCCATTTTAGAAACTCTAACAATCTGGGGAAAATGACGACAAATCTCACTTTCGCCCGTCATGCGGGAAACCCTTTCAATGACTACTTTGAAACAAAAAAAAACGTCTTTGTAGAAAGAGTTTGATTAACGGAGGAACGGGGGATCTCGGAAAAAATTTTTTGTTTTATAAGGACCTTTTATAAATGGTTTTGAAAATTGTTTTTTTGGGGACACTAAAGGGAAAGGTTTTTAATTTCGGGATAAAATTGGAGTTGGAGTTAGGGGATAAATCTTTACCCAACGCCCTTTCGGGTAAAAACCCCAAAAACTAACATTAACTGATGCCGTGCAGATTGTTTAAGGCAGGAGAGGCAAGGAAAAAAAACCCAAACCCCTTTCTACGTGGTGAAACCTCAGAAATCAGTAGAAAGTGTCAGACATCAAAAAAAAAAGAAATTTGTTTAAAAAAAAAAAAGGGGCCAGAAGACCCGATAAAGGGGGGGACACCCCAAAGAAAACAATGCCCTTCTGTGGAAAAGAAAAAAATTGCAAAAAACAGATGTCCGGTAGGCATGCTAAATGGGGGCCAAATGTGGAAAAAAGGCACAACAAAGCAGTTTCCCGAATGGGTCGCATACTAGAGTGCAAAAAGTCTCAGAGTTTCAGACTCAGATCTAAAAGACTTTATTTGAACACTTTTTCAGTGTTGAAGATGAACGGACAGCAGACATTGCAGTAGACGGGTTTTTTTGAACAAATTCAAAACGGACACAGGTCCCAGCAGTGTTTTTCTAGCGGGGAAGGGAAAACTGGCCCCTAAAAAAACAGTCAAACAGACAAAAAAGTTCTTCGGGGCCCCCGGGGGGAAAAGAAATTGATGTTTTGGGTTTCCAGGACATCAGGTCTTAAAATTCAGAGACATTTAAAATTACAGAAGAGATGTACGTCATCAAAGGGCGGGGAACTAATCACTACTAGGCAGATTAGCATGTGCCCAAATGGGGTTAGTTAACGTGTATGCCTTTTCAGCACACCACCCCACCATTTGGTTTCCAACAAAAAGGGGGTTGTTTCCAGCACTGTTAAAGGGGGCCTGGTCACTTAAAAAAGGTCCCCCTTACCCCCATCACATTTGGGATCCAGAGTTCGACCTACCTGTTTCTACGCACCACGCAAGGTCCCCATGCCCTGAACCCAAAAGTAAAGAAAAAAAATTGACCCCCATGTTTACGGGAAGGGGTTTTTTTCCCCTTGTAAAGGGAAACCCAAAAACTTGCGGTGCTCTGGGGTAGTTGTCGTCCCAAAGGGCCAAATGGCCCCGTCCGCATCGCATCGACTACCCCAAACCTTTCAACAAAGCTGTGAAAAAGAAAAATTTTCCCCCCCAAAGGGGCCCTTGTGATGTAAAACCTGGGCCAAAGGCTTGCTGGATAAAAGGTGTTTAGTAAGCTTGTTGCCCCCCAGGGGGTTTTTGGGGAAAAATGGAAACTTTTCAAAAAAAATTCCCAAAACCCCTAAAACTCCCCGTTGTCACTTTTAAAGGAAGCTTTGCCTTAAAAGGCCCCCCAATGGGCATCAGTTTCTGCCTGTGGGGTTTTTCCCAAAGAGAATTTTCAGATATTTCGGGGGCCTGGAAGGAGTCATCTTTTCATGGAGGATGTTTTGGGGTTCATGCTGCTGCCCGGGGCACACATGATCAGATATTGAGATCAGTGTTTAAAAACGACCCCAAAAAAGCGGGCCCGGGAATTAAAAGGGAAAAATTGTAATTCCCCCAAAGTCATCGGGTTCGTTCCCTTTGGGTCACATCATCGGGGGAAATTGGCATTCCGCAGCCCCAGGGGAAATTTTAAAGGCCTTTACCGGGGTTCCCAACCGAAGAAGGGTCACTAAAACTTCAGAGACTGAGGGGAAATTGTTTTGAATAAAACTTGCCAATTTTACGCCGGGAATTTTGCCAGCATACCCCTCCTTTTCGTAGGGTGTACAAAAAAGATACTCGGGGGACCTGGGGCCGACACAAGAAATGGCATTCCAAGAGATAAAAAAACCCCTTTAAAGCTCCCCGCCGTTTTGCCGCACTATTCAAACTAAGCGCGAAACAATCTTCCCCAGCAAACGCATAAAAACTCAGGCTTTGGCGCAGTCTGTTCCAAAGCAAAAAGCGGCACCCCGCAGACCCTTTTGCTACTTTTAAGATCCCTCTCAGAAAGGAGAGAGATATGCTACCATCAAAAAAAGGAACCCACTGGCAGCAACAGGGGCCCTTTGGGGAAAAAGATTCAGGACTACATCCCTAGGTTTTCATGTGACATAGGACAGATCAAAAACCTTTTTGTGCCCCTCCTCAATTTCCAAAGAAACTTCAAAAGTTTGGCCACCCGCTTTCCTACTTTTTCCGTTGAGGCTTATGCGGGTAGATGTGAAAGTGTGCATGTGGGGGGGGAAAAGCAAAAAATCACGCAGATGCATTTTCCCCGTGCACCCGCAGGGGAAACCCCAAATTTAAAGATGACTTCAGCTTAAATTTCTCAGTGAAAAACTTCACAGCCAGTTTACTAAATTCACACCCTGTATCTAGAAAAAAAACTGCAAGAAATATCAGCAGCACAGGAAAACGGGTGAAGAAAAATGTTCAAATTGCAATTTCTGTGAGAGTGGATGGGGAAACTTACATGCCAGAAAAAAAAAAATACTGAAACCCCACTGGCAGGGGGGGAAAAAAAAAAAGCAACACTTCACATTGTAGGGTGATTTGCTTCTTACGACTCTCGCATTGTGATGCCAGAAATCTGAGACTTGAAACCCCCGGGGGAAAAAAATCCACCGCGGAACCTAGGCTTTTCCCCAAAACACGAGCCGGCTACCCCATCAGTTTGGGTGGCCCTTCTCTTTCCAGTCGATAGGAAAGAGATGGGCCCCCCCGAACACATGTGCCCTTCACCGCCCCAAAGAAAAGGGAAACCCCTTCTTTTTATCATCTTTTTCCCCCAACCCTCCATGGGCCCGACTGGGGAAAGGGGTTTTTCGAACTGAAAGGAAAAAAACCTTTTGATAGTGGTGGGGCTATTTCTCAGTTTGGGGAGAATTCCGAATCTGGGGGAAGCTTACCCGCTCCCCCTCCATTTAGAAAAACTGAAAAAACATTCTCGCGTTCATGGGATACCTGACAATAGTATCTGAAATGGACCTCAGTTTTGTCGCAAGAATTTCCGCAGTTTGCAGAAGAGTATGGGGTTTTATTCACACAAAAAGCCTCCCAAAATACGCCAGAGCAACGGTGCCCGCAGACCCAGCTGTCAGACCATCAAAAAAAATGCTGAAAAAAACAAAATCCCTTACCTTGCCTTTTTCCAAAACGGGCATCTCCGCCCAAAAAAGGGTTTTTCACCTGCTGAGCTCCTGATGGGAAGAAAATTTAGACAAACTTCCCCCCCACTCCCTTCCCCTCACCCCCAAAAAACCAAAAAATCCCAAACGGGGAAAAACCAGGGGAAAAAAATTTCAAAAAGGGGGGAAAAAAAAAAAGGAACTTCGACAAAAAGTCAAAACCCCCCAAACCCGGGGATCCACTAGGTTTTTCCCGAAGGTGTTTCATTAAGATCTGGAAAGGGTTTGGAAAATGTTTCAAACCCCCCTTTAAACCCCCGATCATTTGTGATTTAACACGCCAAAGGGGAAAGTTTCGTCGGGAATAAGTCACCGATTCCCGTGGTTTCACCTCCACCAACAGCAGAAGTGACGCCGGGGAAACCCCCACCATCAACCTCTCCCACAAAATAGTGAACGGTTTCCAAAATTTATCGAAGAGGACACTTCCAGCAAAAAAAATTCCTCTCAAGTTTGGGGAAAAAGCCTACACCCCGTTTTTCAACCCGTTGCTTTTTACACAAAAAAGTGGCGGGGTGTCAAAAAAACCAGGAAAAAAATGATTTTTTAAAGGGAAACATCAAAACTTAAACCCTTCCCGTGTCAACAAAAAAAAAAAACACCAAAGCAGCTGTGTTTTTCATTAAAAAAGGGGTAATATGTAAATTTTTTCTTTTTTTTTTTTTAAAAAAGCTCTTTTGGGGGGGTAGAGCTTTTTTTCTCAATGTAAGCTCTGTGTTGGAGGCTTATGCAATTTTTGGCCCTTTTTAAATTTCATGCTTAGTCAGTGTAGGTTTGGGGTTGCTTTAGTTCAGTGCAGTTGCAAATAGTTAAGGCTTGTGTAGTTTTTAAGCCAGTTTCATTTAGTTTAATTTTTTTGGTGGGAAAAAATTTTCTTCATTCTGGGAAGGAAAACCAGTTTTAAATCAACCTTCTTTTTTGGGAAAAAATATCAAAATTGAAAGGGGTTGTTTGCTGGGGGGCAGAAAATGTGAACCTTTTACAAGTTTTATGATGAGAAAAAAAAAACTGTTTAAAATTAATACAATTTATTCCATAGTTTAAAAAATTTTTTCCCCCACTCAAAAAGGGGGAGTTGTGGTTTACCGTAGCAGACTACGTAAAAGGGGGTAATTAAAGTATAGATAATTTGAGGGCGCGCGGGAAATTTAGGGGGTGCGGGGGAAGATGGAGGAAAAATTAAAAAAAAAAAAAAAGGGGGAAAGGCTTTAAAAAAGTGTTCAAGTCTTTTCCTCCCCTCTTCAGTCTGCAAATCTCCACCACAAACAATTTTTACCGGCATGAAGTTTTCCCCAGAATTTGACCTTTTTAAAAAAAAAAATTTGGTTTATTTTGATGCCAAGGGTTTAAATTCCTGTGTGGACTGCTTAAAAGTTGTTTCTTTACTTTTATTTTTGTGAATTTTCCCGGCTTTAACCAGGCTCGAGGACACAGCAACCCCGTGTTGGTCAAGAAATGTGAAAAAAAACTCATAGTTTCCTTTTGTTTAAGTGGGTTTAAACCTGTCTGTAGTCCCAGGGATCCCCGTTGAACCCAAAAGCAAAATTGGGTCGGATAGGGGGCTGTTTAAAGCAGAAAAATCACACAACAAATTGGGTTGGGAAGAAAACTTTTTTGCCCCCAAGCCAGGAATCTGTGGGTTTTAACCCCAAGGCCCATGCATTGGGGATCTGCTCAGGGTGTTTAATTTTATACAAAAAAAACTTTTTCCCGTTTTGGGGGGGGGGGGGGGGGGGGGGGGGGGGGGGATATCCGTTTTTGAAAAGGTTTTTTTTTAAAAAAAGTAAAGGCCAACATTTCACTGACTTGTAAAAAAGAAAATTTGGGGAAATGATCAATCTCCCAAATGTTTAAAATGAATTTTTTGAATATTTTTGGGAAAAATGTGTAAAAGGGGCAATTTAAAGTTTCCCCGGGAAAAACAAAAATTTGGGAAATTTAGTGCAGTACAAACACCCCCCCCAAAATTTTAAAAATCACGGAGTGGTTTTTTTCAGTGTATGGTTTAAAATGTTTGTCCCCCGTTTTTGGCAAGGCATTCAAGGCGCGTTTGTCGCATGGAGTTCACCCGTGGGGCAGAAAGGCCTGGGGGGGCAGAACCCCCTCCTGCTGGGGGTGGTTAAACGGCCCGGCTTTGCAGGGAGGAGGGAAAACGCTGTGCTGGTCTTTGGCCCCGTTATCCCAAAAATTGTTCGATGGGGTTCAGGGGTTTGGGGTGTTTTTTCGGGCCACGCATTTGTTGACACCAGCAGTTGGAGGGAAAAAGTGGGTTTTTTGCTTGGTGCGATGGGGCCGTGCATTGTCGTTTTTTGGGAAAAACAGCCCTGGGTCCCGCTGTTTGGGGGGCTGGCAGCACCAGGGGTTGCAATATTCCCCTTTTGGTAGTGAACCCCCATTCAAAGGGTTCCCCGCCCTTTTGATTTAAACCCTTTGTAGCGTGTGCTTTTTGCCGCCCCCAAAACACAAAGGATCCCCCCAATTTGCGGTTCCTTTCCAGGGCTGCTTCTGCAAAACGTTTCCCCCTTTCTTTTCCAGACCCTGTTCGTCTTTCGGTGGGATCCAGGGGAGAACCCCGCTATCTGTAAAAAATCGCGGGTTTGCCCCAAAGGGATGGTTCATTCACGGCTGCCCCTACCCCCAATTTTGGGGGGCTGTCTGTGGGCATCAGTCAAACCCCAGGTCTTTGGCTGGTGGGGAGCCCTGGAGGTTTGCGTTGGTGCAGGCGGTTTCGTATGGTTGATCACTGACAACAGGTTGGTGGCATCTCTAAAAGCGAAATTTGATGTTGTTTGCAATTGCTGTTCTTTTTTGTGTTGCCCCGCCTTTTACATGTATCGGGGCCCCTCGTGGTGGGGTTTTTCTGGGTCGCCAGGGGCCGTGGGCGTTCTTGCACTCTTCCCCGTGTTCTTGAATCTTTCTGTGTTTTGCACTCTTCCCCGTGTCTTCCTTTATGACCTAAAAGGGTGAAATTTTGGTTCTGTTTTCTGAAATCTGATAAAAAAAGAGTGTTATACCCCCCAAATTCCGTACACTTCCCGGACCCGCCCAAATCCTTGGGCCCCTTTTTTTTTTTTTCTTTTCCCCGATCCCCGCTTGGTTTTAGTCTTCGACATGGAGGCATTTCTGGTTTTCATTGCTTTTTTTTCCGTTTCAGTGGCCCTTTTTTTGGGCATTTGGTTGGCTTTCCTCATGACCTCAGGCGATTTTTGCTTGTGTTTCAAATGATTTTGGTTCGCCCCATGCTCCCCGGATCCCCAAAAACCCTCGAAAATTCACCCCAATTTGTTCCAAAAAAGACGAGCGCGGGCTGTGTTTTTCAAGGCGCGTGGAAAAAATGTTTTTGCCACAAAAATTTGGGGGGGTTTCCGCATTCCTTTACTTTCAATTTGGGCATTTTGGTTTGTTTTTTTTGGACCACAAAGGCGGTTCATTGAAAATTTTTTTGCATTTTAAAAAGTTTTTGTGCATTCTCAATTTTTGGTCCCTTTAAATTTTTTTGAACCGTATTTGTAAACTTCCGCAGCGCGAAGGAGGTGCTGATTGTTTTTTGGGACAAAATTTGTTTTCAATGGGATGGACGGGTAGCTATTTTTGCTTCATTTAACAAGAAAATTTAAAGGGCGACAAAAAAAAACAGCTTGTAGATTTGAATTGTGAGACTAAAGACAGTTTGTATTTGCAGGATTCGAGGTTAGAAAAAAATCTTTTTAAAAAAACGTTTAAATTGGGGACATGAAACAAATTTCCCTGGGGAAGGGATTGGTTTTCACCTTTTGGAAAAAACCTTCCCAATAAAAATAAAAAAGCAAGTTTAGCAAAACTTTAAACATTGAGATGAGGGGCCCTGATCCGGTTGAACGCCTTTTAATCTTTAGAGGCATAATGTATATGGAAGAGCGAAAATCGGCAAGGCAAGGAGGGTATTTGAAATAGCTTTGGTAAATATGTTGGATGAAATAGTAGTACTTTTAGAGCAGTAGTCCCCCCTTACCCCCTCAGTGAATTATCCTGTCACATGCTTCTAATGCTACAACAATTATAATTTTATGTTGTGTGCAGCGTGAATGCATCTCTGTCCATGTGGGTCAAGCTGGGGTACAGATTGGCAATGCCTGCTGGGAACTCTACTGGCTTAGAACATGGCATCCAGCCTGATGGACAGATGCCATCCGACAAGACCATAGGTGGTGGAGATGATTCTTTCAACACCTTCTTCAGTGAGACGGGGGCAGGGAAACATGTTCCTAGAGCTGTGTTTGTGGATCTGGAACCCACTGTGTGGGTAAGTTGAGCAATGACAGGATTCAAGTTGTAATTTTGTCTTCTTGTCATCTGTTCCCTCCTCTTTTTTCTCTCTCTGTCTCTCTCTCTCTCTCTCTCTCTTCTTTGCTCTGTCTCTCTCTCTCTTGCATGCGCACTTGTACTTGAAGGGGAGTTCCATATGCGTGCATGTAGGGGAGCACACAAGTCAATGAAGTGTTCATTTTTGCTCACAGTGGTCATTGAGTACTAGACAAAATTTGATCAGTACATCAAGGCTCTGACAGAATTTGATGTATGTCGGTGATCATCATGAATTATCAGAGCATCAAAATTTTCTCAGTTACCATGGGGAACATGTCCCCTGGCAGCTGAGGGGACAAAAGGATGAGACAAAATTTTCAAAATCAGTACCTCGGGGCTTCACACAGTTTGAACAGTTGAAAGCAGTAAACATAATGTCTCCTGTGGATTGGTGATTTCATCTTGCGAACAGTGGACTATTTACAACTCTTGTGTGTGTGGTATGTATGCTGTTGTACATGTGTGTTGATGACAGTGTGTACAGATGGCTATCATTCTCCAGTTTCATTGTGTTTGTTGTGTGCAAGCTTTTATCAAAATGTGTTGGTGTGTGTGTGAGACAATGTGTCGCCATGTGTGTTTAAGTCACTGAATAGCTGGTGTGTGTTCAATGATACCATGTGTGCACGTCTATGGGATTCTTTATGTAAATAATGGTATGTTTTCACCAATATGTGGCTGTGTGTGTGTAATTAATGGTATACTTTTAACAAAATGTGTTGTGTGTGTGTGTTCAAGCTCTGTGGCGTTTTTCTAACTGCCAATTGTGCAGTACAGATGTATTGAGCAGCTACTGGCAATGAAACAGGGAATGTTAATCTTTTTTTCAAGAGTAAGTTTTGTTTCAGTTTCATATTAATCAAAAGCTGATCATAAACATCTCAGAATGAATTGTGAACACCTGCAAAGGCATAATTTCCCACCCCCTTTCCGATTCTCCACAAGACGGAAAGAAAGAAAGACCAATTCCCACTTTGTCATTGTGGCAACAGCTTGGCATAAAGCTTGATATGTGACATGCCGTTTGAAAATTCATGCGAAAATAGCAACCAGACTACCCCTTCCCCTCACATGTTGCAACCTCAATGCTGATGTGATGGCCTTTCAGAAAGTTCAAGAGTAAATTACCTTTTCAAGTCTAGACTCTAACAAGCCCAGCTGTTTGGAGACGTATTTGCACTGTAGCTGATGCCAACTTATCGGCAATTTTTCAAACATCACCTGTGGTTATATATTTCAGCCATACAAATGCCCTGTGTTACTTGCAGACCTGTTTACCCACATGATTCAGCTTAGTACATGTTTTGCAAAATTCACCAAAGATGGTGCATCTTGAAAAAAGAAGAGAAGGGGGGGGGGGGGGGGGGGTGTCAAAATTCTTTGGTAATTGCACCTGTGGAGTGTAACCATTGGTGTTATCTTGGGCTGCCAGTTGGAGTGCTTTGTCTTTGTCCTTGTCCTTGATCCCTTAAACTCCCGTCGTAGGGGCAACCTGTGTAGCTCTGACAACCAGTCCTCTCCATTCATCCCGGCACTCCGCTCTCCTCAACACATCCCTCAACTCCAGGCCCGTCCACTCTGTGATGTTGTTTTCCCATCTTTTTCTTTGTCGACCTCTCCGCTTCCTCCTCGTACTGTGCCCTGCAGGATTGTTTTGGCAAGGCCTGATGACTTCGTGACATGTCCATACCATTTCAGCTTGCGTCATTTAACTGAAGTGAGGAGATCTGTATATGGACGATTTCATTCTCGATGCGTCTCTTTACTTCCTCGTTGGTGATGTGATCTCTGTATGATATGCCAAGGAGTCTTCTATAGCACCTCATTTCAACTGCTTTGATCCTTTTTTCGAGGTCAGCTTTTAGTGCCCATGATTCGCAAACATAGAGGAAGATTGCCATGACTAAGGATCCCATCAGTCTGATTTTTGAGCTGATGGAGATGTTTTTGTTCCATATTGGCTTCAACTTTGTCAATGCGGCTGTGGTCTGAGCAATTCTGGAGAGAATTTCTGGTCTTCATCCTTCATCTGCGATTGTTGCACTTAAGTATTTGAAGCTGTTGACGGGTTCAAGCTTCTTGTTGATCATTTATGTCGTTGGCAAAACCGATTGGGTTGTTGGTCATCACTTTGGTCTTTTCTGCGCTGATCTCCATGCCAAATTATGTGGAGGTGTTGTTCAGCCTGTTGATCAGGTTGACTAGCTCTTGCTCCTCTCCAGCTAAACGTCGATGTCGTCGGCAAAACGGAGGTTTGTGATGGTTCTGCCTCCAATATTGACTGATCCTTCATGGTCTTCAAGTGCATCAGTCATGATTCTTTCCAGGAGGCGTTGAAGAGCGTGGGAGAGAGAAGACAGCCGTGGCGCACTCCAACAGTTGTTCGAAACCATTCGCCTATGTTCTTGTTGAAGAAAACCGCACTGGTGGCTTTGTTGTAGAGGCTCTCGATGACTTTGATGAGGTTGGCATTGATGTTGTAGAGTTTCATTGTCACCCATAATGCTTCATGTTGGAGTGCTTTGACCAATAGGCAACTACTTTCACTAATTTTTATGCTCAAGATCTTGTCATACTGCCTGTTCAACAACATGCTTAAGCATGTGATCAGCAGAAGGCTTATGAATTCCTAAATATTGGAAAGACTGCAGAAGAATAGGAATTTTTCCAACCATGCCAATGATGCAGGTATCAAAGAATCATATGTTCGAAAAACCTCACCGTAGTTACTATCAGACTGATTTCAGCATTGCCCATTCCTTAAAAAAAAGAAAGAAAAAGATTCATTTTTAGGAACGGTTACAGTAAAATATTGGACCAAGCAATGGCTCAGCTATTACCATTAACCTCAGCAAGCAATCACATTTTTCTGAATTTAAGATTGAGATTGAAGAACAGAACGATGAATGTCACAGACAGCTGGAGGCTGACTACAAAGAGGAGAAAGAACTACATTGTTGGTGGAATTTTCTAAGTGAACATGAACAACAAATTGCTAAGCCCTGACCATATGCATATACGTAAGTTCGGACTATAAGCCGCGACATTTTTTTCCCAGCTTTAAACCCTGCGGCTTAAACAACGATGCGGCTTATTTGCGGATTTTTCCGATTTCAGAAGCATCACACCCTCGTCTATTCTTAGCTTCTCTGTAAACTCACCATATCGTGTTTACTGTTCATGAATTTTTATTATGCTTTTAACTACGATTTTTCGTGTAATGGAATCAGTAACCCGTTCAGAAACACGGGAATCGACATAAGTTAAAGCCCATTACTGATATCTTTTTTCATCAGTTTGTCTTCTACAAAAATACGATCGCTTCGAACGGCGCAATGTGTGGCCGTTTCCGACCTGTTTAATCTTGACTAATACTAGCTGAATTACAAACAAAATAACTAAGCACTGGCACGGTATTAAGCGAAATAAAACAATTGATCGTTTCATTAATGTTCTGGTTTGTTATTATATGCGTTATCTTACCAAGTGGTCTTGCAATTCAAAAACGATTAGCGCATTCAACTCGGTCATTGTCAGACCTTGGCTTCGATCCACCATTGTTGAAATCGTGGACAGGGAGTGAAGGTTTGCATTTGATACCTTCACTTCTGCTCCATAAGCTAAACCACATATGGAGTTCGAGGCAAAGTTCACCAGTGGTTCAGGGCCTTCCTCAGTGATCGGCGACAGGCAGTTGTGGTGAATGGCGAAACTTCAGGCGTTATCAGTGTCCGTTCAGGAGTACCACAAGGTTCAGTTGTTGGACCAGCTTTGTTTCTGGCATATATCAATGACTTACGGAGCAACTCAACTCACTGACCCGCCTGTTTGCAGATGACACTGCTGCCTACCGCCTTTCTGCTACAGACCTTGACCAACAGCAGCTGCAACAAGACCTCCAACATTTGGAAGCTGGGAGCGAAGCTGGGACATGGCTTTCCATCCGGGGAAGTGCTCAGTCTTGCCTGTCACCGCAAAGAAACTACTGCTGAGTTCGACTCCATCTGCACGGAGAAAAATTGGTAAACGCCACCGCTGCCAAATATCTTGGGGTCACCATCTGTAAAGATTTGAACTGGGACCAGCACATCAACTCCATCTGTGCCAAAGCCAATAAGACCCTCGGCTTTCTCAGGCGAAACATTAAGATCAGTTCCACCCAGATTAAAGAAACCGCTTACAAGACTTTGGTCCGACCTATTCTGGAATATGCTTGCACTGTGTGGGATCCGTACACGCAGCAAAATATCAAGAAGATTTAGGCCGTACAACGGAGGGCCGCTCGGTTTGTTGTGAACAGGTATCACAACACGTCAAGTGTCACCGCAATGATAAACCAGGCTGGAGTGGCCCTCCCTTCAGAACGCAGGAAAGAGGCAAGGCTGGCAATGCTTCGCAAGATCTTGTGTGGCCAGGCTGTCGTCCCCATATGTAAGGACAAGTTGACACCAGCTCCTGCCAGGCAGAGAAGAGGTCACACACAGCAGCTCAGCCTCATACAGTGCAGGACACAATACCGACAACATGCGTTTCTCCCAAGGACCATCCGGGATTGGAACGACCTGTCAGAGACGATGATGGATGGAACCCAGGCGCCTTTGGGTCAGGGGTTCCACACAACTAAACCTGAAATGACAAATTTTAGTTAGATAGTATAAGTTGTTTTTTTTTTTTTTTTTTTTTTTTTTTTTTGGCCGGGTTCACTCTTAGAGAGAATTTGGATCAGCTAGTCTGGAGCCTGTCTCCGGATGAAGAGCGAAAGTAGTAGCCTGCTGATAAAACCACATAGAATAGGTATCTCTCCTGTCATTTAAATGCATCAGTTGCCTTGTTCTCAGTATCTTAGGTCTTTATCTTTCTAATCCTGGCCTTCAACTCAGCACAACCTCCATAGTACGGCATAATAATCAGCTTGTTGATTGGGGCCGTCAATTGGATGATGATGATGATGATTGGCTTGCGCTTTCGAGTACTCAAACCAATTGCTTAGCTTGATACACCAATGTGCAGGCGTGACTGCCTTTAGCGCATCGTTAATGCGTTGTTTTTTTTTCGGTATTTTTTTAAAGCAATGATGTTGGAAAGACAACACTTGTAAAGTCTATTGTTTAAAAAA
>CM031618.1:63890687-63901836 GCA_018398815.1 Conus ventricosus
TGCTGAATGTGAAGCAGTGTATACATCATGATGCACTTTGTTTTACTACAAGGAAATGGCATCAGGCGAACCTCTTTGGGTCTGGTCAAATGTTTATGATTTAAGTTTTGCAGTGCGATATTACATCAGACTGAGGAACTCTTTCCCGTCTCTGTGACTTTTGGTTTTCTCCCCTCCTGCTACTAGAAACGATTTTGCATTTTGTTGTTGGTTTTTCGTTCCAGTGTGTATGACAAGAACCGCCACCTGACATCCTTTGACACAGGCCTGCTGGAAAAGAACAAGGAACTGTTTGTGAGCGGCTACCTCAAGCCTGTGTACGAAGAGGATCCTGGTTATGAGGGTAAGTGTCAACATGGCTCCTAATACGAGTGTTGATGATGGTATAGAATTTCGTTGTTGCTCCGTGTTTGCCACAAAATTTGCCCAGTCAGAGCCGGCAAATTGACGGTAGCTTGGAAAGAGTTTGGAATGATAACTATACTTCTCTAAACAAGAAATGTGATAAAAACATATTATTGGTATCTTTACTAATTTCGAATATCGGTATCACATTCCAATTTTCATTAGTATTTCATTAATTCTAGAGGGGGAAAACAAACAACAACAAAAAAGAAGTAGCGTCTTACTTTGTGTTATTTCCAGTGAATAACAAGTTAGTAAAACGTGTTAAGGTAAAACAAGTAAAACAAACACAAAAAGCCCTCTTGTACAATGTGTTGTGATTTGCAGTTTGTGGGGGAAGAAAAACGGACAAACTCAAAAACTTAAAGCTTCGTTTCATGCTGAAATGATTCAGATTGTATTAAAAGTGGGGGTGCCGGGCCAGAAAAGCTCATAGGTAGAGCGCTGGACTCATAATCTTGGGGTTGTGGGTTTGAATCTCTGCCAGGCGGTTTCGGTACAGGGGGATTTTTCCCTCGAGTTAAAATTGGTTCCGACTCCATTTCCCAAACAGTCCTTCGAATGAGACTATAAACCGAGGTTCTGTGTGTGAACGCACGCGTAACATCTTGCACACAGGTAAAATCCCATCACCAACTTTCGGAAGAGAAGGCCAGTTTGGCTGTTGGTATGGATGACACGATACACATAAGATGCACCTTCCCTGAAGTTGGAGTATGGCTGCCTTCATGGCGGGATTAAAAAAAAAACGGTCGTACACACAAAGCTCCACTCCCTATACAGGGGGTGTCTGCAGGAATATCAGCCTGCGTACGCAGAAGAAGAAGAAGTATTATAAGTGCTATTTACCAACAAAGTCTGCATTCATGAGAATCTTAAAATTTGCACGCAACCCCCCCCTCCCCCCTCCCCAATAACTGACAATTAGTCTTGGAATGCTGACATCAGGTAGGTGGCAGGCAAATGTGTTCTCGGGACCACTGCCCAGACAGTGTGATGCCAGATATATTCTGGTCTAAAATAACATGTATAGGGTGCAGAAGATGTAGGCTTGCAAACAATGCAGAAAGAGTATTGCCAAAGTTTTTATTGCTGCAAAGAGAATCTTATAAGATATCTATGTAGAAAATGTTTCCGGATGAATTGGCAAAGTACTGGTCAAGCTTTATAATGTGTTCGAATGTATATGTAACAAAACATATTCTTCGAGCTTTTGCTGCAGTTTTCTCCCTTTGTATTAAATCAAAAATTCATTTTGATCAAGCCTCTGTTTAAAGTACTGCACATGGACTCATGCACAAACGCAAGCACACACACACGCATGCGTGGGCGCGTGCATACAAACAGGCATGCAAGCACATGTGCGCGCGCGCGTACACACACACATACACACGACACCACACACACACTCTCTCTCCGTCCCGAACCTGAATAGCCTGCTGTTCAGCACTTCCATGCACTTCTTTAATTGATGCCCAGAATGCCTTTCCTGGCCTTTTTTTTTCTTTTCTCCTGATTAGTGTGTGTGTTCCAAATGTGTTTAGTAAGGCTTTAATTTTTGCATTGATCAGTTCTGCTGGCAAGTAGTATTGGTTGAGCTTGATTGATGGGATGTTGCAGGAGGCATTCCCTGCAAGGAGATCGGGCCAATCAATGAGTGGTGGACCACAGGCTTTGATGGCGGAGAGAACGCCCTCATTGGCATCTCCACAGGTGAGGTTTTGGTAGAAAACACCCAAATTGGTGTATCTACAAGTGAAGTTGGAAGGGTAGAGTATGTTGTAATGAATATCTCAACAGATAAGCTTTGTCTGGATAAAGCAAAGGCCCTGGTTGGTGTTTTCACAAGTGAGCTTAGATGAGGCAGGAAATCTTAATGATAGGCATCTGCACAGGTGAACTTTGACAGGAGAGAAAAGGCTTTGATTGGCATCTCTCCAGGTGAACATTACCGGGGTGAAAAGTGCCACGATTGATATCTCCACTACTTAGCTTTGATGGAGTAGAAACACTTTGACATTTCCACACATAAGTTGGGGGGGGGGGGCTCCATGATTAATATCTCAGCAGGGTGGCTTTGACAAGGTAGACATTGTGATGGCAATGTCCACAACTGGGCATTGGAGGAATATATAACATTGATATTTCCTCATGTGGGCATTGCCAGTATAGAAAATGTGATCAGCATCATAGGTAAGCATTTCAGGGAAATAAACATTGTGATCAATATCTCCAAAGTCAGCTATGAGGATGTTTCTCCACAGATAAGAAGTGAGAGAGAAGAGAACACTGACTGGTACCTCCATAGGTGAGCTTTTATGGGATAAGAATAGACCCTGGTTACTATTCAGAAAGTGAATTTTGAGGGGCACCTTGATCAGTATCTTTACGGTAAGCATGGATGTGTTAGATATTTGATCAATATCTTCACAAATGAGCGTAGGCAGTACACTTGAAGTCATAGCATGGTTGTGTTGTTGACATTATTTCCCCTTGTAGATTTCATGTTTTTTGTACACAGCATTTATAAGTACAGAATTTTCTGCAAGAAGAGGCAGTTTCTTTCATAGGTGAGTTTTAAAAGGGGAGAAAAGATCTTGATTGGTATCTCTACAGGTAAATGATGACAAAGAAGATGTGCTCTTATTTAGAATCTAAACAAATAAGGAAACGTATTACTCTTCAAGGTCTCACATTGTTGGGTTAAGGGACTTGTTTACTCTTCTGGTTTCCATGTAGAAAAGAGTTTTTTTTTTTTTTTTTTTTTTTTTTTTTGCTGTCCCAAACCTCTGCGCCACCTCAGAGGCAGCGCACCCATGCCGCTCATTCCGACCACCCCGTCCACAGCCACAGCCCGGTCGGCCGGCCGCAGCCCCGGCACCGGCAATCCACAGGGAGCAGTCAATGTCAAGTCGTCAAGAGGCAACCCACCGGAGGAGACACTGCACTGCTGCCAAGTCACTTCGGTGGTGTTCAGTGGCGCCTGTTCTGATCTAACATACGCAGGACACCACCTACTAAGCCCCTACTGACGACAATAATTGCTTAGTCGCGGAGCCGACGTGAGTGAGCTCTCCTCCGGAGGGTGCCACCACATCCGTCCAGCGACAGCCCCCATGGACTCGCCGATACCGGTGACCCCGACGGAACCAAACCAAGGCCACAGACGTGGAGAGGACAACGAAACTGAGGTCACCATGAGAGCAGGGCATGAAGGGCCACAGAATTTGAGACATTTTTTTTTTTTAATGTTGATCGATGAGAATGAGGATGATTAAGATGATGCTACGGATTTCCATTTCGGTCTGAGACTACATGACAGGGCTGTACTCTACGCTTCCTTTCATATTATATCCCGGCGTCAACCAGGCCGAGAGATACAGGCACCTGCAGTATTTGTCAGGAAATTTGAGCAACACTCTCAGAAACGCGTCCTTAAGTGGATGAAACTCGACTGTGTGGTCCCAGTCTTCCCAACTGAGTCCGCAGCAAACTCAACTCTGGGTTGGAGCCGGTCGGGCGAGAAAAACCCACATGACTCTGATGGGATTCGAACCCACGACCTCCCAGCCGGGAGTCCGCGACGCTAACCACTTCGCCACGGCGGCTGGTGAAAAGAGAATTTTTAGTAATAATATAATTTTTCAGCAGAAAAAAAAAGAAGAAGTCTTAAATTACTGAAACATTCAGCTAGTTGGAGGGAGGGGTATGAAGGAAAACGTATTTTATTTCAAAAACTGAATAATTTCCTGACCAATACATTTTTATATTCACAGCTTATGCGGAATATTACCTCATGGCTCCGTCCCCTGCCTACGTTCCTTCATGGATGCATTGAAGGTCAAATGTCACATGTCAAAGGTGGTCATCGAATTCCTGCAGAGCAACCAGGAAGCCTCATACGAAGACTTGCTGAACAAGTTACAGGTTGGTACCGTATTGGTTTACTGACTGGTGATGGCAGACTGCCCACAGAGATGTATTGAAAGGAGACATTTTGATATTTCTACTTCTTGTGCTATCTTCAAAGACACAGTCATTTGATCTGGGTAAAGTCCGGGAATTTTGCACTGAAGGTGGTGAATAAACTATGCAAATGCAAAAGTGTGTAATTCATTTCTCTCGCTCTTCCCTTCTTCCATTTGCATTGCTGTTCACAGCGTTTATTCCATTTTTGTCATTGATTTATAAAAGGGACTATTAATAAGTTAAATGTTGCCATTTAGCCGTTTGTATTGCCTTGGTTTGCTAGCGGATGACATAATAATGAAATGAACACTTTGGGGCTTGTTGCAGACCACTGTGCCACCCTCGGGGATCTCCAGCTTCACTGAGGATTCCCTGCTCAGACACGCTCAGTACATTGTGGACATGGTGAGCCGCTGTTGTCATCTGCGTGAGAAAGTTCGGGCAGATCTGTCCTGGGCCACTTTTGAAGTTCACTCTGTTTTTCAAAAAGTTGTTGACTTAGTCGTCCGTCGTAATTGTTTTAATATACTAGTAGGTTTGGGAGATAATTTACGACAAGATAGGTCTTTGATTAAATTTAAAAAGTGTTTTTTTCATGTTTCTTCTTCAGATGAAGGTGTTTTGGCATAATTTGTGGTGGTAGTGCAATCTGGCTGCTGCGTCACTTGTTGAATGGATTCCAACATAGCGTGTTGAATAGATCTCAGAATAACTGTAACAAACACATCAGACTTGCTTTGCATAGCTGGTTGGTACAGGTCAACACCTTCACTTAGCTTTAGAAATCCTGAAAAGTTTGTCCACATGATATTTAATTATCTAATGGAATAATGACGACTATGGATGAATGCAACGGTTCTGTAAATTTCCAGATTTGTTTTTGTTGATTTCTTCGTTTCTAGAATATTCTCCAAGTGTTTCAATTTGCTTTAACCGTCTTTAGTATGCACTTACCTGAGCTTAGTTACGCCGAAAACCCATCGGCAAGGTAAGTAACTCCGTAATTTGAACAAGGTTACCCAATTTAAAAATTAATTTAAAAGAGAGGAAAGGAAATAGTGAAATGAAAATAAATTTAAAAATTCCTACGAATATATATGTTGCTATATCATAAGTTTGAAGAATATCATATGAGCCATTTACTCGGGGGGAAAAAAAAAAATCTTCTTCAGAACGTTCTTCCGAATCATACTGGAACATCATCCCAGTCGAAATCTAGGTCACTCTAAGCTTCATTACCCAGCACTTTCACTAAGTCTTATACCGTAAATCCTACAAATCACAGTATCTTCATCACTAAATCTCGTTATAAAACGGCAGAAATCAAGGTTAGCGATGGCGAAAAACAGCATTTCGACCACAAAACTTAAAAAATTCGTAACTCGAGAAACTACGGCACGTATCGACTCGCGGTTTTTTGCAAACGGAAGTAAATGGCCACAGGAAGAAGGAAGTCACGTTCTCGCGAGACTTCCTTTTCTACGAGAAATATGGCGGCGCCCATTGTTGCCACGTGTTTTACGGGCGCTGGCAGTTGCTCAGCGTTTTGGCCGTGTGGATATCCGGTTGGGCGCTAGCGGGTTCTCACCTGTCAAGAGGGTTAAGCTCTATCATGATTCTAGAATATTTTATTTTATATGCTGTAAACTGGTTAGATTTTGATTGTTTGATTTACCTTTACTACATTAAAAAAGAATTGTTTGTCATGGTTTGTTTTCTACGAGTTTACAGATCTGAGATTAAGTCACAGAATCTTGCTGATTAGCAATGATATTAGTCAGTGTATACTGATCACAGGGGGGAAAGTTACCGCTCGGAAATCGGAAAATCCTTATTTTGGAATTTACAAATCGGAATTTCCTTAATTTCGAAAAAAAAAAATTATTCCGTTCGTTTTCCGACCAGCAACTCCACTACCGAATCAAAGTTTCGACTTCGCGCCGTTCCGTATTATCCGATCGACCGACCGGCAAGTTGGTTTCCGTTTTGTTTTCGCCAGTGCTGTGACCACCACACGTGTTCCTTCGCCTGTTTCTTCTATGTGTTGGATGCTTTCGCGGAAAAATCGCGATGCCTTAAGCCCGGTCCCACTGCACTTACGGATGCAAAGAGGATGTAAAACGTAAAAAATATCTTGCCATCCGTTGGAAAACGCTATGCATCGTTGTGTACTCATTGCATACGTATTTCATACGCTCTATCCATCGGAGCATCCGTCCACTGTGATTTCATCCGCGCTAAAAGTTTTGAGCTGCACAAAACTTTTAGAACGGAATGACTTTCCGCCGTGTACGATGTCAATCCGTGACACCAGTTTTGTCCATTTCTGGAGCGGATGAAAACGGATGGAGCCAACCCCGAAAATGTGCTCGTCTGCTGTGTCCTTTTTGCATACGTTTTGTGTCCATTGGCCAGTGGGACCGGGCCTTTGCATAAATGAAGGCGACAAGCGAGCCAGTGAAGTGGATAGCGGCGTAAAAAAACAAATGGAGGTGGAATTGGCTGGACGAGAAAGGCCCAAACAAAGACGGCGAAATCGGCAAAGGGGAGGAACATCGTGTGTGGTGTCGGAAAACGGAAAGGCCCGGAGAGTGTTTTTGCGTCGCGTGCGGGAAGGTTATCAAATACAGCAGCACTGGAAAAAGGCTGCTTTTGGACCATTCCAAGCATCCCAGCACGTCAAAACCGCCAGGTTGTTTCTCTCTCTCTCTCTCTCTCTCTCTCTCTCTCTCTCTCTCTCTCTCTCTCTCTCTCTCTTCTCCTCTCTCTCCTTCTTCTTCTTCTTCTTCTTCTGCTTCTTCTTCCCTTTAAGCAACCATGATCAGCATGTTGATAACCCGGGGTGGGGCGGGGGGGGGGGGGGGGGGGGGGGGGGGGGGGGGTACTGCAAGTGTTTTGGTTGGGAGGTAAAACAATTCTATGAAATTGCCATTCTGATCCATTTAAAACTGATGGTGTTTGACAAGTCTGGTTTGATAGTAAGGATTTTTATTTATTTATTTATTTTTTTTTTTTTAGAGCTTGCTCTTACTCTATGTAGATATAGTACCACTACACAACCAAAGTAAACCAGAACTTACTTTTTGCCTTTTTCCCCCTCGCCATCCAGCCTATTTGTGTAGGCCAGAGCATTGGTTTTAGTTTTTATTTTAAACTCCTGAATGCATTTTTTTAATCTGGATTTGAAATTGAATGCCACCTTGCTTTGTTTTGACTTCATAGATTGCAATAACAAGTTAAAAAAATATGAATAAGTAGAATTAAAAACAAAAATAATTTTAATAGAATTAAAAACAAAAATAAGTAAATAAAAAAGCGTTTTGTGCTGTTTCAGGTTGAGAAGTCCAATGTGAAGCTGGCAAAAAGCTCCACCATACTGATCATTGATGTATGCTTTTAGTTAAGAAACTGTACTCTAAAGAGTTGGATCTTGGTGTGTTCTATAATCATATACTGTAGATGTCTAGTTTTATGTGGAGATATATCTTGATCATTTGTGCATGAACTCATAGCATGTAAATCATTAATTTTTATTTTTTTTAATTTTATTTTTATATTAATTTTGTCATATTTTTATGAATAAATGATTTGGTAATACTAATAGAAAGGTTATTTGTATATTGCTGAAAGTTTTGTATGAGCATGAAAAGGGAGGAGAAAGTGATTCACATGTCTCAATCCTTATACATCTTGTAAATTTTATTCTACAGAGAAATCAAATTAATCAGTCAACTCTGTGGAATCACATTTATAGGCTGTGTGAGGATTAAAATTTAAGTGAATATTGGTTATGTCATCCATGTTGGATCAGTGTGTGTGTGTGTGACTGTTGACTCGAGTGTAAGGGTTTATTTGTGTTAATAATGCAGTATTGAAATTATGGAAATATGGAAATCTTATAGACTTACTGTATGGTCAAGTGAAGTTAACCTTTTACCTAAAATAATTGGTACTCATATTATTGGTATTTTTTAGCTGGAAATAGCATGAAATTGCTCCAAATGGTAGTACAATTTTAAAATTTGCTTCAGCTTTGCGCCCCTGAACCCCCACACAAGGGGGCGCTGCCTCTTGACCCCGCCAGGGGGCCTCTGCGGCCCCTGGACCCCCGGCATACATTTTCCTTATTTTCAGGATTCCCAACTTTCCCCCTGTGATCAAATGTGTTTACCTTTTGCCCTTGAGTGAAGGTCATGGTCACTATGATAATTTTTTTTTTGCGTGGGTGCTTTTATTGATATGAAATGTGTTGAAATGGGGAGTGTGGGTTGACTTCCCTCTGCTGTAGACAGTGTAACGCTGAATGAGGTTGGTTTGGGCGATGATCAGGTTCAGAACTATGATGATGCTGCCGATGAGGACGAAGCGCTACTCATCACTACGCCCTGCATGAGGGCGCTCATCAAACTGGCTGGGGTCACTCTGGGTAAAAGGTCAGTTCATTAAGTGATGCTGAAGCGGTGGAGCAGTTTGTGGATATGATGGTATAATGTATTAGGTGTTATCTGTCATATTATGTCAAACTTTTAGCATGCTATGAGGAGTTGGTTTGCCCAGTTTGGCTGAATTTTCTGGGCTTACACAATATCTTGTCCCCCACAGAGACCGTCGTCTATTATATTTATATACATGAGAATTACAGACCTGTTTACGCATATGATTTTGCCATATTTTGTACACATTTGGCATTAAAAAGACGGAACCACACAGACACGCGCACACAGAGAGAGACGAGACACGCACGCACGCACGCACTTTTACAAAAATCTGGAAGTAAAAAACATTGAACAATCTCCCCCACCCGCCTGCATTTGACAAAGATTGGGAAGATTTGTTCGTAAAGCTCCCTCATTTTCCTTTTCGTATGTTTTCATCTCCTTTTTTCCCCTTCATGATTAATACTCTCCCTTCTTCCGGAATATCTCCTGCCTTATTTCCCTCCACTTTCTCCCCCTCCCGCCCCCCCCTCCTCCCTCTTTATCTTTGTTCTCCCCGAACTGCTTCCTATTCTTCCGCCTCTTTTTTCTACAAGGTCTGTTACCAAAAAAAAGTTGAGATGTGACCGATTCTGTGCAGGCGAGCCATCCACAAGTCGATGCGGGTCAAGACGAAGAAGGAAAAGATAACCCACTCCAAGGCCACCGTCACGCAGCTCGTGCTCAACATCTTCGACTCCATGTTCCAAGACCAGATCGACAACGAGAAGGAGAACAAGGAACGTAAACGGCGCTGCGGAATTTGTGAGGTAACCATCTTTCCGCCATTTCGGTCCTGATTTTCCCTGTTAGGATTCCTACACTCGTGACAGGCGTAGGGATTTGACATAAGAGTTGGTCTTGGTGTGCCTTGGATTGGATTTGATGGTCATAATTTGAAAGCTGGTCCTTGTCCCGACGTGCTAAAACTTGCAAAGTGAGCGAATCATTTAGGGAAGAAACTTGGGATTGAATCAAAGTTACGGAAAGATCAGTTGTCAACTCGTCAGCAGATGGAATGATTTTAATATAAGGTTAAAATTAAAGAGTTACATTGCAAAATGCAAAATATGAATAGCTTAAATGCAGTGTTGTGAAAGTTTCTAGGCTTGTCTTTGGCAGTGTTAAATGAAGAGAGGTTGCAGTTTGTCCTTATCTTCGCTAGTAATTCTTACAGCAAAATTACATTGCTGAAGGTATACCAGCTACCTGATAAGAAATGGCTGGACAATTGCTGTATTGGGTGTGTTACAGGTGTGCCAATTACCTGAGGAGCAAAAAGCTGAAATGTAGGCCATGTTGGTGTGTAACAGGTGTGCCAATTACCTGAGGAGCAAAAAGCTGAAATGTAGGCCATGTTGGTGTGTAACAGGTGTGCCAATTACCTGAGGAGCAAAAAGCTGAAATGTAGGCCATGTTGGTGTGTTACAGGTCTGCCAGTTACCTGAGGAGCAAAAAGCTGAAATGTAGGCCATGTTGGTGTATTACAGGTGTGCCAGTTACCTGAGGAGCAAAAAGCTGAAATGTAGGCCATGTTGGTGTGTTACAGGTGTGCCAATTACCTGAGGAGCAAAAAGCTGAAATGTAGGCCATGTTGGTGTGTTACAGGTCTGCCAGTTACCTGAGGAGCAAAAAGCTGAAATGTAGGCATGTTGGTGTATTACAGGTGTGCCAGTTACCTGAGGAGCAAAAAGCTGAAATGTAGGCCATGTTGGTGTGTTACAGGTGTGCCAGTTACCTGAGGAGCAAAAGCTGAAATGTAGGCCATGTTGGTGTGTTACAGGTGTGCCAGTTACCTGAGGATCAAAAAGCTGAAATGTAGGCCATGTTGGTGTGTTACAGGTGTGCCAGTTACCTGAGGAGCAAAAAGCTGAAATGTAGGCCATGTTGGTGTGTTACAGGTGTGCCAGTTACTGAGGAGCAAAAAGCTGAAATGTAGGCCATGTTGGTGTGTTACAGGTGTGCCAGTTACCTGAGGAGCAAAAAGCTGAAATGTAGGCCATGTTGGTGTGTTACAGGTGTGCCAGTTACCTGAGGAGCAAAAAGCTGAAATGTAGGCCATGTTGGTGTGTTACAGGTGTGCCAGCTACTGACTGCGGTTCATGCTCAGCCTGTCTGGACATGGTGAAATTTGGAGGCTCTGGCCGTGGCAAGCAAGCTGTATCAACAGACGGTGGGGCCTTTCATATGGCTTTGTTTGTTCGTTTGTTTTCTAAAATTGTTGATGCAGGTGGCTTCCACTCCGGTTTGTGTTGTTGTTTTTGTTTTGTTTTGTTTTTAAGTCTTTCTGTCCTTGCTTT
>CM031618.1:63902836-64072836 GCA_018398815.1 Conus ventricosus
GGGCAACCCAGCGGGGTCGCCTAGGCACGGCCGGCGGGTCCGAAAGCTCCACGTCTCAGACGGCCCACCCCCAATGACTTGCCCCCGCTGGTACTTCACCCCAGGGCGGTCCTGTGGGCAGTCTGTCCAGGCACCTCAGTGCCTGGGAGCGGCTTCCCGCAAGCCCTTGGGCTCTGCGGGTGATCAGGTCGGGGTTTCGTCTTCCTTGGGGTGCAGTAAAGGCTCCTCTCACTCCTTTCCCTCCTCCTTTCGCTCCTCCTCGGGATCTGGCGGCTTCTCAGGCCTTAGACCAGGAGGTCCTTTCGCTGTTAGCCAAGGGAGCCACAGAGGAAGTCCTCTTCCATTCTCTCCGGGCTTTTATGGCCGCATTTTTGTGGTTCCCAAAGCTTCTGGAGGATGGAGACCGGTTCTAGACCTCTCGCCCTTGAACAGGTTTTTATCGCCCTCCGTTTTCGGATGGAAACCCCCATGTCAATCCGCGATGCCATGCATCCCGGCGACTGGGCGGTATCTATCGACCTGAAAGATGCGTACTTCCATCTCTTGATCCACCCAAGGGACAGGAAGTACCTCCGCTTCGTGTGGAGAAGCCGCGTTTTTTCAGTTCAGGACTCTTCCCTTTGGGCTAGCCCCGGCCCTTGGATTTTACGAAGGTGGCCCGGGAACTTTGCTTGCATGTTCGGGAGAAAGGAATTCGTCTGAAGGCCTATCTCGACGATTGGCTTCTTCTTGCCTCATCCAGCACCAGGCATGGGAATTGTCAGCGAAAACGCTGATTTCCGCGGCAGTAAAATTTGCTTTCCGCGAAAACGAAATTGCGTCCGCGAAAAAAAAAAATCTGGGGTACAAAAAATATAAAGCACCGGTTTTAGCTGTTGCTGAACTAGCCTCTGGCCTAGACCTGGGAAGTTATACTAACGCGAGCGTTATCTCGTTCTCTGTTCTCGTTCTCGCGGAAGTTTGGGTATGGACGATCGAGACTATTGCGGAACGCGAGCGTACTGTGTTTGCGTGCTGCGAACGCCTGCCTCAGTTACCTGAATCGCCAGCAACAGCAGCTAGTAGGCTAACTCTCGCGGGCAGCCCAAATTTGTGAATATCGTGACTTTCTGCGCATGCACAAACTTTGAACAGGCGAGTTTTCAACATGGCGTGCCTTGGTCGTGTGGTAAACTTCGGCGATCCGTTCGAAGACAAGTGCCCAAATAAATGGAAATGGGAGTGGATATTTGTAGTTGTGGAGGTGGAAATCGGAGATGTAGTAAAGAAGGAGCGCCTTGGGACGCGCTTTCGCAAGATAAATATCAGTGGAGCTGCACGGTGTATTGTCTGCAACAAAGACATATCTTACGCCAGTCGTGGTGTTTCAACACTGACTGACCATCTCCGCTCAAAGAAGCATCTGGATGACATTCTTCTCAGTGACAGCAGTAAAACAGGGGAGCTGCTTGTATGACATTCTTCTCAGTGACAGCAGTAAACAGGGGAGCTGCTTGTGTGACATTCTTCTTAGTGACAGCAGTAACAGGGGAGCTGCTTGTGTGACAGTCTTCTCAGCAGTAAACTTCAAATACCTTCCTGTTTTCTCTTCAGAGATGCTTGCCTCAGCTCTGGAGGTAATGCCTGGTGCCAGTGCTTAAACCCGTTTCAAGTGAATGTGTGCAGGCTTAACTTTTTCCCCTTTTTGTGGTTGGGGGTGTTTCGGGGTTTTGGGTTTGGGTTTTCCAGTTGGTTGGTTGGTTTTATTGGGATTTTTTTGGATTTGGGTTTTTTTGGTTGGTTTTTTTGTTTTTTTTTTTGTTGTTTGGTTTTTTTTGTTTTTTTGGCCTGTTTTGATCTTTGGGAGTCAGGGGAGATAAACTCATTGAAAAGAAATAAAAACAAATTTTTTGGGGAAAATTGGGTTTTTGTTTTTTTGTTTTAAAAGCTTTAATTTAAATTTATTTTTTTTTTTTTTCGTTCTTTAAAAACCATTAAAAAAGAAGTCGGGATAGCCCCGATTTTCACGATTTTATCTTGAAAAAAAAAAAAATTTTGGGGGGGCCCTGGCCCCCCGGGGCCCCCCCAGATTTTAGAGTTTTTTCCCTTTTTTAGTCAAAATTTCCCCTGCCTGAGCACTCCCGTGCTCCCAGCCCAAACCCCCCAGGTTTAAACCTCTGTCAGCAGCCCGGGTTTGTTTTGCAACGAGGAGAAAATCCGATCTTTTCCCCCCGCAGCCGTTTCAGGTTGGGCATGTCCTTCCACAACCACCAACCGGGGGTTCTCCAACCCCCCCAAAGCCCGGTTCGCCTCCAGCAACCTCTTGGCTCAAACTCCTTTCCTTGGATCAGGCTCCCGCCAGAAAAACTGGCCTCTTTTTTCTGGGTCTGATTAGTTTGGGCCCCTTAGTGCCCCACGGACGACTGCAAAACTTCCAAATTTTCTGCGCCCCTTTCGCCAACGTTGGTCCCCCCGGCGTTGCAGTCGTGGGGCCTTCCCATCCTTCTCCGGGCAAATGGTTCCAGTCTTTGGGGGGTTTTAAGGGGCCCCCCGGGCCCGGGGGCTCAGGGAATCCCCATCAAAAAACCCCCCTCCCAGGAGGAAACCCGTTCCGGGGGCGCGTCCCCGTCCCCGGGGGGGGTGCCCACGTCAGGGTTTTCGACCCGGGGCCCCCCCAATGGGGCCCCCGGTTGGGGTCCTGGCCCTATTCCTTTTGGCTAGAAACTGGAACCGTGTTCCCAAACCCTCAAGGATTTTTCCCCCCCTGAAGGGAAAACAAATTCTCCTCAACCTGACAACCCGAATGTGGGGGTGGGTTTTTTCAAAAAAAGCAAGGGGGGGGGTTTTTTCCCCTCCCCGGGCCCTGAGGGGGGAAAGCTTCTCCTTTGTGCCCAGACACAATCAATCCGGATCTCGGGCCAAAACCTTCCCGGGGAAAATCCATTCTCCCCGGGGTCCCTCAGCAGGGGCGCAAAATGGTTCTTTCCCCCGGAAAAGGACCCCTCGTCCCCCTCCAAAACCTGGAAAAAACCCCGGGGCTGTAAAGGTTTTAAAAACCCCCGGTAGACCCTTTTCGCCAAACCCGTTCAACACACCCCTTTCCCGCTGTTTTTACCCCCCCAAAGTTCCGGATCCCCCCAGCGTGGGTTGTGGAAGCCCCCGGGCCCTTCCCTTGGTCGGCTGAAGGGGTATTTCCCTTTTTCCCCCCCCCGGTTCCCCCCTTTGGGGAAAAGGGTTTTTTTCCCCAAAAAAAAGGGAAGCGCAGCCACGCTTAATTCTTGTGGCCCCGCTGGCCCCCCAAGCGTTGGGTTTTTCCCGAAATGTCAAACCCGTTCCCTGGGCCTTCCCCATTTCCCCCGCCTTAAAAAGGAAAAAATACCCGCTTTTTAGCCCGGGCGGCATTCCCCCGGCAATTTCCAAAAGTGTACTTTTTCCCGCCTGGCTACTGTGGGGGGACGCGCTGTCTGCTCAAGGCGGGCCCCCCCAGCGGTAAACCCACCTTGTGGAAAAATGCCCACAGGTAGGGAAACCCAAAAAATGTTACAGTGTCCCCCCTGGAATGGCTTTGGGCCCCTTGGTGCTCAGCCAGCAGTATCACCTCATTCTCCTTTTTTCCAAGCCCAATTGGGGGAACTACCTAGCTTTTTTTCCCCAGGGAAAAAAAATTTAGCCTTTCCTTTTTTAAGGGTTTTACAGGGGGCTATTTTCCACCACAATCCCCAGTTAGGGGCCCCTCCTTCGGGGGGCGACCCCCCCCCTGCGGGATCTGGTCAGAGGAGCAGCCCAAAAGGGGCCCCCTGCCCCCCAGTAACCCCCCGGGGTGGGATCTTTTCTTAAATCCCCTCCTCCCTCAGGCTCCCCCCCCTTTCGAGCCCAAAAGGGAGTGTTTTTCTGAAATTTTTTTCCTTTCCCCTTCCCCCCAAACCCAGCCTTTCTCGTTTTTCCCCGGCCTCAGGGAGGCGCTTTCAGTGAAGTCCCGCCCTTTGTGGCCCTTCCCGGGGAAAGTCCCCCCCCCGAACCCGGGTGGCTCGATTTCTCTTCGCCTCCTCCCCAATTTTTAGCGAAAAACCATTGCCAAGGGGGGGGGGGGGGGGTTTACCCCTTTCCCCCACTATCTTTATTCTTTCCCCCTCAAATTTATTCTCGGGCCCCCGGCCCACGAAGACCGCCTCCTGTCCCGGGGCGCGCTCTGGGAGTAATTGGGGAAACGCACGAAAATCCTTTTTTCGCTCCAAGCAAAGCCCCCTTTTTTTTCTCTTTAAACGAAAGGGTTTTAAGGGGGGACATCAGGGGCTCTTCCCAAACTCTCGATGGCCCGGAAAAAGTCATTTTAAAAATGGGGTACGCAGACCGAAAAAAAACCCCCCCCCCCCCGGGGGCCCCCCCCCCCCCCCCCCCCCCCAAACCCCCCCCCAAAATTTGGGGGTTTTTTCCCCGGACCTTTAAAAATTTAACCTGGGCGTTTTCGCGGCTTTTCCCCAATGCCGATTGAGGGTTAGGGGTATTGGGGTTCCCCTTTTGGGTCTTTATCCAATTTTCCGCCCCCGGGTTTTTCGGTCCCCCAGGGGTTTTTGGGGGGAGGTCCTTGGGGGTCGACTCCATTTTTGGGCCCACGGGTGTTTGGTTTTTTTCCCCAAAACGGGTTTTAAACCCCGGGGGGGTCCCTCCTTCCTTCCTTCCCGCCAAAAGGGGGCCAAGGGATGTTTTGTTATAAAAGGTTTTTTAAAAATTCCCCTTTAAATTTTGTTTTCCTAACATTTTAGTTTTAGCAGGGATCCCCCTTCCCCCCCGCTTTTCCATAGGAGCCAGGGAAAATTTTGAAATTAAAAAAATTTTTAATAAAAAAGGGGGTGGGGGGGGGGGAAACCCAGGACACCCCTTTTCAGGGTTTTTTTTAGGGTTTTTTTGTTTTTAAGGAAAAGGGAATTACCCCCAATTTGCCTTTCCCTTTTTTTGGGGATTTGTACCAAAGGGGTTTTTGTTGTTAAAAAAAAAAACGTTTTTTTTTTTAGGGGAATTTAAAAAATTTTTTTTTGTTTTGGGGGTGGGGCGGGGTGGGGGGTTGGGGTTCCCCAAACCTTTTTTCCCGGGTTTCCGGGATTTTTTTTTTTGGGTTGGGGCCCATTAAAAAGCCCGTTCCCAACCCTTAAAAATTTAAAACCCGCCTTTTTGTGGTTTGGGGAAAACCCCCGTGTGAATTTGTCGTTTTAAAAATAAAAAAAAATTTTTCCAATTTAAAGGTTTCGGGAAAATCCCGGGTTCCCTTGGTTGACCCCTTTTTTTTTTTTAAAAATTTAGTGAATTTAGAAAAAATTGGAATGAAAATTTTTTTTGCGCCTTTTTGGGGGTTTTCCCCCCAATTTTTCGGTTTGGCCGCTGTAATCTTTTTGGAGCATTTCTTTACCCAAAAAAATTGGAAAAAAACCCCCCTTTCCCCTTTTCCGCAAAAAAGGTTTGTCGGCCACAGTAAAATCTTTTGGACAATTAAAAATGAAAGGGCGTAAATTTCCCCCGTTGAATGGTTTTGGGGGAAAACCCGGGTTTATTTGGGGACAATTTTTTGTTTCCCAGTAAAACCCAAAAAATTTGTAAGAACCCCCTTTTTGAAGGAAGAACCCAAATGCTTCCAACCTGAAATGGGTGTGACCTCTTTTAAAAAGTAGAACCTTTTCCTTTAAAATTCAATTTTTTTTTGGAGTTTTGGAACAAGGGCTTTAAAACTTTTTGGGGTTAAAATTTTAAAATTAGGATTAAGGCTTTTGGGGGCCCTCCTTTTTTAAAAAAAACCCAAATTTTTGATGGAGTGGGACAGAAATGAACTTTGTGGGTAAAATTGGAAAAATAGGTGGGCTTTTCTTTTAATTCCAAAAAGGGAAATGGCAGGGGGTGAACTTTTTTGTTAAAAATTTGAAAGAGCAAGGTGGGCTTTCTCTTTTTATCCCTTTTCCCAAAAATTTGGGTTGGCCTAGAAAAAATGTATCCTGCAAAACAAAAACTTGGTGGTTTTAAAAAGTGAAAGGCTTTTCTCCCTGGGTTTTGTAAACCTTTTTTTTTTTCCCTTTCTATTTTTTTTTTTTTTTTTTCAGGGTGTAAATTTTTTTTCCAGGGCCCCTTTAAAATTTTAAATTTTTTATTAATTCATTTACCCTTTTTGCCAAAATAATGTTGCTGGGTTTGTTTAATTTGTCACAAATATTTTGGGGCCTTCCCCCTTTTTTTCCCCAAAAGACCCCCGGGGCCCCTTTTTGCTTTGGGGAGGCATTTTGGGGTCCCCCTTTTTTTAAATCCTAAATCAAAACTTTAGTGGGCTTTTTAAAGAAATGAAAAGAAGGGGCTGTACGATAAGAACGCAGGAAAAAAAAAACAAAAAAACGGAGGAAAAAAAAAAGCTTCGAACCCATGGGGAGATGAGGAATTGAGTACTTCCATTAGTCTTCAAAGCAAGCGAAAAACGTCAAAGTGACAAAAAGAATATAAAAGAACAAATGACATCAAAATAAACTGATGTCACAACAGTATTGTGTAACACTTTTCCCCTGGTATAATGCAAACGTTTGCTACATTTGTTAGGTGTCTGCTAACAGCCCCCCTATGAAATCCTTTTACACCAGCCCACTCCCCCCACTACCTATATGCTTCCCCTACTCCTCCTCCTTCTTCCCCAACCCTCATCCCACAACACACATACCCCACACACTTCGCCCCCTCCCCCCCACCCCAGTCCCCTACCCCACCTCACACACACACACACACACACACACACACACACACACACACACAATCACCCCCCCCCCACCACACACACACACACACACACACACACACACACACACACACACACACACACACACACACAAGCACCCCCCCCCCCCCCCCCCCCCCCCCCCCCACCCAAACTTGTCAAGGGGGGATGGGGATATGATTAGTTGTAAGGGAGAGGGGGGGGGGGGTTGTTTGTGTGTACTGTTGTGACATCAGTTATATTTCATACAACCATCTCATTAAATATTGCTTAGATCTTCGGGCGAAGTCGCGATGGTCGACTATCGATTTGTATCGATTCTTATAAAAAGACAACCCAGTCCCCCTCTCCTGCGCACTTCCTCTTCCGGTGTTCCGTCTAGCGTCACTTTTATTTTCGGCCAGCTACCGTACGGAGCTGTTTTCTACACGCGGTGGTACTATTAGGTACCGGCAGCCAAAATTAGCGTATTGGGTTTTTCATATTTAAAATCTATATCATTGCAAAGTAAATGGAAAAACATACAAAACACAACAAGAATGAAGTCTCTATCTTTAGTCGTTTTCGAGATATTGCAGTTTAAAGTTGCTACTTTTTTATGCACCTGACAAAATGAATATCTTCCAAGTTTGAAAGCCAACAGGATCATACATGATGATATATCTGGTTATAAATTGGTGTTCTCAATCTATACAACTTACACTCTTTGAACAAGTAAGTTCCATGGGATCAGTTTACATGGCTTATGTGTGATAAAGTGTCAAACTTGTAATAAATTGCAATTCAGCGCTTTTTGAATTTGCATGATGTGGCTACTTTGAAGCACTGCAGCACAGTAAAAATGGACATTTCAGAGTTTCCAGTGGTTTGGACAAACTCTCTAAGTTGTACTAAGCAAAGTCATTTTTTCTGAGGTATCTGCTATAAAACATATATGAAAACTTTTGTGCTAAAAACAGGGAAAAATTGCAATTTGGACGGCGGAAAAATGGGGGTAGAATCGCCCCCACACTTAAAATTGCTATAACTTCTAAACTACTTCATGAACTGTTTCCAAATTTTGTATACAGTTTCTGTACAGTATTTCCTGTAAATCAAAGTGTACATTTTTGTTATTTTGTACCTAACATTTTATTTCCTGTACTAGAATAGTGGCCAACAGGGGCGGAATGATGATGATGTCCGAATTAAAACCGACAGTTTTTGCAAAACTTATTGACAGATTCAACAAAAATTTGGTATGATGTTGTCTGTATTGTTATTGATAAAATCATGTTATTTTTGCTCTTTCTGACAAGTGTTGGCAGCCACCAAACAAAAGGTCACTTACGATAAGGTGGGAAGTGCACTCTTGCTGACGGGCAGATTGGGTTGACTATGTAAACAGAGTTCATTGTTAATTGGAACAGACCAGGCATGGCCAGTAGTTGTTTTGGAGACTATGTTGAAGTCACTGGCAAACACAAATGTGCTTTGCACTGAATCTGTGTCTGCCTTGGTTGGCCACACAAGCATGTTGTTTACAAGAGCAAATTTCCTCAGAAAATTAATGTCTGCTTTCTCAGGAGAGTGGATCTGTGACACACTGCCAAATCATCATCACAGAAAACTACATTCTGGCCAATTTTGGTAAAGATAAGTCTCCAGAAGGCAATCAGTGGCATGTTCACAGATTTCATCATTGATGCAACATGACTGCATCCTCAAAATGGGTGATAACTTCTTATGTCTCCATCTCTTCCTCGGTCACATCACTTCATCAGTCCCAAGCCCAACTGCTCTCCTCAGAAAAGTTGAAGTGAGACACAGCTCACACCTCATTCACTTTATCCTGGTCTGGTGGTCCTCCAACTAACAACACAGCCAATATGAACACCGACATGTGTGGTAAAGACTATGGCCTATATAAGGTTTTGGGTGATCAGCCACCCATGAACCCTGGCATGTCGGATAAAGGCTGTGGCCTATACGAAGATTATGGGTGACCAGCCACCCACAAGCTCCAGCATGTGAGAATGCTTCTTTAATTGGTATGGTGACATGCCACCCACAGTATCTTATGAGGATTATAAGCTTTTATGATTTTTCCTCCTTTATTTACCACCAAAACACCACAATATTTAATGTGGGCAAGCACAAATACACAATAAACAAAGTCATAAAACTTTAGTTACATATTATGAAAAAATGAGTGATTATGAAGATTTAAACGACAGTCTGGGTAATTTTTTCACCCACAAGCTCTGGCAAAGGTTAAACAAATAAAAATGTGGATGCTTTTCTCAGTTAAAGAAAAAACAATGAAAAGAAAGAAAAAACATCAAAGCATGGCCCAGGACCACTTAATTGAACTATGAGTGCATGATTTTATGTAAATTTCCCTGTCTGTTTCTTTATCATTGTGCGATATCATGTGGGGTGTGTGTGTGTGTGTGTGTGTGTCAAATTACTGAGAGAAAAAAAATTAAAGCATGGCATAGGACCACTTAATTGAACTATGAGTGCATGTTTTATGTAAATTTCCCATCTGTTTTCTTCATCGTTGTTGATATCATGTGGTGTGTGTGTGAGTGTGTGAAATTACTGGGAAAAAATTAAAGCATGGCATAGGACCACTTATCTTAACTATGAGTGCATGCTTTGATGTACATTTCCCTGTCTGTTTCTTCATCGTTGTGTGATATCATGTGGTGTGTGTTGTGTGTGGTGTGTGTTGTTACTGCTCACTGTCCATTCCTACAATTAAATTTTAGTATCGGTTTGTTCTTTGTAAGCAAAAATGTATTGCATGTTCTTTGTAAACAAAAGGTACATCCTCTGCAACACATTATTTTGTCAACAGGTGTGATTTAAGCATTGCCAATAACATGTTAAGTATTTCATCATTATGATTTGAATTAACTTGTTGATTTAATCATTGTGAATGTAAAAGAACATAAATATACATTATAATGCTTTTTAAAAATAAAAGTAAAATTAAAGAAAGATTTAACTTTATTTTGGACTCTAACCTTTTTATCAACTACTCTGTTTTTTTCAGTATGTTTGTGCTGTTACAGCAATATACATAACTGTGCAGCATAACATACTATCACCATAAAATATAAATGTTACTGTCACAACATGTAATGTCTTGGCAATGCAATGCTACTGTAGTTGTATTCTAGCAGTTTACTTGAAAGTAATCACTAAGTGTCAAAGCCTTGCTGTGTTGCCAGTAAAGAGGGAGGGGAGGGAGGGGGGGAGGGGGGGGGGGGAGGAGAAAGCAAATCTTTACAGTTTTAAATTACATAAATTTGAAATACACTAGGGAAAAGATTAGATTGCTAAACCAAACTTCGTAGGGTCGGATTGACTCGGCAGTGACACTCCCCCCCCCCCCCCCCCCCCCCACCCCCCCAATACAACCCCTTACTGCCAACTTCAGACTCTACCTCTCTCTCTCTCTCTTTTTTACCCCAAACACGCTTTGCACATCGAGTATGACAGTAATGATCGTGTTTCCCATCGGTGGTCATTATAGAAACGGTGCTTTCAATCAAAGCCCGACCGTCTTTACGCGCGGTGTGCTCCGTTGAAATCTGTCCAAACAGATGTTTTTTAACTTTTCTTTTCTCTTTAAATCCTAATGGAACAGTAACCAGTTCACTAATACATGAATCGACATAAGTGAAGCCCATTACTGATTCTATTTTCATTAAGTTTTTCTTGTACAAAAAACGATCGCTTCGAACGGGCAACGCGGGCCATTTCCAACCGTTTAATCTCGACGACACCAGCTGAATTACGAACAAATAACTAAGCATTGCACGGTATTAAACGAAACACAATAACTGAATGTTTCATTAATTTCTGTTTGTTTTTAATGCGTTATCTTACCAAGTCAATCTGCAATTCAACACATAACCATTTGAAATCGTCATTGTCGACTCTCGGGTTCGTTCCGCCATTGTTGAAATCTTGGACAAGGAGCGAAATTTGCATTTGATACCTTCGCTTGATTGGCTTGCGGTTTTCGAGCATTCAACCAATCCTTAGCTTGATACACCATGAATTCGGAGAACGCCTTTCTACGCATCGTTAATGTGTATTTTTTTTTTCGCAAGTTTTTACACGACTTGGGAAAAAACAACACTGTACACGCCTCATAAAACTTCGATTCTAATTAATTTAACACATCGTACTAAAAAGAGAAATAGACTGAAATTAAAGCTTGAAACATGCGCTTTTATTCTGACCTATTGAACCCATGAATGGAATAACACATTGTTGCTTTTTCGACAACCGGAGCGAACGCTCGCCAAATCACCTGCTCGCATCGGTATGATGTACGCGCTTCGTTTTCGTGTAACCAATGGTTATTGGAATAAAACATCATCATAACCGGGATGTGCAAACACAAATAAACAACACAGAGTTCAAAAGGAAACTGCATTCTTTATTCATCACAATTTTCATCTGATTCTAAACGCGTTATTCATAGATACTGCCTATTGAAAACACCGCAAATTTTTCACTCGGCTGAACTTTCCCGTACGCTAGAAAGAAGGGCTGCCGGTACTAGTACTATCATAAGCCCTGAACTTCATTTTTCCAGACGAACACGAGGTTTGACCAAGAACTCAGGTGAGATCGTTCCATTATGTTTCTTTGATTGTGAAGAGAAATTTTGAGGAATGGTATCCACAGATCGTGTTTGAGAATCGTCAAGAGACAACTGTGGACATAACTGGTGTAGTTTTGAGTGTTGATCCAGCGACTCGGTGACAGTGTGAAACCGACCGGTCGGTCGCTCTCTTTTTCGCTGTATTCTAGTGTACCAGTAGAGCTAGTGTCACAAAAGAGTGTGTTCACAAGTTAGTCTTTTCAAAACTCCTCAGAGTATTGGTGTTTCTCATTTTGTTGTTACAGTGTCAGTTTGTTGGGTTGAAACTACAATAATGGCAGAAGGAACCAGTTAGTAGCCACGTGGAAATCACGGACACCTTTCAGTCACTACTGGGTGTAGAGGGGTCTAGCTCGTCCACGACTCGCCCCCCAAAATCTAAAGGCAAGAAGAACAATCCAGAAAAGAAAATGGCTACACCTAAAGCATCAGAACCGACACGTGCCCCCACGACCGGTGCAAATGTTCTAGAAGAGTCTTCACGGGGGGCAAGGGAAATGACCAAAACCTCTACAAAGAAGCACGCGCCATCATCGACAACCAAATCAGGTAATATGGCGGATACACCCCAATGACGACAGGTCTGATGAGGACTTTCCAGACAATAGCCAAAGTTCGAGTGTTGGTCATACTGACGTACGGGCTCAGAGAGATCCTCTGGTGAAACAGCCCTTCCAGTTGACCGGTGCCTACGAGCACCCAGGACCGCAGAGTGACATGCACCTACCAGGGTCCTATACCGGTCGAAGCGCCAGCGCGTCAGCGCAAGAACAGAGTGCGTGCGTACCAACGCTTGACCGAAGCCCTAGTGCACACGCACAGGGACATGGGACAGGTCACAGTACCAGTGCGAACGCACTTGACCAGGGTACTAGTGCACTAGCACGTGACCGTAGTCCGGGCGCACTGAGAAGAGGTCAAAGTACACATGCTCTCACGCCCAGATACGATCCCAGTGCACACGCCACCATTAGTGCGGACGCACTGGAAAGGGCGCGTGCACTCTCACTGGCTCAACTACTTGAGAGTAGTCAACGAGTGGATTCACAAGCACGCTCAAGAGCGAACATTGAGGCTTTTCTCCACAACTACAATGGCAGTCCAGTTCTGCGGGATAACCTCCTTTATGACAGACAGAACACGTCCGGACTCTTCAATTATGAGCAGGCACTGAGGAGCCAAGGACTTACGCCACGGAGTGATCAAGACTTGTACTCCTGGGAAGATTTATGAGAATCAGCCAGCGCCCAGTGTCCTTTGACCAACAGGGAGTGCCTTGGGAAGATCAAGCGAACTCCCCCGAAGGCTGGGTGGGCACTATGAGCAACGAAGAGACCACGTCCCACACGACCGGTTCACAGGGATTTCCAGAACATTCGGCGAAGTGAACCACGTCCCTACAGTTCTGAGCCAGTGTCCAAGGGAGACAACACAGAGGTGATGATTCACGGAGTGCGCTATGTAGCCTGTCCAGAGAACAACACCACATCTAAATCCTAAAACGTCCTCATTCCAATAGAGAAGAGTCGAGAGGGACACAGAGTAGAGCAAAGATTCCCAGAGTCACTGATCGCGACCCATTATCGGATTCGGAGCAAGAAGGGGAAGATCAGACTAGACTAACAGGGGAGCCTACTCAGACTTCACGCAAGACATCCCAGATGAATATGGTGATTCTTACGGAGAGGGACTTTCGACCTTGGGACCAGAAACACACTATAGGTCGGAAGAAGAAGAGGAGTGTGAGTCACAATTCGATGAAGGGGCTCAAGAGCTCTTAGAGGCGGAAAAGATGGACCAGCAGGGTTCGTAGGGTCCTTTCAAGTCCTTTTAAGTCTTTATGAATTGGATTTTGGTTAAAAGGCCTTTTAAGTGCTTTGATTCAGCAAGTTGGTCCTTTTAACTCATCAGGAGGTCCTTTTAAGTTTTGAAAGGTACTGTTAAGTCTGTTTTATCAAGAGAAAGAGACTTGAGAACGAAACTGAAAACCCGACAACCAAAACCGTACTTTTGCAAGTTGCAAAGAGTTGAAAGATGCCGACGCGATATCGTCTGAAACTCAGTACTGTACAAGGATAGTACTACTAGGCCTATAACATTAGTGCGCTTTCTGCTCAGTGGCAGACGACGTGAAGCCGCACGCAGTGGCTTATGAGTCACGCCTGCTGCTTTGCTTAGCTTTGACGTCATGGGTTCCAAAGAGCAGACCCGGGGCTAATGTTTGCGGCATATAGCTGACTCAATATTTTCGGTCAAACGATCTATGTTTAAAAGGTTCCCTGTATAGAAATTAATTAAAAGAGTGAGGCAATAAAGATGAAAACATATTACCCAAATAAATGTAGGTACATAACATCACGGTTTGCGAACATGCGAACATAACAAACTGCCTTGGAGAACAGCTATATGCTGCGTCTTGAGCAGATGTACAAGATAGATGCCTTCTCCCGTCTCTTCTCCTCCTTCCTCCTTTTTCCCTGCGCTAGCTAATTCTGACGGAGGCCTAGTTTGGAAAGTTTTTGAAAAGTTTTGTTTGCAAGCTAAACGTTCAAAATGCCAGGGAAATGTTCCTTTCAGGATAGATGGTTATCTGATAAAGTTTATTGCCAGTGGGTGAGAAGCGATACTGTGGACAAGCATTCTGCTCGGTGCCTTTTTTGTGGGGTTTCGTGAACTAAGAAACTCTGATGTTTGTGAAGAAAAATGTGTAAATAGTAGTGTAGTGGACGTGACAGTAGAATGTGTAATAGTAGTGTAGTGGGTCTGACAGTAAAAACAAGGAATGAAAGTGATTCATCATTATGTGTCTATATATGTTTGTGACTCACAGTGAAAACTCAGTAATCTACATATTTGTGAAATAAAACTTTGTGACAATAACATTCAGCCAAAGAAACCTACAGTGGACGTGAATTGCAAAGACTGAATTAACATTCAATGGGATTAGCTGTTCCTCTGTTTATGAGAGGTAAGTGTCTGCTGTTCTGCATGTCAAAAGGTTTGGGGTGTACTGTAAAGTCATGTTGGCAAAGGTCCTTTTAAACTGATTTGAGGTCCTTATAAAGTCCTTTAAAGGTCCTTTTTTGGCTTCATGCCCACCACCTGGGAACCCTGAGTCCCGGAATCCTCGGCAGAAAAACTCGTCTTTAGGAGACATAAGGAATTTATGGCTCACATCATAGAAAAGGCGGGTGAAATGTTTCCCAGAGGTCCTGACATCCCAAGAATCAAAGGAGAAGAAAACTAAGGATGAATGGGCACAGGTGTGGGGGGAAGAGGTTTCTACCAGCAAGAAAGTGTTCAAGAGGTGTGAAACAATTGACGACTGCATCAAAAAGACATTCGAGTGTTATGTTAAGGACAAATGCAATCAGTCTAGACCCTAAAGGAGTGAAATTATTTCCAGCATGGGACAAATACTCCCTTTCCTGGTGGATGATGGCCCTCTTCGTTGCCCGAGAGAAATCTGAGACAAAACTTTTTGAGAGAGATCCGACACGAGAACCCTCCAAGACTTTCAAGAGAAAAGGTCAGCAAGACGCCACTATTCGCCTACAGAGTGCTCTGACTCATATAGAGCAAATGATCAAGGTAGTAGTCGAGATGGGATTTTTCCGCGATTGGCGGATTTCCGTCTTTTTGATGGCCCCAGGGTCGTTTTTGAGATCAGTGTAAACGTTGAGAAAATTGGGGGGGGGGGGGGGGGGGGGGGGGGGGGGGGGGGGGGGGGGGGGGGGGGGGGGGGGTGGGTAGAGGTAGGTTTGTGATGAAGCTAATGTAACGGCGAGAGGTCGATCGATATGTTTCGTCAGATAGCAGAAAGCGAGAAAAGTTCTTGCGAAGCAAGTCGATGCTTCAGTTTAAATAAAAATGGACTTGGAAGTGGTTGGAGGAGGAAGTGAGCGCGCAAAAGTGATGCTGACCAGATTCCAAAGGGGCCGTCAGCCAGTGTGATTTCAGACTGAAAAGACTGCATGAGGAAAACCACCTATCCAGGACAGCAGTCTGCACATGGTGTAATGACGCGATCAAGTATGGCTCACGGGGCAAGTCAGCATTGATCAGCCACGTTCTTGCTGAAAAGCACCTAGCAAGAGTGAAAGATCGCTTACAAAACGAGACTCTTGTCGTTTGACTCGGCATCACCTCCCCACCCCCCTTCTCTCTCACTCTCTCCCTCTCCCTCCCTCCTTCTCTCTCGTACTAAAAGAGGGAAAGGATGAAATAAAGCTTGAAACTTGCTCTTTTATTCTGACCTATTGAGCAGTGAAAGGAATGAACACATTGTATGCGATGTTTTTGCCACCGTGTTAGCTCGAACGCTCGGCCAAGGCACGCTGCGGCGATCGGGGATGTGTGACGCGGTTCGTTTTGTGGTGAACGATGGGGATTGGAATAAAACTATCATTCATACCGTATGTTGCAAACACATTAAACAACACAGAGTCAAAAAGGGGAAAACTGCATTCTTTATTCATACTTTTCATTGATTCTAAACGCGATAATTCATCGATTACTGGCCTATTGAAAACACGCATATTTTTCACTCGGTGAATTTCCCGTACGCTGAAGAAGGGCTGGGTATAGTACTTTCATAAGCTGCTGAAAACTTCATTTTTCCAGACGAACACGAGGTATGACCAGAACTCAGGTGAGATCGTTCCATTATGTTTCTTTGATTGTGAGAGAAATTTTGAGGAATGGTATCACAGATCGTGTTTGAGATCGGCAAGAGACACTGTGGACATAACTTGGTGTAGTTTGTGTGTTGATCCAGCGACTAGGTGACAGTGTGAAAACCGACCGGTCGGTCGCTCTCTTTTTCGCTGTATTCTACGATGTACAGTAGAAGCTAGTGTCACAAAAGAGTGTGTTTCACATGTTAGTTTTACAAAACCTCAGAGTATTGGAGTTTCTCATTTTGTTGTAACAGTGTCGCAGTTTGTTGGGTTGAAACTAACAATAATGGAGAAGGAACCAGTTTAGTAGAGTGGAAATCACGGACACCTTCAGTCACTACTGGGTGTTTGATGGGTCTAGCTCGTCCAGACTCGGCCACCAAATCTAAAGGCAAGAGAAATCCAGAAAAGAAAATGGTACACCTAAGCATCAGAACCGAAGTGCCCACGTCGGTGCAAAGGTTCTTGAAGAGTCATTCAAGGGGGGGCAAGGGAAATGACCCAACACCTCTACAAGAAGCACGGCCATCATCGACACCAATCAGGTTCATATGGGGATACACTCAATGACGACAGGTTGATGGGATTTCCAGACAATGGCCAAAGTTCGAGTGTTGGTATACTTGACGTACGGCTCAGAGAGATCTCTGGTGAAACTGCCCTTCCAGTTTTGACGGTGCTACGAGCACCAGGACCGCAGGGATGGACATGCACCTACAGGGTCCTATACCGGTTGAAGAGCCAGCGCGTCAGCGCAAGAACAGATTTGGTGCGTTACAACGCTGACGAAGCCTAGTGCACCACGCACAGGGACATGGGACAGGTCACAGTACCAGTGCGAACGCACTTGACAAGCGGTTCTTGTGCACTAGCACGTGAGTAGTCCGGGCGCATGAGAAGAGGTCAAAAGTACACATGCTCTCACGCCCAGATACGCTCATGTGCACACGCCACCATTAGTGCGGAAGCACTGGAAAGGGCTTGCGTGCACTCTCACTGGCTCAACTACTTGAGAGTAGTCCAAGAGTGGATCACAAAGCAGCTCAAGAGCGAACATTGAGGCTTTTCTTCCACCACTACAATGGCAGTCCCAGTTCTGCGGGGATAACTCCTTTATGACAGACAGACCACGTCGGGACTCTTCAATTATGAGAGGCATGAGGAGCCAAGGGATTACGCACGGAGTGAACAAGACTTGTATCTGGGAAGATTTAATGAGAATCAGTCCAGCGGCAGTGTCCCTTTGACCAACACCGGGAGTGCTTGGGAAGATCAAGGAACACTCCGAAGGATGGTGAGGTGGGCCTCCAAGTACATACTCCCCCTAAAACCACATCACAACCCCCAATCACTACTCCCACCCTACCCACCCCAAATTGCAACTGTGTACGAGACCACGAGCCACCTACACGAGGGTTCACAGGGATTCCAGATCATTCGGCGAAGTGAACCACGTGCTCCAGTTCTGAGCCAGTGTCCAAGGGAGACAACAAGAGGTGATGATTCACGGATGTGCGTATGTAGCCTGTCCAGAGAACAAACAGCTATCTAAATCCTAAAACGGCCTCATTCCAATAGAGACGAGTCGAGAGGGAACAGAGATTAGAGCAAAGGATTCCCCCCTCAGTAGAGTCATGATCGCGACCCATTATCGGATTCGGAGCAAGAAGGGGAAGAGATCAGGACTAGACTAACAGGGGCGCCATCCTACCTACAAGACTCTCATCGTACCCAGTGTACCACTCGTCCAGATTGAATATGGTGATTCTTACGGAGAGGGACTTGTGACCTTGGAGGACCAGAAACCACATGATAACGCTTAGGTCGGAAGAAGAAGAGGAGTGTGAGTCACAATTCGATGAAGGGGCTATAGGAAGTGCCTCTTAGAGGCGGCATCAGAAACGCGGGACCAGAGCTCCACTGGTTCGTAGGTGTCCTATCAGTCCTTTTACTTCTTTATGAATTGGATTTTGGTTTAAAAGGCCTTTTAAGTGCTTTGATTCCGAAAGGTGGTCCTTTTAATATCAGGAGGTCCTTGAAGTTTTGAAAAGGTACAGTTAAGTCTGTTTTATCAATGAGAACAGAGACTTGATGAACGAAACTGAAAACTCCGACAACCAAAACGTACTTTTGCAAGTTGCAAAGTGTTGAAAGATGCCGAACGCGATTTTGTCTGAAATCAGTACTGTTCAAGGATTGCACTTACTGGCTATAACATTAGTGCGCTTTCTGCTCAGTGGCAGACGACGTGAAGCCGCACGCAGTGGCTATGAGGTCAGCCTGCTAGCTGTGCTTGCTTTGCCGTCATGGGTTCCAAAGAGCAGACGCGGTGTAATGTTTGCGGCTTTTATCTGACTCATATTTTCGGTCAAAACGATCTATGTTATAAAGGTTCATGTATAGAATAATACTTAAAGAGTGAGGCAGGCAATAGATGAAAAACTATTACCCAAATAAATGTAGGTACAGAACATCTCGGTTTGCGAACATGCGAACCTAACAAATGCCTTGGAGAACAGCTATATGTGCGTTCTTGAGCAGATGTACAGATAGATGCCTTCTCCCGTCTCTTCTCCTCCTTCCTCCTTTTTCCTGCGATAAGCTATTTGTCGGGCCTAGTTTGGAAAGTTTTTGAAAAGTTTGTTTGCAAGCTAAACGCTTCAAAAATGCAGGGAAATGTTCTTTCAGGATAGATGGTTATCTGATAAAGTTTATTTGCCAGTGGGTGAGAAGCGATATGTGGCAGCATCTGACTCGGTGCCTTTTTTGAGGGGTTTCGTGACTAAGAAACTTGATGTTTGTGAAGAAAAATGTGTAAATTGAAGTGTAGTGGAGTGGACTGTAGGAATGTGTAATAGTAGTGTGGTGGGTACTGACAGTAAAAACAACAAAGGAATGAAAGTGATTCATCATTATGTGTCTATATTTGTTTGTGATACAAGTGAAAACTCAGTAATCTACATATTAGTGAAATAAAAACTTTGTGACAATTAACATTCAGCCATGAAACTACAGTGTTAAAGTGAATTGCAAAGACTGAATAAACATTCAATGGGATTAGCTGTTCTCCTGTTTATGAGAGGTAAGGTCTGCTGTTCTGCATGTCAAATGGTTTGGGGTTGTACTGTATAAAAGTCATGTTGGGCAAGGTCTTTTAAACTGATTTGAGGTCCTTATAAGTCCTTTAAAGGTCCTTTTTTGGCTTCATTGCCCACCACCTGGGAACCCTGAGTCAGGAATCCTCGGCATAAAAACTCGTCTTTAGGAGACATAAGGAATTTTATGGCTCACATCATAGAAAAGGCGGGTGAAATGTGCCCCAGAGGTCCTGACAATCAAGAATCAAAGGAGAAGAAAACTAAGGATATGAGGGGACAGGTGTGGGGGGAAGAGGTTTTACCAGCAAGGAAGTGTTCAAGAGGTGTGAAACAATTGACGAATCACAAAAAAGACATTCGAGTGTTATGTTAAGGACAAATGGCAATCAGGTCTAGACGCTAAAGGAGTGAAATTATTTCCAGCATGGGACAATTACTCACCTTTCCTGGTGGATGATTGCGCCTCTTAGTTGACCCGAGAGAAAAATCTGTGACAAAACTTTTTGACGAGAGATCGCCCACGAGAACCCTCCAGACTTTCAGAGAAATAGGGGGTCAGCAAGACGCCGACTATTCGTCCTACCAGAGTGCTCGGACTTATATAGAGCAAATGATCAATGGTAGTAGTCAGAGTGGGATTTTTCCGCCGATTGGCGGATTTCCGTCTTTTTGATGGCCCCAGGGTTCGTTTTTGAGATCAGATTGTAAATCCGTTGAGAAAATTGGGGGGGGGGGGGGGGGGGGGGGGGGGGGGTAGAGGTAGGTTTGTGATGAAGCTAAATGTACGGCGAGAGGTCGATCGATATGTTTCGATCGATAGAGAAAGCGAGGAAAGTTCTTGCGAAGTCAAGTCGATGCTTCAGTTTAAATAAAAAAAAATGGCCTTGGAAGTGGTGGAGGAGGACGTGCGCGCAAAAGGGTGATTGCTGACCATTCCAAGGCGCGTCAGCACAGTGTGATTTCAGACTGAAAGACTGCATGAGGAAAACCCACCTATCCAGGACAAGCAGTCTGCACATGGTGTAATGACGCGATCAAGTATGGCTCACGGGGGCAAGTAGATTGATCAGCCACGATTTCTGGAAAAGCACCTAGCAAGAGTGAAAGATCGTCTTACAAACGAGACTCTTGGATCGTTTGGGAGCTTCGGCGAGTCTACCTCTCACCCCCCCACTCCCACCCGTTCTCTCTCTCTCTCTCTCGCGCTCTCTCTCTCTCTCTCTCTCTTCTCTCTCTCTCTCTCTATCTTCTGTGGAAGAGTTAATGTATTTGTTTTGTTGATGTAATGTATTAATAATATTGCAGGTTATCTCAGATAGATATGATGAATCTGTAGAACCCCCCCCCCCTTTTTTTCTTTTCTGATGTAATGCCCACACTCATCAAGCTGATTATTTTGCAATGAAGGTTCTCTTGAAAAAACAGGTTACAGCAATGTCAAGTATACACAATTGTGTAGTCATTAATTTTACGTATTTAATAGATACATCAAACTATTTTCGTGTGAGAGGATCAAAAACTAAAAAAAAAATTGCAAGGGTGTTAATTGCACTTTTCTACAGACAAGCAAACAAAACAAAGTAAACAAACAGACGATAGTTCGGAAAAGTAGTAGTAGTAGTAATTATTAGAAGATATTGTTTTTTCTATACCTCCGCGTTCACAAAAATCTTTTCTTTTCTGGTATAGATATCATGGGGGGGAAAATATCAGTTATAACACATTCATACAAAACAAGCAGGGACCGGCTGATATGCAGGCATACTTATACTCTGGTGGTGGACTAGATTTAGCAAGTGTACATATTAATGTTGAGGAGTATCAGAAGTGTGAAAGTGTTTTTTTTCTTATTGTAATAGAGATGGTTAAGTTGAAAAGAAAAAAAAATCTGCTTGTGGGACACAAATGAGTTAAACCTTCACTATTTGAACACTTTGAATTTGATCCTTAGATTTTTTTCAAATCTCTCTCAATTATTAATTCTATAAAGGAATCTGAATCCTCCGTGGTATTTTGAAGGAACTATAGAAAATTATTTGATTGTGTTCAGGTAAACTTATTTTTGATAAGTATTTTGAAGCATGGCTATTACTGTTAGAAATAAACTGCTGGCTGAAATGTGGTGTTGTGTAAGGTCAGTAATGAGAAAGCTGACTTGCAACTGCTGGAAAAAATTGAATGTGGACTATTAGCAACTGGAAAATCACAATCCTGTGTCAATGGTCTTCAATGATTTCGGACAGAGGTTCAATGCGAAGGTTGAGAGTCTTTTTTTTTTTTTGTAGGTCAAGGGTTATTATTAATACTTTTGAATACTTTGGTGTCTCAGATGCTGATTTTTGCAGGTTAATTTCTAAAAAATCTTCAGCTTCAGGGGGCGAAGCCCCCTGAACCCCCACCAGGGCCTTGGCCACCTGGACCCCCCCGGGGGCCGCTGAAGGCCCCCGGACCCCGCCCTTTTTTTCCTCCTTGTTTTCACCTTATGAGAATCCATCTTGAGTAGTTCTCTCCAACACATGCCCCGAAACAAGGTGCAGACAGAAGTGGAAGAGGAGGAAGCCCCCCCGCCGGTTTTTGAGCAATGCATGACAAGCATTCAACAGGCGGCGGATGAAACGGCGGCGACGGCTCACAGGTCACCTTCATGCTACCGTTTAGTTTATTGGAGATGAGAGTTGGAAGCCTGGAATCCACAAAAACATTCCTATGGAAATAGACACACATGCTAAAATCGAGGTGTGTTTTATAAGGAATGTTTGAAGAATCTCAAAATGGAGGGAAAGAAAAACGGGACATGGAATCTGAGGCCACGACTCGCTCCTTCCTCAGGTACGCACCAGAAGAAAAAGGTGAACGTTTTCCTCGGGTGGGTCGTCCAATTTACAACAGCAAGACGAAAAGGGTACGGGACATCATAAAATCGCCTCAGTCACCTCTTACCGGAGCAGTGGCCCTAGTTCCCAACCACACAACCAACCCTACTGGACAAGAGTGCAACAAAAGCACCAGCTTCTCTACCCCTCAACCCAAAGGAAATTTTCACAAGGCAAAGGCGGGGGGGGGGAGGAGGTGCTGACGAACAATACTCTGCTTCCACTCAGGCCTATGTACTCAGGTACAAGGGTGGAAGAACATGAGAGGCGTCAAGCCGACGGCCTGGCCTTAAAGCTTCTGCCCTGTAGCTTATGCATTCCCTCCCTTCCCTCGCCCGCCCGCCGCCGCCTTCTCCTGTACCCTTCCTTCCTTGCGCCCTCCTCCCTTCTTGCCTCCTAGCCTTTTAAAACTGACTTCTTTGGCGCCTTAGCCTCGCCCCTTCCTTGTTGCCTTCCTCTCGTTGGGCAGCCGCCGCTCTTAGCCTCCCTGGCCTCCTCCTTGCCTCCTGCCCTCCTCTTCCTTCCTCGGCCTTCCACCCTCCTTAAACATCGTTCAGAATGGGTTTCGCCCTCCTTTGGGAAAAAAGGAAAGCGACATACAAGAAGCCCAATATCTTCCACGTCAAAGTCGATGGGGACAACAAAGCTCTCGACGAGCATGTAGGGGTTATGTTTGAAGAAGGGGCTATAGAAAGGTGAGTTGAAGAAACATGTCATCCCGGCTTTACAGCTGGCTATTCGCAATTCCCAAGCCTTCAAAGTGGTTACCGTCCTTTCTGGACTTGTCTCCCCTCTAACGCCTTCATCAGGAAGGTGAAATTCAAGATGGGAATCCCAGACACATGGAGAGCCATACAGCCACACGATTGGGCCACTTCATAGACCTCAGGGATGCCCTACTTCATATAATGGTGGCAGAAAGGGACAGGAATATGGCTGAGGATCGAATGGGGGGGCAAATGTTACCAGTACCGGGTACTACCATTCGGATTGAGCAATCACCTTTAGTTCTTCACCAATGTGGTGAAGGAGGTTGTTAGCCAATACACACAAACACAAGATCAGGCTAACATACTATTTGGACGATGGTACTTCTGCGGAGATGGAGACAGAGTGCCTCAACCAATTGATGTTCATACGCAAGCTTACAGAAGGACCTAGGCTTGTAATCAGGTTGGACAAGTCGAACTACTCCCTCCAGGAAGTTTACATATCTGGGGAATGGAATTCGACACCAACGCTTACTCGGTCCAAACCAGCAAGGCCAGGGTGGAGGCCCTTCTGGACAACTAACCATTTACTACCACTCAGTCAGTCTCAGCAGGAATCTCTTTGCAGTACTAGGCAGGATGGAGTCTCTAGCCCCCCTGTTACCATTGGGTGAGACTTCACAAGAGGCCCTGCAAAGGGAAGTAGCCAGCAGATTCTCCCAGGTCAGAGATCGTTGGAACAGAAAATCAGTATACAACCCTGGGTTCAAGGCACCAATCCAACAGTGGCTCGACCACGATTGGTGAAGGCATGTCTCCAATCCACTCTGCCTACGCCTCTGACATCGTGTACACAGATGCAATCGGAGCAACGGTTGGGGGGCCACATGAACGAACACACAGTCAGTGCGGACATGGGACAGGAATATGCAGGGCTACATCATCAACAGACATGGAATTAGAGGCTGGTTAGCCCTATCCCTCCAAAGGCTGCAGGTCTGGAATCCCGCCAGGGAAGATTTTAGTCAGGTCAGACAACAACACATGGTGTCTCTCATAAACAAACAGGGAGGCACTCATGCCCCCAATCTCTCAATCTGAGGGAACAGTTGTTTACTGTGGACGCATGCCAAGGGGGTGGAATCTGTGGCGAAACATTAGCCGGTGTGCAAACATAATGCGCGGCCTTCTGAGCCGCCCGGACAAGATCATCTACAGAGTGGACTATAGTCAAGGGAAAATACAGAGTGGTTTGGGGACAATTGGGCAGACACATGTAGACTCTTTGCGACGAACTTCAATGCGAGGGCTCCCACCTACATCTGGCAGCCCAGACCCAACAGGCATGGAAAGTGACGCGATGGAGTGCAAACTGGAAGGGCCTTGTTAGCTTACGCTTACCCGCCCTGAAATCTCATCCCCAAGTGATAGAGAAAGCAAAAGAGGGAGGAGCAAACCTCATTCTTGGTAGCCCCCTTTGGGCCGACATAGAGTGGTTCCCCACGCTACTCATGGTTGTCACGAACAACAATGGACCTGAGACTACAAAACAAGCACTCAGGCAAACCAAGGTCGGGGATAACGCACGGCAAGCAGCAACACTCAACTTGCACGCATGGGAAATTATGCGCAGTATTGTCAAAAGGAGCTGGGTAGGCGCTTATCAAGCTGATAGAAAGCTAGTCATGTAGACTCAACCAGGAGAGTCTACACCAACATTGGGAAGAGAAATGGAGGAAAAATGGTTGGCATTAGAAACAAGGTCAGAGACCCTCTCAAACATGTACAAGCCACATTCACATTGTCAACCATTTGGCAGAAGTAAATTTTTTCCACTCAAGAAACTTTGGCAGGGTATCTCTCAAAAATAGAAGACAGCATTGCCTCGGTTTTAAGAGCCAGCGTCAACAAAGGATGTGAGCAAGACAAAGCAGTGACAGATTTTATCGGGGGAGCAGCAAACCTAACCAAGAAGGTCACCAAGTTTTACCCAATGGACTTAGCAGTGGTTCTGAACTTACCTCAAGGGAAAGAAATTCAAAGATAATAAACTACTTCCTCTAAGGAAGCTCACATATTAAAACAGGCATTCTGGTGGCCTGTCGGACGGGCAGAAGAGTGTCTGAAATCACTAAACTGTCTGGCTTAAGAACGGGGGTGCACAGCAACTAATGGTCAATCTGCGTCTCCAGTTCTTGCAGAGTTTTTGCCAAAAAAAACCAGAATCCAGAGGGCTTCCGCTACATCCAGATTAAACTCTCTCAAGGGACATAGATCGAAGGGGATTGGATGTGGCCGTTGTGCCAGTGAAGCGCTCAAAGAATCCAGAGCTTAGTCAAGCAAATTTCGGAATCGGTTTCACAATGGGCACGTTTTCTCTCGATACAACATCTTACACATCGGATATCTCCAGAGCAACGGTCTACAGATGGTTTAAGAATACAATCAAACAAGGCTATGTAGCTTCAACCTGGAGGATGGGTCAAAATCTCGTGCGAGTCAGAAAACCTGAAGGCTATTGAGCACATGAGATAAGAGCACTGGGCGACAACTATGGCATCGACCACAACATCTTGGCACACTATGCATGCGGCGTATTGGCATTCACCTTCAGTCTTTCGTAAGACACTACCTGAGGGATATCGCCCAGAGGTCTGAAGATGGCAAGCTGTGACTTACTGCAATGGTTGCGGCCAAGCAGCAGTCCCGGCGAGACACTAAAGAAGGGCAGAATGCAGCGGGAACTAGGGGTAAGGTCTTACAAATGTTTGTTATTGAGTGTACCTTACCCAATCTCCTGTTTTGGAAGTATAACTGGAAGTTAGGCCAATGTTTATTGATTCAATTAGACAACAACAGTCCCCCCTTTCCTTGCTGATAGTCAGCAATATTTATGAGATGGTTGTATAAAAAAATAAATAGGTTTTTAACTAAGAACTAGTTTATATTAAATACTTACCATCTTCATTTAACCGTTAAACCCTCCCAGCGTCCCGCACTGTGTTCCGTATAGCAGGGAGGTATCCTTAAGGCAAGAGCCTGGAAAATAAAAGTGACGCTAGACGGAACACGAAGGAGGGAAGTGCGCAGGAGAGGGGGTCTGGGGTTGTCTTTTATAAGAATCGATACAAATCGATAGTCGACCATCGCGACTTCGTCGAAAGATCTAAGCAATATTTATGAGATGGTAAGTATTTAATTATATACTAGGTTTAGTTAAAAAACTCATTTTTGTTTGGATGTCATTTGTTCTTTTATGTCATTTTTGTGGTTTAGTGTTTCCTGACGAAAGGGTTCTAAGGCCAAGAGCTTGAGTGTTTTTTTTTTTTTTAAAGGTCTTCAAAGTAATCATTTTTCATATTGTGTTTATTGAAGTCCAGCAGTCCGTTTTAATACATCTGATTTACTTAGTTTGATTTTCCACTCTGATTTACTTATCATTCAGGCTTCTTCTTATGTCCTGAAAGCACTGTTGTAAAATTTTCTTTAGCTACTGTCTGAGGATGAATCATACTACATGTTTGCTTTGGCTCAATTGACATAGTTTCTATCCACATCAGTCTCAGTCTTCATGGTGTTGAAAGCTGTTCTATGGAATGAGTTGTTTTGGAAGCCAAGAAAGTGAATTCTTAAAGGATTTTTATTGCCTTATTTAATTACAAAATATGCTTCAGCTTCAGGGGCGCCGCCCCCTGACCCCGCGGGCTGTTGCCCATGGACCCACTGGGGGCCCATGGTGAACCCAGATCACTGCCAATCTCTCTTTTAAAAAAAAACTGGTTTATCCTTGTTGTGTGTTAGTGTGTGTGTGTTTGTGTTGTGCGTGCGTGCAGTGCGTGCAGGTGCGGGTGTGTGTGTGTCTGATGCGCTGCGCGCGTGTGCGTTCGGCGCGCGTGTTCTGTGCGCCGCGCGTGTGCGTGCTGCGCGCTGTGTGTGGGTGCTCGTGAGTTGTGTTTGCATCGCTTTACTCACTGGGAAATTGTTTTGGAAATATCTTCTCAACAGTGGTTTACTTCTCTCAGTTTCCTTCTCCCACCACTCCCTTCTCTCTCTCTCTCTCCTCTCTCTCTCTCCTCTTCTCTCTCTCTTCTCTTTCTCTGTTCCCCACTCCTGGATCTTCTCCTCCTAGTCTCATTCTTTTGTTCTCCATTTTCCTCTGCTTCTGTTCACTTGACATAAGTATGCACACAACCTTGCAATTTTTTACTTGGGTCAAACTTCAAATCATGTCATTTGAAGTTTGATGTTTTATGTTTCTTTCAAAGGAAATGAATTTAGTCTCATGATTGGCGCGGTGTTAATTATGAGATCCCTTTACCCTCTGCTACCGCCATTGGAACTTTGTGCAAGACTATGAGAATACCATGCCAGAGGAGGTAACTCCGCAACACATACACACTTGCCATAAGAAAACCTCATAGAAAATTTGTTTTATTATCTATTCTGTAAAGAGTAAATGAAAAAAAATGCAAAGACATCACTCATCCAAACAGCCATTTCCCCACATATAGTGAACTGGGTCACGAGGAAAAAAAACCCACAAACGAACAGCTAACTGTACTTCGGTATTCTCAGTGCTAAAACAAATTTTCCTCATTCACTGTACCCACAGACATCTTGGATTAGGTGCACAGAGTGATTTTCCAAGGTCTAAGCAAGTACTGAAACCCCCAGGGACAAAATAAAGTCATTCTGTATGTAATGCCCACTAAATATCAACTTTTGTTGTGAAGCAAAAAACACCAACTTCAAAACAATTTTGTTAACTGAAGAGCATCACATACAAGAAGATTTGTCTTCTAACTAATGAGGGGAAAAAATAACAAGAACAGATTACTGAATACTGGGCTTTTAGATTGTGATGAATTCCCCCCCCCCAGAGCTTTTTGGCACAAGTGCACTGAGCAACCCCCCCCCCCCCCACCCCCCCCCCCCCCCCCCCCCCCCCCCCCTTCCCCCCAACCACACTCACACACTGTGGTGATGATGTACCTCTTGTCGGCTTTCTTTGCTTTTTGATAACAGGCAGTTTTTTTTCAGGCCAGAGTTTATGTTCATCCTTTTTGCTTGTTTTGTGCAGCATAAATATTTGTTTCTCGTTAAAGTCTTTTGCAAAATTCATCTGAATCAAAAGGGCTAAAGGTGATGCTCCTACAGGCAAATTGTGGGACACACCACTGACTGACCCGGTTTCTGGCTATCAAAACAAGGGAACTTTTGGGGAGCTTCACTTCTTGTCACCAACCACTCAGTCAAGAATTAAAGAATTTCTAGCAAGTTTTGTTTTTTGAATTTCTTTTTCTGGGGGGTCTGGTCCCTGCAGCAATGGGCTATGCGACGTCGTCATTATCAGCGCCTGAATCATTATTGATTCCGGCCTCAAAATCAGTCAGCAGTCGATTCTTTATTCCATAACTAGGTCAAGGATTGAAGTCCGATTCGTCTTGCTTCAAATCTTTCTTCACGAGTGTAGCCGCAAATACGCTCTCTTCATCAATAGCACTTCAGAAAATGAATTCTGCAAGTTGCTTAGTTACGTGATCCGCCACTTTTCCAGAAAAATCTTCGCGAAAAAAATCCGAAATTGAAAAAATTCACAGCAGTGAAACTACTCCACAAAACTCGTGCAACAAAAACCAAATTTACAAAAAAAAATGGGTCCAGAAACGGAAGTACCAGAAGACTCTTCTGTCGCAATGGCATTTCTGGGATATGCGATGGTGAAAGCGAAAAGTCGTTGACCAGAGGTATATCAGCGGTCGATCTCGGTTCGATCCGGTATTCAGGAAGAGGAAATCACGCGGTCGATCGTGGGCGATCTGGTCGGATTGGGTTTATGCTGGAATGTATAGCAGTGTATACTTCATGTTGCACTTTGTTTTACTACATGGGTAATGGCATCAGGCGAACCCCATTGCATCGAGTAGAATGTTTATGATGTAAGTTTTGCAGTGGCAATATCCACATCAGACGAGGAACTCTTTCCGTCTCTGTGACTTTTCTTGTTTTTTCTTTCCGTTCCTACTTAAAATGATTTTGCATTTTGTTGTCGGTTTTTCTTTCAGTGTGTTACGACAAGAACCGCACATGACATCTTTGACACAGGCCTAGCTGGAAAAGAACAATGGAACTGTTGTGAGAGGCTACTTAAGCCAGTTATGAGAGGTCCTTGTTATGAAGGTAAAGTGTGAATGGCTCCTAATGCAAGTGTTGATGATGGTATAGAATTTGTTGTTGCCTTCGTGTTCGCCACCAAAATTTGCCCAGTCAGAGCCAAAACCCAAATTGACGGTAGCTTGGGAAGAGTTTGGAATGATAAATATACTTTGGCGTCCTATACTTTACCATGTCAGACCATAGCATTCAACGGCAGTTAGTCACAGGGTTCGTACGCCCCCTTATTTTCTTGAAAAGTGCTTGAGATTTGACATGACCATTTCAAGGCCTGGAAAAGTACTTAAAAATAAGCTGAAGGCCTAACCCCCTGGAAAAGTCCTTGAAAATTTCAAAATCGGTCACAATCTGTCCTCTCAAAGCAAGGAAGTGACTGTCACTCAAGAAAATGTTTTTTATACGAAATAAATCACAATCTCTGTCACTCCATGTGGCTTCGTGATCGCCGATCCCGTAGCAACCGACAACAGCCTAGCTGAAGCAGAAGGGAAGTAACTCGTCAGTGACTAGTGTTTGACTTACTATAGACGTAAGTGTAGAAGCCAACAGAGTTCTTTCCCTTTGGTTACCATCGGGGTTGTGTCGACGGTCGATGTTTTGCGCCAAATAGTGCTACTGAGCCTGCAAGATGGGGAAAGGAGACTGCGTTTTCAATGATATGTGGGCAGAAAAAGATAGATCTTTCAAAGGTTGGTTAGCTTGTGGAGAAACGAACACTCAGCAAGGTGCACATTGTGCAAGAAGAGTTTTAGTATCTCGGGTATGGGCATCAGTGCTGTGAAGAGTCATGCTGATGGAGTGAAACACAAACGGTTGGTGGAACATGAACATGAGAATAAGAGAAATGCCGGTGGTGCCACACAGCTGACCATGCATGGATTCACTCTTGGAAACCGAAACTCCTCACCAAGATCTGAACCACCGGGTGCAAGGCAGGAGACTGGCAGTCAACTGCCTTCAACTTCAAGTTTTACTGCAGTGACAGGGGGGTCTCAAGATGCACCTTCCACATCAGCAGCTGCAGGGTCTTCAAGCAGCTTTTCTAAACAGAAAACGATCGACGAATCGTGCACCAAGAACGATGTCCTAACTGCTGAGGTGTATTGGACTTTGTTTGCCATGGAGACGCATTACTCTTATCACAGTTTCACTGGTGTTGGGGAGATATTCAAAAAAATGTTTCCATCGTGTTCTGTTGCTGACAAGTTTGCCTGCAGTGAAACGAAGGCCAGGTATTTGAGCACATTTGGATTAGCACCTCACTTTCTGGATTTGCTGACTCGCAAAGTGAAGTCTTCTGATGGCTATGTTTTGCTTTTCGATGAAAGTTTAAATCATGAACTGAAGCAAAAACAGTTGGATGTGTTCATTCGTTTTTGGGACGAAAAAAGAGGTGAAAACGCGATACCTCACATCTCGGTTTCTTGGACATGCCACATCAGACCATTTGTACTCTGAACTTGCTGACTGCTGTGCCTCTGTGGGCAAATCAGGAATTCTACAGTTGTCCATGGATGGTCCCAATGTGAACTGGGCCACATATGATAAACTGGCTGAAGACATAGAGAGAGATACCAGCAAGGAGATGTTTAATGTAGGTAGTTGTGGTTTGCATATGGTTCACAACGCCTTCAAGTGTGGGATTGCTGCAGCTGAATGGGACATAGAGTACAGCATCAGCGCACCCTTTTGGCTGTTCAAAGATTCTCCTGCAAGGAGAGAGGACTTCTCTACAATCACAGGTTGCACTGACTTTCCCCAGAAATTTTGCAGTGTCCGATGGTTGGAGAATGTGTTGTGTGTGAGCGACTTCTGAAGATCTGGCCTCACATTGTGAAATATGTCAATACTCTGGCAGCAAGTAAGAAATGTCTGACACTGAAATCCTTGTCATGTGTGCAGAGCAGTGTCAATGATCCTCTGTTTCCTGCAAAGCTGCAGATCTTTGACATTGTGTCTGTGGCCAAGGAGATTGAGCCCTTTCTGGCCAAATACCAGTCTGACAAAACCATTGTTGCCTTTCTTGGCAGAGGACCTGTTCAACCTGATTCTGAAACCGACACAGAAATTTGTAAAGGAGGAGTGCACAAAGGGCATTGACACCATTCCTAAGCTTTTTGAACTCACCAATAAACTTGCAGACACGAGTCTGCACAAAGAGACAAGGAAAGTGGAATGTGGATTTCTTGCCAACAGGACTATGCAACAACTTGTACTTAGTACTAGCAAGGAAGGAAAAGTGGAAGCAGATGTGGCAGCTGTGAGAATAAGCACGAAGAAGATGTACATGGCTATTATTGACAAAATACTGGAAAAGTCACCACTGCGGTATACCATTGTACGCTCTCTGGCTTGGCTCAATCCTGGGTTGATCTGTCAGAACAAGGAACTTGCAGAAAAGAACTTGAAAAGATGTCTGGGGGAGATGGTAGACCGTAAACAAGTTGACTCGTCGGACTGTGACAGCATCATCAGCCAGTACAAAGACTTCTGTAGAGAGGCTGCTGCACTTCCAGACTTGCAGGACTTTGACAGGGACGAAGGACGTCTGGACACTCTATTCCACTCTGCTCTTTCAGGTCGGAAAGATTGGGAGCTCCTATGGCAGGTTGTGCGTAAGATGTTGGTTTTGTCCATGGACAAGCTTCTGTTGAAAGGGGTTTTTCTGTAAACAAGCACATCTCGACAGACAACATGAGTCAAAAAGCTTTGACAGCGCAGCGAGTCATCGCAGACCACCTGACCAAGGCTGGAGGTGCTGACAAGGTTGAAATGACAAAATCACTCCTGTATAATGCTGCCAGTGCAAGCCAAAGGTACAGACTGTTTATTGAAGAAAACCAGAAGAAAGGTGAGGCTGAAGCAGCAGGGAAAAAAAGGAAACAGCTACTGGATGAGGTTGAGGATCTGAAAATGAAGAAGAGAAAACTAGCAAGTTGTGCCGAAGATTTGATCCATACAGCAGACAACTTGGCAGTGAAGGCTGAAAACAGTGTGCAGGTGAAACAGCAGGGGAACTTGATAGCCAAGTCCAACGCAATGAGTAGGTCTGCCAAGGAAAAGACTGAAGAAGTGTCAAAACTTGAGAAAAAACTCTGTGCAAAACTGGAAGAGCTGAAGGAGATGTAAACTGTGTAAATGTTCTCCCTTTTCTGACTGCTGACAGATGTGCAACTTTAGATATTTCCTTAATAGACCTGCGTATAACTGTCTTCCTTATAGAAGTACTTTTATTTTTTTCTGCCATGTGAGTGCAAAGTGTGTAAGGTATTGGAAGAACTCCGAAGGTGTATATTTTCTATGTACTGAAAAAAAATCGACAAAAGGGAAGTTTCTGCAAAGGTGACTGTATTCTCCTGTGCATTCAGACTCAAGACTATCATTAGTAACGGAAGCGGTGGTCAGCTCTGTGCTGGTTGTGTTAAACTGTAAAGTCACAGTGTAATTCAGAGAAACAATGACAACTGTACCTGCCTTCTTCTTCCATCTACTGGACCTGACCAGTTGTGCTAGCATGAATACGAGGTAAGAAATGATGTTAAGTTAATGATTGATAGTAACAGGCTGCTCATAGAGTTTAATAAACATAACTTTGCAAGAAAGTTGTTAATTACTACCCCTTGAATGAAGCTGCTAACCCCTGGAAATTCCTTGAAAACCCTTGAACTTTTTTTTCTGATATCTGTGGGAACCTGTTAAGTCAGCTCTGTCAGGCCGAATTTTTTGTGGCTAATGCAGTAATAAGACCATCACGTGACGCCCACCCTACTTCCGGCAGGGAAGAAGCCGGTGTAAACTTCCTGTTTCTCATTCAACTTCGGCCTGCAGCCTAAGCAAGATGAGTCTTGTGCTCTGTCTCGCCTTTCTTCTGCCTTGTGTGAAGATTGTGTGTTTGCTTCTTTACCTATTCAGTCTGTGGCTTGCGCTAAACCCTGGGTACACTTGCCGTGTGAGGCTTTGACTGGCGTGCTTTTATTTAATTTCACGCTTGTATTGCTCTGGCGATTTTGTACGATTGTCATGTCGATCTCGCGTCTTGTGTTTTTCATCGTTATTCCAAAATTGGCACAAGAACAAGAAATGTGATAAAAACATATTATTGGTATCTTTACTAATTTCGAATATCGGTATCACACTCCAGTTTTCATTATTTCATTAATTCTAGAGGGGGAAAACAAACAACAACAACAAAGAACTAGCCTCTTACTTTGTATTATTTCCAGTGAGTAACAAGTTAGTAACACGTGTTGATAAGGTAAAAGAAGTAAAACAAACAAAAAAGCCCTCTTGTACAATGTGTTGTGATTTGCAGTTTGTGGGGGAAGAAAAATGGACAAACTCAAAAAGTTAAACCTTCGTTTCATGCTGAAATGATTCAGATTGTATTAAAAGTGGGGGTGCGGGGCCGGAAAAGCTCATAGGTAGAGCGCCGGACTCATAATCTTGGGGTTGTGGGTTTGAATCTCTGCCGGGCGGTTTCGGTACAGGGGGATTTTCCCCTCGGAGTTAAAATTGGTTCCGACTCCATTTCCCAAACAGTCCTTCGAATGAGACTATAAACCGAGGTTCTGTGTGTGAACGCACGCGTAACATCTTGCACACAGGTAAAATCCCATCACCAACTTTCGGAAGAGAAGGCCTGTTTGGCCGTTGGTAAGGGTGACACGATACACATAAGATGCACCTTCCCTGAAGTTGGAGTATGGCTGCCTTAATGGCGGGATAAAAAAAAAAAAACGATCGTACACACAAAACTCCACTCCCTTTACAGTGGGTGTCTGCAGGAATATCAGCCTGCGTACGCAGAAGAAGAAGAAGTATTATAAGTGCTATTTACCAACAAAGTCTGCATTCATGAGAATCTTAAAATTTGCACGCAACGCCCCCCCTCCTCCCCAAAACTGACAATTAGTCTTGGAATGCTGACATCAGGTAGGTGGCAGGCAAATGTGTTCTCGGGACCACTACCCAGACAGTGTGATGCCAGATATATTCTGGTCTAAAATAACATGTATAGGGTGCAGAAGATGTAGGCTTGCAAACAATGCAGAAAAAGTATTGCCAAAGTTTTTATTGCTGCAAAGAGAATCTTGTAAGATATCTATGTAGAAAATGTTGCCGGATGAATTGGCAAAGTACTGGTCAAGCTTTATAATGTGTTCGAATGTATATGTAACAAAACATATTCTTCGAGGTTTTGCTGCAGTTTTCTCCCTTTGTATTAAATCAAAAATTCATTTTGATCAAGCCTCTGTTTGAAATACTGCACATGGACTCATGCTCAAACGCAAGCACACACACACGCATGCGTGGGCGCGTGCATACAAACAGGCATGCAAGCGCATGTGCGCGCGCGCACACACATACACACGACACCAATTCTAACATCTTTATATAATATCCAAAGGATAGACATTGGTTCCTTAGGGGCTTTACAAGAAATTCTTTACAGCCCCAAAATGTTTGATATAGCAAAGGCTATATCGAGTTCTGTTATCATTCATTTATTGTAATTGATTTATCAGTTTAAAATTATTGTTTGGTCGTTATAGGCAAACTTTCATGCATTTGTGTCCGTGCGCGCGCAATCACGCACGCACACACACACACACTCACACACACACACACACACACACACACATACACACACACACACACACACACACACACACACACACACACATATACACTCACACGGGCGCGCGCATGCATGCGTGCATGCACGCACTCGCAAACACACCCTCACACACACACACACACACACACACACACACACTCACTCATATAAGCACTTACACACATACACCTTTTTATTTTTTATTTATTTTATTTTATTATTATTTTTTTTTTTAGTCTAATATCACCACTGTTGTGAAGAGACTCTAAATTAAATCAATCAAACACGACACCACACACACACACACTCTCTGTCCCAAACCTGAATAGCCTGCTGTTCAGCCCTTCCATGCACTTCTTGAATTGATGTCCAGAATGCCTTTCCTGGTCTTTTTTTTTTGGCTCCTGATTAGTGTGTGTGTGTGTGTTCCAAATGTGTTTAGTAAGGCTTTAATTTTTGCATTGATCAGTTCTGCTGGCAAGTAGTATTCACTATTGGTTGAGCTTGATATAATGGGGTGTTGCAGGAGGCATTCCCTGCAAGGAGATTGGGCCAATCAATGAGTGGTGGACCACAGGCTTTGATGGCGGAGAGAACGCCCTCATTGGCATCTCCACAGGTGAGGTTTTGGAAGAAAACGCCCAAATTGGTGTATCTACAAGTGAAGTTGGAAGGGTAGAGTATGTTGTAATTAGTATTTCAACAGGTAAGCTTCGTCTGGATAAAGCAAAGGCCCTGATTGGTGTTTTCACAAGTGAGCTTAGATGAGGCAGGAAATCTTCATATAGGCATCTTCACAGGTGAACTTTGACAGGAGAGAAAAGGCTTTGATTGGCGTCTCTCCAGGTGAGCATCACTGGGGTGAAAGGTGCCATGATTGATATCTCCACTACTTAGCTTTGATGGAGTAGAAACACTGACATTTCCACACATAAGTTGAGGGGGGGGGGGGGACTCCATGATTATATCTCAACAGGATGGCTTTGACAAGGTAGACATTGTGATGGCAATGTTCACAACTGGGCATTGGAGGAATGTAAAACATTGATATTTCCTCATGTGGGCATTGCCAGTATAGAAAATGTGATCAGCATCATAGGTAAGCATTTCAGGGAAATAAACATTGTGATCAATATCTCCAAAGTCAGCTATGATGATGTTTCTCCACAGGTAAGAAGTGAGAGAGAAGAGAACACTGACTGGTACCTCCATAGATGAGCTTTTATGGGATAGAATAGACCCTGGTTACTATTCAGAAAGTGAATTTTGAGGGGCACCTTGATCAGTATCTTTACAGGTAAGCATAGATGTGTTAGATATTTGATCAATATCTTCACAAATGAGCGCAGGCAGTACACTTGAATTTATAGCATGGCTGTGTTGTTGACATTATTTCCCCTTGTAGATTTCATGTTTTTGTACACAGCATTTATAAGTACAGAATTTTCTGCAAGAAGAGGCAGTTTCTTTCCATAGGTGAGTTTTAAAAGGGGAGAAAAGATCTTGATTGGTATCTCTACAGGTAAATGATGACAAAGAAGATGTGCTCTTATTTAGACTCTAAACAAATAAGGAAACATATTACTCTTCAAGGTCTCACATTGTTGGGTTAATGGACTTGTTTACCTTCTGGTTTCCATGTAGAAAGAGATTTTTTTTTTTTTTTTTTTTGCTGTCCCAACCTCTGCGCCACCTCAGAGGCAGCGCACCCATGCCGCTCATTCTGACACCCGTCCACAGCCACAGCCCGGTCGGCCCCGCGCAGCCCCGGCACCAGCAATCCACAGGGAGCAGTCAAGTCGTCAAGAGGCAACCCACCGGAGGAGACACTGCACTGCTGCCGAGTCACTTCGGTGGTGTTCAGTGGCGCCTGTTCTGATCTTACATACGCAGGACACCACCTACTAAGCCCCCTACTGACGACAATAATTGCTTAGTCGCGGAGCCGACGTGAGTGAGCTCTCGCTCCGGAGGGCGCCACCACGTCCGTCCAGCGACAGCCCCCATGGACTCGCCGATACCGGTGACCCCGACGGAACCAAACCAAGGCCACAGACGTGGAGAGGACAACGAAACTGAGGTCACCATGAGAACAGGGCATGAAGGGCCACAGAATTTGAGACATTTTTTTTTTTTTTAATGCTGATCGATGAGAATGAGGATGATTAAGATGATGCTACGGATTTCCATTTCGGTCTGAGACTACATGACAGGGCTGTACTCTATGCTTCCTTTCATAATATATCCCGGCGTCAACCAGGCCCGAGAGATACAGGCACCTGCAGTGTTGGTCAGGAAATTTGAGCAACACTCTCAGAAACGCGTCCATTAAGTGGATGAAACTCGACTGTGTGGTCCCAGTCTTCCCAACTGAGTCCGCAGCAAACTCAACTCTGGGTAGGAGCCGGTTGGGGCAGAAAAAACCCACATGACTCTGATTGGATTCGAACCCACGACCTCCCAGCTGGGAGTCCGCGACGCTAACCACTTCGCTACGGCGGCTGGTGAAAAGAGAATTTTTAGTAATAATATAATTTTTCAGCAGAAAAAAAAGAAAGAACTCTTAAATTACTGAAACATTCAGCTAGTTGGAGGGAGGGGTATGAAGGAAAACGTATTTTATTTCAAAAACTGAATAATTTCCTGACCAATACATTTTATATTCACAGCTTATGCGGAATATTACCTCATGGCTCCGTCCCCTGCCTACGTTCCCTTCATGGATGCATTGAAGGTCAAATGTCACATGTCAAAGGTGGTCATCGAATTCCTGCAGAGCAACCAGGAAGCCTCATACGAAGACTTGCTGAACAAGTTACAGGTTGGTACCGTATTGGTTTACTGACTGGTGATGGCAGACTGCCCACAGAGATATATTGAAAGGAGACATTTTGATATTTCTACTTCTTGTGCTATCTTCAAAGACACAGTCATTTGATCTGGGTAAAGTCCGGGAATTTTGCACTGAAGGTGGTGAATAAACTATGCAAATGCAAAAGTGTGTAATTCATTTCTCTCGCTCTTCCCTTCTTCCATTTGCATTGCTGTTCACAGCGTTTATTCCATTTTTGTCATTGATTTATAAAAGGGACTATTAATAAGTTAAATGTTGCCATTTAGCCGTTTGTATTGCCTTGGTTTGCTAGCGGATGACATAATAATGAAATGAACACTTTGGGGCTTGTTGCAGACCACTGTGCCACCCTCGGGGATCTCCAGCTTCACTGAGGATTCCCTGCTCAGACACGCTCAGTACATTGTGGACATGGTGAGCCGCTGTTGTCATCTGCGTGAGAAAGTTCGGGCAGATCTGTCCTGGGCCACTTTTGAAGTTCACTCTGTTTTTCAAAAAGTTGTTGACTTAGTCGTCCGTCGTAATTGTTTTAATATACTAGTAGGTTTGGGAGATAATTTACGACAAGATAGGTCTTTGATTAAATGTTAAAAAGTGTTTTTTTCATGTTTCTTCTTCAGATGAAGGTGTTTTGGCATAATTTGTGGTGGTAGTGCAATCTGGCTGCTGCGTCACTTGTTGAATGGATTCCAACACAGCGTGTTGAATAGATCTCAGAATAACTGTAACAAACACATCAGACTTGCTTTGCATAGCTGGTTGGTACAGGTCAACACCTTCACTTAGCTTTAGAAATCCTGTAAAGTTTGTCCACATGATATTTAATTATCTAATGGAATAATGACAGACTATGGATGAATGCAACGGTTCTGTAAATTTCCAGATTTGTTTTTGTTGATTTCTTTGTTTCTAGAATATTCTCCAAGTGTTTCAATTTGCTTTAAGCTCTATCATGATTCTAGAATATTTTATTTTATATGCTGTAAACTGGTTGGATTTTGATTGTTTGGTTTACCTTTACTACATTAAAAAAGAATTGTTTGTCATGGTTTGTTTTCTACGAGTTTACAGATCTGAGATTAAGTCACAGAATCTTGCTGATTAGCAATGATATTAGTCAGTGTATACCGATCAAATGTGTTTACCTTTTGCCCTTGAGTGAAGGTCATGGTCACTATGATAATTTTTTTTTTTGCGTGGGTGCTTTTATTAATATGAAATGTGTGAAATGGGGAGTGTGGGTTGACTTCCCTCTGCTGTAGACAGTGTAACGCTGAATGAGGTTGGTTTGGGCGATGATCAGGTTCAGAACTATGATGATGCTGCCGATGAGGACGAAGCGCTACTCATCACTACGCCCTGCATGAGGGCGCTCATCAAACTGGCTGGGGTCACTCTGGGTAAAAGGTCAGTTCATTAAGTGATGCTGAAGCGGTGGAGCAGTTTGTGGATATGATGGTATAATGTATTAGGTGTTATCTGTCGTATTATGTCAAACTTTTAGCATGCTATGAGGAGTTGGTTTGCCCAGTTTGGCTGAATTTTCTGGGCTTACACAATATCTTGTCCCCCACAGAGACCGTCATCTATTATATTTATAATCATGAGAATTACAGACCTGTTTACCCATATGATTTTTCCATATTTTGTACACATTTGGCATTAAAAAGACGGAACCACACAGACACACGCACAGAGAGAGAGACGAGACATGCACGCACGCACGCACTTTTATAAAAATCTGGAAGAAAAAAACATTGAACAATCTCCCCCCACTCGCCTGCATTTGACAAAGATTGGGAAGATTTGTTCGTAAAGCTCCCTCATTTTCCTTTTCGTATGTTTTCATCTCTTTTTCCCCTTCTTGATTAATACTCTCCCTTCTTCCTGAATATCTCCTGCCTTATTTCCCTCCACTTTCTCCCGCCTCCCACCCCCTCCTCCCTCTTTATCTTTGTCTCTCCCCGAACTGCTTCCTATCCTTCCGCCTCTTTTTTCTACAAGGTCTGTTACCAAAAAAAGTTGAGATGTGACCGATTCTGTGCAGGCGAGCCATCCACAAGTCGATGCGGGTCAAGACGAAGAAGGAAAAGATAACCCACTCCAAGGCCACCGTCACGCAGCTCGTGCTCAACATCTTCGACTCCATGTTCCAAGACCAGATCGACAACGAGAAGGAGAACAAGGAACGTAAACGGCGCTGCGGAATTTGTGAGGTAACCATCTTTCCGCCATTTCGGTCCTGATTTTCCCTGTTGGGATTCCTACACTCGTGACAGGCGTAGGGATTTGACATAAGAGTTGGTCTTGGTGTGCCTTGGATTGGATTTGACGGTCATAATTTGAAAGCTGGTCCTTGTCCCGACGTGCTAAAACTTGCAAGTGAGCGAATCATTTAGGGAAGAAACTTGGGATTGAATCAAAGTTACAGAAAGATCAGTTGTCAACTCGTCAGCAGATGGAATGATTTTAATATAAGGTTAAAACTAAAGAGTTACATTGCAAAATGCAAAATATGAATAGCTTAAATGCAGTGTTGTGAAAGTTTCTAGGCTTGTCTTTGGCAGTGTTAAATGAAGAGAGGTTGCAGTTTGTCCTTATCTTCGCTAGTAATTCTTACAGCAAAATTACATTGCTGAAGGTATACCAGCTACCTGATAAGAAATGGCTGGACAATTGCTGTATTGGGTGTGTTACAGGTGTGCCAATTACCTGAGGAGCAAAAAGCTGAAATGTAGGCCATGTTGGTGTGTTACAGGTGTGCCAATTACCTGAGGAGCAAAAAGCTGAAATGTAGGCCATGTTGGTGTGTTACAGGTGTGCCAATTACCTGAGGAGCAAAAAGCTGAAATGTAGGCCATGTTGGTGTGTAACAGGTGTGCCAATTACCTGAGGAGCAAAAAGCTGAAATGTAGGCCATGTTGGTGTGTAACAGGTGTGCCAATTACCTGAGGAGCAAAAAGCTGAAATGTAGGCCATGTTGGTGTGTAACAGGTGTGCCAATTACCTGAGGAGCAAAAAGCTGAAATGTAGGCCATGTTGGTGTGTTACAGTTGTGCCAATTACCTGAGGAGCAAAAAGCTGAAATGTAGGCCATGTTGGTGTGTTACAGGTGTGCCAATTACCTGAGGAGCAAAAAGCGGAAATGTAGGCCATGTTGGTGTGTTACAGGTGTGCCAATTACCTGAGGAGCAAAAAGCTGAAATGTAGGCCATGTTGGTGTGTAACAGGTGTGCCAATTACCTGAGGAGCAAAAAGCTGAAATGTAGGCCATGTTGGTGTGTAACAGGTGTGCCAATTACCTGAGGAGCAAAAAGCTGAAATGTAGGCCATGTTGGTGTGTTACAGGTGTGCCAATTACCTGAGGAGCAAAAAGCTGAAATGTAGGCCATGTTGGTGTGTTACAGGTGTGCCAATTACCTGAGGAGCAAAAAGCTGAAATGTAGGCCATGTTGGTGTGTTACAGGTGTGCCAATTACCTGAGGAGCAAAAAGCGGAAATGTAGGCCATGTTGGTGTGTTACAGGTGTGCCAATTACCTGAGGAGCAAAAAGCTGAAATGTAGGCCATGTTGGTGTGTTACAGGTCTGCCAGTTACCTGAGGAGCAAAAAGCTGAAATGTAGGCCATGTTGGTGTGTTACAGGTGTGCCAGCTACCTGACTGCGGTTCATGCTCAGCCTGTCTGGACATGGTGAAATTTGGAGGCTCTGGCCGTGGCAAGCAGAGCTGTATCAACAGACGGTGGGGCCTTTCATATGGCTTTGTTTGTTCGTTTGTTTTCTAAAATTGTTGATGCAGGTGGCTTCCACTCCGGTTTGTTGTTGTTGTTGTTGTTTTTGTTTTGTTTTGTTTTTTAAGTCTTTCTGTCCTTGGTTTCCATTGTCTTTGCAAAAAGTCTGGTTGTTTTGTATGTTGTCTTTCACACTCTTTCTGTAGATGGTGGTTTTGAATCTCTCGTCTTCCTTGTCTTGTCCCTTGCTTTTTCTCCTGTCTTTGCTGAAGGCTGGTTTAATATCTCCTGTCTTTTTGTCTCACCCCACCCCCACCCCCGTCCGCCCTTCCCCCTTTCACAGGTTTGTAGAAGTCAGGTAGTTTCGTAACTCCTGTCTTTTCTGTTCCTTCCTCTCCTTCCAGTACCTTTGTATTCCATATTTACCTGTCTCTGCCTCTCCTCTTTCTACTACCTTAGCAGAAAAGTGATTGTGTAGTATATCCTGTCTTTCGGTGTCTTCCTGTCATCTTTCCACAATGTTTATAGACTGATTGTTCTGTATCTCGTGTCTTTTTGTCTCTTCCTCTCCTCATTTCACAGTGTCTGGTTGATTTGTAACTCCTGTCTTTTACTCTCCCTTCTCCACTATCTTTGCAGAAGAAAGATTGTTTTGTATAATTCTTTTATGTGTTTTGTATCTTTTTTTTTTTTTGGGGGGGGGGGGGGGGGGGGGTCTCTTCTCCTCTTTCCACTGTCTTTGTAGAAGACTGGTTATATAGTATATAGTATCTTCTGTCTTTCTGCCTCTTCCTCTCTTCTTTTCATTATCTCTACAGAGGCCTTATTTATATCTTTTGCACAATCCTATGAATGATAATATTAGCTTGGGACAACGTAATTAGTTTTTATAAGACGCCCAGCGCCTGACCCAACTATGAGAGCGAATTATAGGCAATCTGTGCGAAATAAGTACTCTGGGGCTGAAATGCCAAGCCTAGTATTAACTATCTTGGAAGCAATGCCAAGCCTAGTATTTAACCCTCTGCCCCTTGGATCGCCCACTGTGGCCCGAAACGCGATGCCTTTCGTATCCTTGTAACGCCCGCTGTGGCCCGAAATACACCGATACCGTTTGGCTGCCCCTAGCAGACGAATTTTTCCCACAATGCTTTGCGGCGTTATACAGTGACGTAGTTCCGGTTTCCAACTTCCTTCCAGTCCAAACAGTGCGTTTTTTCATGGAGGACTTCGGTTGCAGTGATTTTTTGAAGTTGAGAGCAAGTTTGTGATCGAGATTTTCGCTTCGGCAAGATGGACGATGAAACTGTGGAGATGTTGGCGAACATTTTTGGTGGCAGTGACTGATGAGGAGCTATTTACTGGCTTTAGATTAGAAGAAATAGTGAAAGGAGAGGAGTCCAATGTCGATTTTGGTGGCTGATGGAGGCGATCTCGGCGAAAATCTTAACATTAACTATGCCGATTACAATGGCGTTTCATGCAGTTTGGTCAGTACAGACCTGTTTACTTTACGCCTTTGGCGTAATAAATCACGATTTCAAACCTCCAATTACGCCATTACGCCTTCAAACATTAAATTCCGCCACGCGGATCGCCAAAACTACACTTTTCGAAAGCAATCATTCTCGTCGGTTCAACAACGCGATGGCCCGTTCACTCACTGTGCCGCCTGCGAAAGTTACAGTGTTCAGTTATTCCTTCATATCAGTGTAACCGAAAGCCAGCATTGCGGGCAGGCATGAGGTTGAACGTTTTAGTAAGGGAGATAACTTTCGCGGGTTGACATCATTATCAAAGATGGCGTCAAAACGTGCTCAGCATGAGACAGACGACGATTCTGATTGCCGTGTTACGGAAGAAACAGTTCCTGAGAAACCAAAAAAGGCACGAGTTACTCAAAAATACCGCCAGGTATACCATGACAAGTATAACTGTCTTTTCCCATCAAGAAAAGGGCCGAGATATGTGCATTGTAGCATATGCAAGTCGGACTTCAGCTGTGAACATGTCGGAATGTTCGATTGTAAGAGACATGTGGGCACGGCTTCTCACAAGCAGTTCATCGTTCCAGTGCTGCCTGTGAGAGAGTGTTTTCCATGGTGAGGAAAAACTGCACAGAAGCAAGATCTTCACTGCTGCCAGAGACAACTGAAGCTCTAATGGTGTTAAAAGGACAACCAGGCGAATGCAGGGAGATGTCAGACAAGGACTTGGTTCAGCTGATATCAGCCTACTACAATTCTTTAAAAGCTTAGAGAACATTTCTCTCTCTCTCTCTCTCTCTCTCTCTCTCTCTCTTTTCCTCTCTTTTTTCATGCTTGGCAGTGGGGGTGGAGGCACTGGCAGAGTGACTGATTGTGTATTTGTGTGAGAACATTTGCTTCCAGGATTTGTACACAAGGGGACTTTCTGAAGACTTCAAATGTGTGTGTGTGTGGTGTTTTTTTTATCATTTTAAATACATTATTTATTTGGTATCCTCCAACTTGGCAGACATCCTTTGACCAAGTAAAGTGGTTCCAATGGCAGTTGGTGAGTTTTAATTTGTTTTTGTTATATTTTGAGTTGAATTTTCATGGTCATAATGATGAAATTTAACCTTAGAATGTGCACCAGAATGTGCACCAGATTGCACCATTTTGCTTCCCCCAAAAAAATTTTCCGGGGGGGGGGGGGGGGGGGCATGCCCCCGGACCCCCCTAGCTATCTCGGCGCTTCGCGCCTTCGATTACACTTTTCCCCCATAAGATTACACTTTTCAGTATTTGGGATTACACTTGGGTAGCCAAGGGGGTAAACAGGTCTGTCAGTAGTGTTGAACTTAGCATAATTTTTTTACACCATTTTATCAACAAAGATATAAGCTTTGATGCATGTGGAATTTTACTTCAAAATGTTAACTTAATTTTGGAGCAAATAAAACATATTTATGACCAAGGTTTGTATTTTTTCTGATTTTTTATTTAACATCAGTACATCCAATTTACGGAGTTACTTACCTTCCCTTAAGATTTTGATACTAGTAAGCACTCAGACGGTCCAAGGGGCAAAGGGTTAACTATCTTGGGAACATACAGTAAGACAACCCCTTGTCTTAGGATTACAATACTTGAATCCCACCCAGCTTCCTCTCTGAGAAGTTGAACAATTATAATAAATGGGCCAGAATATCCTGGCAGGCTCGCCAATAAATTGTCAACCTCGGGTGATGTCAGTGGAGGAAGGACTAGCGCACAGCCCAAACACACTCACAGCTTGCTTACAATCTCATTCATATATCATGCATTCGTCACATCAAACCACTAGTAAAGTCTATAACTTTACTACACATGATCATAGAACGAAACATCAATGCATATGGAATCAAACCAAATAAAACATTCTCTCTTTCCTGAACTTCACAAAATCATTTATCTAAAACATCATTAACTAACCCGGGTATAAATAGATTTCTACTTTACCTGGCCAGGTGATCTTAACTATTCACGAATCACTGTCTCTTTTTCTTTTCCTTTTTTTTTTTCACTGTCACTTTCACAACACGACACAACTGCTGGCACCGGTCAAGTTAGACTGCTGGCACCGGTCAGGCTGGACTGCTGGCACTGGTCAGGTCAGACCGCTGGCGTTGGTCAGGTTGGACTGCCGATGAAAGTGGCGCTGGCCAAGTATGAGGTCGAACCCCCGGTTCAGATGGAACAGTGACTATCAACATCGATCTGTTCTCCTTTCTTTCTTCCTGCATTAACGCATTGCACTCTCTCTCTCTCTCTCCTAGTCTGCTCTATCAAATGGACATGGTTGCTTTTCTTTTCCTTTTCTTTTCTTTCTTTTTCTCTTCATTAGTTAGCAACTCTCTCTCTCCACATCTCTCTTTAGTCCCTCCTCTGCAGACTATCTGGTGCTAATGCTTAAACTTCACTCCTCTCATCTCTCTGCCTTTCTCTCGCAGAGACTACACCCCAGAACCTCTCTCTCTCTCTCTGTCTCTCTGTTCGTTCTTTTCCGTTCTTCTCCTCTATTACATCTCTCTATGATCCGTGCAGATGACTGGTTGCTTTTTGTCTTTCTGTGTTTTGCCTTCCATTCCCATACCTGTGCAGAAGGTTTTTTCTGCTTCATCCTCCCTTTTACTGTCTTTTGAGAAGGCTCGTTAATTAAACTTCATGCCTTTCTCTGTGTGTGTGTGTGTCTGCTTGTCTTTCCTCTTTCCCGTCTTTCTTCCCTTTCTTCTTCTTCGTATGCAGGCTGATACTCCTGCGGACACTCGCTATATGACAGGCAAGTATTAATCCCATCTACCCAACAAAGGGAGTGGAGTTTTGTGTGTATGACCGTTTTTTATCCTGCCATTAAGGCAGCCATACTCTATCTATGGGGAAGGTGCATGCAATGTGTAACGTGTCATTCATACCAACGGCCAAAGTGGCCTTCTCTTCTGAAAGTTGGTGACGGGATTTTATGTGTGCGCAAGATGTTATGCGTGCGTTCACAACACACGGAACCTCGGTTTATAGTCGCATTCGAAGGACTGTATGGGAAATGGAGTCAGAACTAATGTTAAGTCTGAGGGGGAAAAAACCCTGTACTGAAACGGCCCGGCAGAGATTCGAACCCGCAATCCTTGGATTACGAGTCCAGCGCTCTACCATCTGAGCTATTCCGGCCCCCTGTCCCTCTTCCACATTTCCAGCAGGCTGGTTGTTTTCCATCACCAGTCTTACTGCTTATCTCTCTTTCTATCATCTTTTCCTCTTCTCACATGGCCTTCACAGAAGACTGGTCTCATACCCTTCTTTATGTCTGCCATTTCTTCGTCCTCTTTCCACCACCACCGTCGCAAAAGGCTATTGTTGTTGTATTTTTTCTTGTCTTTCTGTCTCTCGCTTCTCGTTCCCATCCTTCCACTTTCTTTGCTGACTTGCGGAAGTCCCGTCTTGCTGTCTGTCTCTCGTCCTCTCTTGTTTGCCTTGTTTTCTATTCTCGTTTTACAAGGCATTGTGATTTATATATTTAGTCTTTCTCTGCATCTTTCTACCCAACTCTTCACTGTCTTTTCGTCATATTTTCTGGTTAGCTGGTTGTTTTATATCTTCAGTATTCATGTCTTTCACTTTCCGTATTTTTTGCTCTTTTTGTGGTTAGTTTTTCAATTTGATAATTTTTATTTTATTTGTGTGTGTGTGTGTATTTCTGCTCTTTTCATTTATACATCAGTGGTAACTTTTATGGCATTTCCAAGGAGTTGGGATTTTTTGGTCCTTTTGCATGCTTTCATGTAGATGATGGATTTCTTTTTGTGTCAGTCTTTTTTGGTTTTGCCTTAATTTTGAGAAGCTAAGCCTTTTCGAAACACAAGAATAATGGGATATCTGTTATCTGTGTGCGTCTGTAATCCAGTGATTGCAGCTGTAAATGGTTGCTTTGTGCTTTGCTTTTATGCATATAGCGAGATCGAAAGCTCTGGAGGTGTCAGGTTTGGGGGTGATTCGATTAATACAAAAAAATCCAGCATTCTAATCATTTTTTTCTAATTTCATTGGTGTTTTTTTTCTGGTGTATTCCATAGGTGCCCAAATATGGCTGTGAAGAATGCTGAGGATGATGATGACGAGGATGAAGATAAAGCAGATAAGGTGCGCACAGGACGATGTCAATGATTTTTTAAAAACATTGTTCAGGTTACTAAATTTGGACAGTAGGTGTACAGTAGGTGTTATATGTAGTGTATAGATAACAGCAAGAGAAGATCGCTCTGAAGGATATGGCTGTAAAATGCGGGCATGAAACAGAGATGGGATTTTTCCGCCGATTGGCGGATTTCCGTCTTTTTGATGGGGGGGGGGGGGGGGGGGGGGGGGGGGTAGAGGTAGGTTTGTGATGAAGCTAATGTACGGCGAGAGGTCGATCGATATTGTGTTCTCAATTGATCCGTTCGCAAATGGATGTTTCCGGTTTCTGCTTGGGCCGGTCGAGACTGCTGTCTTTGTTTTCATTCTGCGGTTGACCGAAACCATCAAAGCGGAAGTTGATGTTTGAGAACGCGGCAAACTGTTTGCGAATTTTTTTTCCAGACACCATTTTCTTTCGGTTTGACGAGAGTAGCGAAAACCAGAATGTTTCGTCAGATAGCAGAAAGCGAGAAAGTTCTTGCGAAGCAAGTCAATGCTTCAGTTAAAAACAAATGGACTTGGAAGTGGTTGGAGGAGGAAGTGAGCGCAAAAGTGATGCTGGCCAGTTCCAAAGGCGCCGTCAGCCACGGTGTGATTCTCAGACTGAAAGACTGCATGAGGAAAATCACCTATCCAGGACAAGCAGTCTGCACATGGTGTAATGACGCGATCAAGTATGGCTCACGGGGCAAGTCAGCATTGATCAACCACGTTCTTGCTGAAAAGCACCTAGCAAGAGTGAAAGATCGTCTGGCTCTTGTTGTTGGCGGGGCTATAAGCCACATGATTTGCTCTCTCTCTCTCTCTCTCTCTCTCTCTCTCTCTCTCTCTCTTTTTTTTTTTCTCTGAAAGCAAAACACAACAGAATATTCAAGGAAATGGCAGTCAGATAAGATAAACTTTTTGAAGAGTATACAATACAGCACGCATTAAATAAACTCTCTGACAGTTGCACAAGACCAGCGAAGAAGTCAAGAGTGTAAAATAGTTTACGGTCGGTGACTTTCACCTTATTTTTTTTTTTTGCTTTAGGCTGCAGTACAGATTTGCTCATCAGCTCTTTTGACATTCTTCAACTCGATCCAAACTGTTCTTTGAAAGGTTAAAATTCATGTTCATCATTCATCTGAATCATGGTCTCCCATTCTGTTCATTGACTGTTGGTGATAGTACTTCAGACTTATGGTATTTTGAAGGACAACTATAAGAAATTATTTGATTGGTGTTCAGGTAAACTTTTTTAATAAGTATTTTGAAGGATGGCTATTACTATTAGAAACTAAACTGCTCGCTGAAATGTGATGTGAAGGACAGCAATGAGAAACTGACTTGCAACTGCTGGAAAATTGTGTGACTATTAGCAACTGGAAAATCACCAATCCTGTGTCAATGGTCTTCATGATTTCCTGACAGACATCAATGGCGAAGGTGAGAAAGCCTTTTTTTGTAGGATAAAGGTTAATAATACTTTTGAATACTTTGGTGTCTCAGATGCTGATTTTTGCAGGTTAAATTCTAAAAAATCTTCAGCTTCAGGGGGCTTTGCCCCCTGACCCCCACCAGGGGCCTTGCCCTTGGACCCCACCGGGGGCCTTCGGCGGCCCCCGGACCCCCGCCACTTTTTTTTTTCCTCCTTTTTCACATTATGAGAATCCCATCTCTGATAAAAGTCTACCATTTTTCACAGCAGTATATCCAATTTTTTCTTCCTTTTTTTTCAACTCTGCAGAGAAAAACAATGCAGAGTGGCTCTTATTATTATCATGTAAAGAATCATGCCAGTTGAAATGAGCCAGACTTGATTCTAACATGAGGGTGTATCTCTCCACCGCTTCCACTGCCCTCACCCCCATCTCCTCTCGCACACTCGCACTACACACACACACACACACACACACACACACACACACACGCGCACACACCATGCAGATATGCATGCATGCAAGTGTTAGTGTAGGTTTTGATACCTCCCTAATCAAAGGTGGATGTGCTGGTCACTTTGAGTTTCCCACGTTGTCCCTCCCCCCCCCCCCCCCCCTGGACATGGGCTGGACTTCCTGTTGACCTGACAGCACGCGTAGCGCCTGACCCTATTCAGGAGCAGCTGGCCACCCAGTGGATGTATTCACGCGCTGCCGAAGTTGTCAGGCCTCAGGCCCCCTGTCAGCTCCACAAGAACCCTCACTCTTGGTCCTGGACAGTAGCGGAGAAAAAAAAAAACAAAACAAAAAACACTGTCCATTTTGGATCCTCTTATCACATATATGCCTAACACAGGGCTGCCTACCGTCCCGGAGTATCCGTATTTGTCCCCCGAAATAATGAAATCATGCAGCCTGTCCCTGGAATCCACTTTTGTATTCTATGTCCCGCGAAAAAAAAAATCGGGATAAAAAAACAACAACAAAAAAACGAAGTCGAGTTCGTCAGCTGATCACCGACTGACCGACTTCGGTCGTGGCCATCCTGACTAAATCCGTCGGAAAGACCCGAACATTGCCGAACTGACCAGTGCGCATGCGCGTACACCGTCTTCCCGAGTTTTGAAAGCGAGAAAAATGGACGCGAAACGGAAAGCGTAAAATGCCGACGGCGATCTCGACTATGGGGCTTCTCTCAAGAAGAAGAAACGTCGGCAGACATTCCTGTCAAAATATACGGAAACCTGGCCGTTCATCAAGCGTGGCAAGATCGAGACTTACGCGTCTTGTGAAATTTGTGCGTGTGAGTTCTCCATCAGATCTGGAGGTAGGGATGAAATAACCCGTCATGTCGCCACTGAAAAGCACAAGAACACAAAAATCCGTGAGAGCGAGAAATCTTGTAACATTAGCCGATTCTTTCAGCGCGCTCAGACGTCAACCAGTCAGGAAACTTTTGACGTCATAAGAGCTGAAACGATGATGGTTGACCTTGCAGCTGAACTGAATTTGCCGATGGCTGTGCTGGACAAGCTAAACAGAGGCGTTAAATCGATGTTTCCTGACTCGGACATCGCAAAGAAGTTTCAGTGCGCTAGAAGCAAAGTAGCATTGTAGAAGTTGTACACAATGTAAATATAAAGGTAAGCTTTCACTTTAATGTTGATGTGGTTGTGATATGTGCTACCGCTGCATGTGTCCCTGGAAATCAGTCAGTGTCCCTGGTTTTGAAAAAGTATGTCCCTGAAAGAGGCGGAAGGGGGTAGGCAGCCCTGCTAACACAGAGAAAACAGGGGCACTTTGATGTAGAACAATGGTATAATATCGTTTGGGTTGTTGATGGTTCTGTCATGGTTTTTGTTTTGGAGCAGTGTGTGGCAATGTTGGAATGTAGCCAGTAGCTGATTTTGCAAAAGGTGGGTGGAATGAATTGATGTGTACAAGTGTTTAGCTACTTGAATCATTACATTCTGTTCGACTTGCCATTTTCTTGGCTTTTTTTATGTTTACTTTCACTTTTAGTCCTTTTTTTTTAATATTGTTGTTGAACCTGAATACTCATACTAGTTCATTTGCATTGAAAAGAAAGCAAGTTTGATAAGTGTAGGTCAAAGCATATTTTGTCACCATGTCTGACCAGTTATCACGTGTAGTATTTCAAACAGTTGGAGTCAACAAATACCGGACGAAAACATCATGAGGCTGGACGTAATGCCAAGACTAAGGCCACTTGGGTGGGCTCCCCTGTCACCGAGACAGCAAGGAGAACATTTTATCCATCCATCAAGATCAACAACCATTTGGTGAGTCATTTCTTTTCATCATTTTTTTTTCTTCTTTTTGTTTAGCGGTAAGAAACATCTTTTTAGAGGTAGGTAAAAACATTCCATCTTGCGTTTATCTTTTTATTTTTTCTGCTTTCTTCTGAGTCTTGTGTTTGATATGATAAAGGATGTTGAACTTTTCGCAAGGTAAGACCAGTTTGCTCATGCCCTTATGCTGAATTTTAATGGCATATGCAGTATACTCCATGACCTAAAGAAAAGACTTTTTCATTCTTAGTTTACTGCATGTTGCTGCTTCTGTTTCTGTTTCATCATAATAGCCCGTCCAAATGTTCTAATCCTGCTCAGCATGAATGAAAACCTTTACATTTGGATTCCCAGCCGATAGGAATTGAAAGAGCAAGGGATGTAAGCATTTTTCCTCCAGTAAATACAGCTAGAGTAGTAGCCCTTTTTTTTTTTTTTTTTTTTTTTGCATATGCAGGCTGATACTCCTTGCGGACACTCCCTGTATAGACAGGCAAGGATTAATCCCATCTACCCATCAAATGGAGTGGAGTTTTGTGTGTATGACCGTTTTTTTTTATCCCATCATTAAGGCAGCCATGCTCCATCTTTGGGGAAGGTGAATGCTTTGTATAACGTGTCATCCATACCAACGGCCAAAGTGGCCTTCTCTTCTGAAAGTTGGTGATTGGATTTTACACGTGTGCAAGATGTTATGCGTGCGTTCACACACGGAAGCTCGGTTTATTGTCTCATTCGAAGGACTGTATGGGAAATGGAGTCAGAACAATGTTAACTCTGAGGGAAAAATCCCCCTGTACTGAAACGGCCCGGTGGAGATTCGAACCTGCAACCCCAAGATAACGAGTCCGGCGCTCTTCCACTGAGCTATTCCAGCCCCTGTTGCCCATTAAGTAATGGCCATTTCTGTGAGAGAATAAACCGGTTCCCTTTTCGTTGAACTTTGGTTGTCTGCTTCTGAAGAAGTCCAGTCTTCTTTCTTCTCACCATCACAGGGCTGAATTTCATGGAGAATGTCTTTGAATCTATAAGAGTCGTTTCTCTTTTATCCTCTTTAGCTATTTTGATAATGAATTTCTTTTCAAAAGGAATTGAATGCTTTTCATTAAAAACCTCTAACTTTTTACTCTGAAGTTAATGCGGCATCTTATTTATTTATGTTTTTGAAAATTTGTTTTATTTATTTATTTCTAATTGTAAAAGGAGTTTTAAGTTAACCAAAATATTGTACTCCTTGTGGATGTTGTTGCTTCAAGAGGTTTTTAAAAAAAATTCTATGTAGTAGTTATATATGTAGTAGTTATGCATGTCCTAGCAGGGTTCCATGCTTCTCTTTGATGTGTTCATGTTGCTGGAAATGCTTGCTGCCTCTAATGCACAAGTTAAGCTTTCGTTCTGTTACAGTTCATCTTTTTTCGGACTACAATGTTTGGTGGTTCTTTTTCTTGGGAAAGATGACAGTTTGCACACCCATCAAGATAACTGTTTTTGCTTGGTGCGGTTTGCTTCTAGTGCAAGTCAAGACAAAAATATTGTTGACAACCTTTTTCCATATTCATGATTTGCACTGGCGGCAATTATTGCACACCTCATAATGAAAATTTGAAAAATGTGCCAAGGACTGTTTTCGGTGAAGCAGAATATAAAGTGAAATGTGTGTTAGACAGTGAAAGTTCCTGAAGAACTTGCAGTAGGAAGGTAAAGAAAAAGCGTGGAATTTGAGTTGTTCATATCAGTATGAACCCTTATTTACAAATATAGCAATGAATGGCAGATGTGATGGACCAGGCTGTGGTAATGATGAGTGCGCAAATAAGCATGCTGTTTATTGGACTGATTATAAAAGATGGTTTTCAGATGGTAGTCATGACTATATGCATAGACTACACAATTTGTTTCGACTTTATTGAGTTTGTGGGTTTTTGTACCTGTAGCATTCAACACGTCTTATTATAATGGTGGTGGTTTTCTGATCACGATATTGCAGATCACCTGCGGCGACTGTGTTTCCATTTGGCCCAATGACCAGTCTTCTCCGATCTACATCGCCCGGGTGCAGTACATGTTTGAAGACAGCCACAAAGAGAAGAAGCTGCATGTCCACTGGTTCCTGTGAGTGTCTCTACGGTCTCGCTCTGTTGTGTGTTACCGTCCACATTCTGAACCTGCATTTGGACCACTGCAATGGTTGTGTGTGTTTGTGTGTGCACGTCTGCCAACCCTTCCGTTTTGGAGGAATTTTCCCCACTTTAATGCTGCTGTCCTGATTACCTGAACATGAGTCTCCTTCGGGGTTACTTGACAAGTGTGGTGTTCATTCCCAACTATCTGCGTCATTGCGCTTTGTTAACGTAAAACGCCCTGTCATAAACTATGTTTGCTTCGACATCAGTTACTATGATGTTGAAGTGGAGAAGAAAAACGAGACTGGAAAAACAAGGGGGAGGGGAAGGAAAGAAGAGGTGGGTGGGGGAAAGTGAAGAGAAGTTCTGAAGTGAGTATGTGGAGGTGGAGAAGTACTCTTGTGATTTTGAGACAGTCTAAGTGGAGATACTTATTTTTAGCTCTGATGGATTACATAACACTCCTTCGAGTGCTTTTAACAGTCACAATGATTCTTCTTTCTGTCTCTCTGTCTCTCTCTCTCACTTGTAGCTACATCTTTCATTTCTTCACCAGATACATTACGTTAATGGTCAGCATTCAAGTACTAGACATGTATAGAATAATTACAGCTTTGCTGCAGAACTGCAAGAAATCGGGGAACAGCCTGTCGTAAACAGTGATAGTCAAATTTCAGTACAACACACCTCCCAGTATGAGGTGGTACAGGCAGAAAGTGTACATTCAGGCAAATGCACATTGATGGAGGTGTATAAAACGTGGAATGTCAAGTTTTGGAGTGCCATGCAATATGTGTCCCTTTCAGATGTTAGAGACATTCCTCACTCATATCATCTGCAGTGTTGATACTAGAGCGCGCCCTTGCGGGATTCCCGCAATATTTTTCTGAAGGCCGCAAAAAATCGCGAAAGACGCGGCCCAAAAGCCGCAAAAAAAAGAGAACGAACGCTTTTTTGCACAACCAGCGCGGCTTCGCCGCTGCCGTGTGTATAGCCTCCTGAGCAATTCCTTTAGCCGAACGCGCGTTCTACCAAATTTTTTCATTGGCCGAGAAGCAGCAGTTGAGCCAATCAGCGGTACTGGCAGTTCAACAGTCCTCATGTCGGCTTCAACGATGAAGCGCGCGAACCCAAACACTGTTTTCTTTCGCCTTCACGAAGAAAAAACGCACTGATATATCTAAAGATCATCAGCTGGAAGCCGATAATGAGTCTACAGCCACCGTTACGGCTACTCAGTCAAGCGATAGCGTGTCTCAGCCGATCGACGCCGGAGGCGAAACGGTTGAAAGTGCCAGTGAACCCAAAGATCAGCAAGATAATGAAGATGGTGAAAACGAAGCCGATCCCTCTAGTTCGAACACGGAGGAGCAGAAAAACTCTACAAGGCGTTTCAAGAATCATGGTTGAAAGACAGACCCTGGTTAAAGAAGGAGAAACAGGCTGAAAGAAGACAGCCTCAATGTGCTGATGACCATCAAATGTGAAGGTCCTCCCATCAATGACCATGACTTCACAGCTGCTGCAGCAGAGTGGAAGCAACAGAAGGATAGGAGGATCTACAAGAAATGAATGGAGTTCTGTGGGCTGTACATATGTATAAAGCTTTTCAGTTGTGTATGGTGAAGGTGTACACAGTGACTTCTCACAGTTAAAGGGTTTTCTTAAGGTGATACTGATGGTATATAAATCTTGACAATAGTGATGGTCACTTCATATAAAGAGACTGAATTAATTGTGGGGTAGGCTTAGAGTTGCTGGATTCTATGATGAGGTGACAACAGACTTGCTCACTTGCTGTATGACTGCCAAGAAGGGAGCTCAGCTGAGTACATGCACCACCAGAAAAAGACAAGTCTTCTAAGGTATGTCAGAATGTGTGTGTACTCTGTGCGTGTGTGTGTGTGCGTTTCTGTAATAAAATGTAACTCGTTTCTTGTTTCTTTTTGTTGTTTTAGTTTACTTTGACCATAATGTAATCATTGTGATTAAGCTTTAAAATCTGAATTTTCACGCGTTTTGAGGGCCTCCCATTTTCACCCTATGGGCCCCCTTTTTTTATGTGAGGGGGCCCTTGGGCCCCCTTTTTTGAAATCCTAGAATCAACACTGCATCTGCGACTGCTAGAGCTTTTTGTGTGCAAGAAGAAGCGGCAGTTGGGTTGGTTCCCATGCCTACAATCTGGATTTTTTTTTTTTCAGATCACTGGAACATGTCTTTTATGTGTAAAGTTTGCTTGTCATGTGTTTAGAGATATAACATTGATCCTCTGTGTGACCAGGCGTGGAAGTGAGACTGTCCTGGGAGAAACTTCGGACCCCTTGGAAGTGTTTATGACAGACGATTGCGATGACACCACTGCAGAGAGCATCATCGCCAAAGTCAAGGTATTGACACACAAATTCCCCCGTGGAAATGGGATGGGTGGTTTGATTGTGAGGAATGAGAGGGTTTGTCACAAACGATAAGTAAAAAAAAAGAAGGAAAAAAAGGTTGTTCAGCCTTGGTTAAAGTGTTACTTAGTAGGGCATAGTACAACGAAATTTAGTGAATAAAAAAAAAAAAATGCCAAGTGTAATACAGTGTCAGATGTTTAACCGTCTTTAGTATGCACTTACCTGAGCTTAGTTACGCCGAAAACCCATCGGCAAGGTAAGTAACTCCGTAATTTGAACATGGTTACTCAATTTAAAAATTAATTTAAAAGAGAGGAAAGGAAATAGTGAAATGAAAATAATTTTAAAAATTCCTACGAATATATATGTTGCTATATCATAAGTTTGAAGAATATTATATGAGCCATTTACTCGGGGGGAAAAAAAAATCATCTTCAGAACGTTCTTCCGAATCATAACTGGAACATCATCCCAGTCGAAATCTAGGTCACTCTAAGCTTCATTACCCAGCACTTTCACCAAGTCTTATGCCGTAAATCCTACAAATCACAGTATCTTCATCACTAAATCTCGTTATAGAACGGCAGAAATCAAGGTTGGCGATGGCGAAAAACAGCATTTCGACCACAAAACTTTAAAAATTCGTAACTCGAGAACTACATCATGTATCGACTCGCGGTTTTTTCCAAACGGAAGTAAATGGCCACAGGAAGAAGGAAGTCACGTTCTCGCGAGACTTCCTTTTCTACGAGAAATATGGCGGCGCCCATTGTTGCCACGTGTTTTACCGGGCGCTAGCAGTGCAGTTGCTCAGCGTTTTGGCCTGTGATTTCCGGTTGGGCGCTAGCGGGTTCTCGCCTGTCAAGAGGGTTAATATTGAGAAGAGTAAAATACTGTACATTCTTCGCTGTCAGATGTGTAACTTTGTATATGCTACGCAGTCAGGTGTGTGATGATGTGTGTACTGCGCACTGTTGGTTGTGCAATGCTGTATATTGATATGCTACAAACATACTGCACACTGTAGTGCAATGCTATATATTGACATGCTACAGACATACTGCTCACTGTAGTGCAATGCTATATATTGACATACTACAGACATACTGCACACTGTAGTGCAATGCTATATATTGACATGCTACAGACATACTGCTCACTCAGGGTTCGTAGGGTCGTTTGAGGTCCTTATAAATGGGATTTTTGTCAAAAGGCCTTTTAAGTCCTCTGAATCAGCAAGTTGGTCCTTTTAACTCACGAGGAGGTCCTTTTAATTTTTGAAAGGTACTGTTAAGTCCTCACGGCTGTTCAGAGCAGGTTACTTAGTTTTGAGTCGCAGGGGAGTTCACAGCTGCAGAGACCAAGCTGCGAATGCAGGTTAGGGAAAGGAATGTTTTCTGCAGGCCGCTCCCCACCAGCCAGCTAACCGCACTGTATTCGGCCAACTGAATGTCATCTGTGCATAGCTGGTCTGGCAGCAATGCGTTCGGCAAGGTTGAGCGGCCATTACAAATGGGGCTGTAGGTTTGATAATTAGTTATTGTCATGAAAAATGTAATATATCTGCACTATTGAGATGACTGAATTGGCGAATTCCCAACAATTCTTTTAATACCAAACTCGACTGGGTTTATTTTCTTGTAGATAACATAGATGCCGCATGAAAGCTTGTACGCAAGTGGTCAGGCAATATTAGAACAATGACAACAAACACAATATTGTGCAAAAATGACGTCATCACTTTCTGGGAAGTTAATTTTCCATAGTTAAGTAGTACACAAGTTTGATACATGCCTCTGCTCAGACTACAGCAACAAAAATATTGGATTACAAATGTGTAAAGCCTTGTTTGTTTGCCCTTTCACTAAGTGTCTCAATAAGGACGGAAATGTAAAGCTGTGTCCTGTTTTTTTCAAGAGAAGGAGGCTTGAAAACGAAACCGATACATCTTCCACAACCCAAACCGTACTTTTGCAAGTTGCAAAGAGTTGGCAGATGCTGACGCGATCGTCTGAAACGCGGTAGGCAGGCCTATAACGCTAGGCCTATCAGTGGGCTTTCTGTTTAGTAAGCTTAGCTAGCAGACGACGCAAGCTGCGGGCAGTGGCTTGTGTCTTCTGCTGGTGCGTTGCTGCAATCCAGCTTTTTTGACATCACGGGTTCCACAGTGCAGGCGCGGTGCTAATGTTCGCGGCATATAGCTGACTTAACATTTTCGCTCATGCTATCTATGTTAAAATGTTCCCTTTATAGAAATTCATTAAAAGAGTGGGGCAATAATGATGAAAATATTATTACCCAAATAAATATAGGTACATAACATGACGGATTGCGAGCATGCGAACATAACAAACAGCTTGGGGAACAGCTATATCAGACCTGTTTACTTCCCGTTTTCGCCGGGAGATTCTCCCGTTTTCGTAGGTCACATCCCGGTCTCCCGGTCATAGCATCGATCTCCCGATGTCCGATTTGGTTTTCTCCCGGTTTGCGCCGTCTACGCACTCGGCAGTTTGAAACAAGGCACTTTCGAAAGAAACCCCGAGGTCCGCTCGCGCTACGGCACTAGGCCTAGGCCTAAGCGACGCATAGATAGGTTAGCATCACGCCGGCAGCACACATGCTGCCTAGCGTACAGTACAAAGATGCTTGTCACTCTTTAGTGCGAAAGGTGCGAAAAGTATCTGCATTCAAGATGGCGGCGAAAGAAGCGAAGCTCCATGAAACGGACAGTGAAGATGACACTACTAGGCGTGAAGATAGCCATGGAAGTGGAAAATCATCGGCGAAAAAGAAGAAATATTTACAACGATTTAAACTATCGTACTCGAAAGATTTTCCGGGATTAGTGGCATCACCCAAAGGCGAAGATTTTGCGTTTTGCCGAAAGTGCAATGTTCACTTCGGAATTGGGCACGGCGGACAGCACGACATAAAACGCCACATCCAGACTGAGAACCACAAGTCGAACGCCTCAAGCAGCGATGGTGGACGGATAACTCAGTTTTTTATGGCCGCTTCACCTGCGGAAGAGGAAAAAAAACATGCTGGAACTCCAGATCACTCGTTCCGAGGCAACGTTGTGTGGCGAAACCTGGAAGAAGATCGGCAGTCTGAATGATGGTCAGTTCCTAGCACTCTCCCATGTCATGAGGGGCATCCTGACCATTCCTCACAGCAATGCACACTGCGAGAGGGTGTTCTCTTGTGTGAGGAAAAACCGAACAAGCCAGAGAGCCAGCCTTGGGGATTCCACCGTGGAGAGTCTGCTGATCCTCAAGTCCACCCCCAATGACTTGGTGGAGGATGTTCAGAGTTTCTCAGAAACCTCTCTGAAGAAGCTGAAGTCTGCTTATGCCAGCAGCCTGAAGCAGTGAGATCCTTTCAGTCATGTCTGTCCCCCCATCTCCACCACCTCCCTCCCACCTACCCCTTCTTCAGAGTGAGATAATAGTAAATACCCAAGTTCTGTATTTTCTTCCTATCCCCACCCCCTACTTCAAAGTGAGATGACATTCAAGGACTGTGGTTTTTCCTCCTACCCCCACCCCCCTACTTCAAAGTGAGATGGCATTCAAGCACTGTGGTTTTTCCTCCTATCCCCACCTCCTACACAAATGACCTAAGTTCTGCAAGTATGAGAGTATGGGCTATTTCAGCGCTTCTTTGGTGAGTTTTTGTTGTTTTTCTTTCTTTGTTTGCTTTAATAACATTTTAGCTTACTTTTTAAAGCTGTCATATATACTCTCAATTAAATGCTACTATGAGTTGATATTGTACTCTTTGCCTAAGAAGAAATGCCGCGAAGAAAAAACGCCGCGAAAAATCTACTGACTTGACATGCAAATCTACTGACTTGGGAGGTCCAATCTACTGAGCAAGTGAATAGGGGGGTAAACAGGTCTGCTATATGCTGAGTTCTTGAGTAACATTTACAGGATAGATTCCTTTTCCCGCCTTGTCTACCCCCCCTCCCTCCATCCCTGACCTTTCTCTGCCCTAGCTATTTCTGCCGGAGGCCTAGTTTGGAAAGTTTTACAAAGTTTTTGTTGCAAGCTAAACATTAAAAATGCCAGGAAGATGTTCCTTTCAGGATAACTGGTTATGAGAGGCAAGTGTCTGCTGTTCTGCATGCCAAAGGGTTTGGGGTGTACTGTAAAGTTATGTTGGCAAAGGTCCTTTTAAACTGATTTGAGGTCCTTTTAAAGTCCTTTAAATGTCCTTTTTTGGCCTCATGCCCATCACCTGGGAACCCTGTCACTGTAGTGCAATGCTATATATTGACATACTACAGACATACTGCACACTGTAGTGCAATGCTATAATATTGACATACTACAGACATACTGCACACTGTAGTGGAATGCTATATATTGACATACTACAGACATACTGCACACTGTAGTGCAATGCTATATATTGACATACTACAGAAATACTGCACACTGTAGTGCAATGCTATATATTGACATACTACAGACATACTGCACACTGTAGTGCAGTGCTATATATTAACATACTACAGACATACTGCACACTGTAGTGCAGTGCTATATATTGACATACTACAGACATACTGCTCACTTTCAGGTGCTGCACAAGGCACCGGCTGCAGACTGGCAAACACTTGGAGGGGCGGTTGACCCTGATACCGACAGGGTCATCACCGAGGATGACGGAGCAACCTTCTTCTACCAGAAATGGTCGGTAAACAGTCCTCTGTTGGTTCATAATTACATGTGTATGGATGATTCATCACACCGCTTACACACTGGGTATGTACAAACTTGTACACTAGCACACATGCAAGCACATATATGGACACATATACAACATGGATGGATGCATGCACACATCCAAGCACAGATACACAGGCCATTTGACTGACGTGTTTGCATAGCAAGATGGTGAATATTTTCAACAGACAGCACACATCTGCAAGTTGTATGTTGCTCCAGTAACTGCCAGTTTCTATATTGAAGATTAGTCTCATCTGGGGGCTTCACCCCACCCCCCTCCTATTTTTTTTTCTCTTTGTGGTGTGGTGAAGACTTGCCTGTAAGATTTATACTTGGGTATAAGTATACTTAGGTAGATGTTGCAGTACCTGCCAATATATACTGACATTTGTTGCATGGAGATTGTGTTCAGCTCTGTGTGGGTATAGATCGGAGTTTCATTCCTTTTTTTAATCTCGCCAAAAGGATGTTTTCACCCAGTGTCTGTTGGTGTGTAGATTCATAAGAACAACTGAACCAATTTTTATTGAATTCTGGTGGAAAGATGGTCCCAGGATGAACCCATTTAAATGTTCATGTGGATCCAGATTTAAAAAAAAATAAACAGATTGAGAATTGCTGTAAGCTTTGGAGGTCTGTGCTCTCGCTGTTCTAGAATGTTCTGAGATGTGATTTTCTCACAGCTGCTTGTTGTGAGCCGGCACGTTTGACCAAAAACCGTGACATTCTGTGGTGTCCCAATGTATGTGTCGTGATACGCTTGAATTATATCAGAATGTAGCATCCACAATTATCGTTGAAGGTGTCTTCGCTACATTTCACTCTGTGCATGGTAAAGTGATCTGAGGCCGTTTCTTGCCTCTTTGTTTCCATTCAGTCCTTCCTCACACCCAACTGTGCAGTAAGTTCATACTTGTGCACAAACGCACACAGGCACACATACATGCATACTCTCACCTGCTATACTCCACATTCTTCCTCACCCTGCTTCACCTCACTGACCGCATACTGCGTCCTCACCCTTTCCCCCTCAGCTCTGCCCATACTTCAACTTGTCAACCTGTCGCTGCTTGGGCACACTTGCACACAGAATTTTGCGTGGCTGCTCAGTTAATGGGTAGACCATGTGCTTGGTGGTTTCAGGTATGACGCGGACTGCGCTCGCTTCGAAGACCCCCCCACGGTTGATGACTCCATGGTGACGACAATGGGCCCCAGGTTCTGTCTCAGCTGTCATCGCCTTGATGAGCAGAGAAAGGTGTGTGGGGTGTCTGTGCATGCAGGAGTGCGTGTGCATGCTCATGTCTGTGTGCATTTTGATATGTTTGCGCTGAATTTGTTGTCACAAAGGTTAATCGAGCATGTCAGTTGTCCTCTTAGCTTATTTTTCTGTTTTGTGTGTTTTTTTATTCCACCTGCTGGAAGTCTTTTGAAAGCTATGGTCCACACCCTGATGTTGTTTCCATCAATAAGTAAAATCAGAATGAAAATGTGTTGAAAAATGAGTTTATGAAGATTTCACTGCACTTTTTCAACATTCCGAGATTTCTAGCGTGAACTTTTTGGACATTATGCGCTTACATGTAACAGGGGGGGGGGGAACAGATTTTTTTTTTTTGTCTCAAAAAAAAAGAAAGGAAAAGAAAAAGCTCTCCATTGCTGAAAAATTTTCTTACATGGAAGGAAATTATTATGTGGGTAAACTGTTTTCAAAACAAAACTCAACAGTTATGTAATGGTTTGTTGTTTCCCCAACAATTGTATATTGACAACAGTTTGTTGTTACCCCAACAATTGTATTTGAAACAGTTGTTGTTCCCCACAATTGTATATTGATACATTTGTTGTTTCCCCAACAATTGTATATTGATAACAGTTTGTTGTTACCCCAACAATTGTATATTGACAACAGTTTGTTGTTTCCCCAACAATTGTATATTGACAACAGTTTGTTGTTTCCCCAACAATTGTATATTGACAACAGTTTGTTGTGTAACCTTGCTTCATCACATTAGGCATGCATCTACCCTGCCTGCTTGTAGTCTACACTGGGGTGGTTTTGGAGGCAGAAAATTGTATGGGGTATCATGAACTATACCTGCACTGTGTCAGACTGCCACTTTTGAGGGGAAAAAGCTGGCTGAATTAGAAACGTTTTAAGACAAGTTACATTAAAACCCTCTTCAGTATGCACTTGCCTGAGCTTAGTTACACCGAAAACCATCGGCAAGATAAGTAACTCCGTAATATGAACATGGTTACCCAATTTAAAAATTAATTTAAAAGAGAGGAAAGGAAATAATGAAATGAAAATCATTAAAAAAATTCCTACGAATATATATGTTCCTATATCATAAGTTTGAAGAATGTCACATGAGCCATTTACTCGGGGGAAAAAAAAATCTTTTTCTTCAGAACTTTCTTCCGAATCGTTGTTTATCATATCTGGAACCTCATCCCAGTCAAAATCTAGGTCACTGTAAGCTTCATCACCCAGCACTTTCACTAAGTCTTATGCCGTAAATCCCACAAATCACAGTATCTTCATTACTAAATCTCATTATAGAACGGCAGAAATCAGGGTTAGCCATGGTGAAAAACAGCATTTCAACCACAAAACTTTAAAAATTCATAACTCAAGAACTATGGCACTTATCGATTCGCGTTTTTTTGCAAACGGAAGTGAATGGCTACAGGAAGAAGGAAGTCACGTTCTCGCGAGACTTCCTTTTCTACGAGAAACATGGCGGTGCCCATTGTTGCCACGTGTTTTAACGGGCGCTGGCGGGTGCTCAGCCTTTTGGCTGTGTGATTTCCGGTTGGGCGCTGGCGGGTGCATGCTTGTCAAGAGAGTTAATTAAAAAGAAAAACAAGATGCGAAGCATATAAACGTACTCCCAGTTTTCCTAACCGCTTATAAATCGGCCAAGTGCTTTGTGAGATAAGAAATAAAGGCAAAATAATGGTTACATATAAACGTACTCCCAGTTTTCCAAACCGCTTATAAATCGGCCAAGTGCTTTGTGAGATAAGAAATAAAGGCAAAATAACGGTTTTAACGGTTATGTAACCGATGTACACTTTTGAAACTGGTATTTTAATCCTCACTGGGCTAAAGCCTGTGTACATACCAAATTTCATCCAAATCGGACAATATGTCAAGAATAACGGTTTTGAACGGTCAGATTTTGAAACACTGCATGGAAGTGCCATTTGTGTGTGATGACCTTTCTATATACAAAATTTCATTAAAACCCACTAATATATAAGAAATAACGGCAAAATAACGGTTTAGCGGTTATATATCCGATATGCACTTTTGTTGAAACCCGGGTATTTTAGTCCTCACTGGGCTAAAGCCTGTGTACATATCAAATTTCATCCAAATTGGACAATATGTCAAGAATAACGGTTTTTCAACGGTCAAATTTTGGAACACTATATAGAAGTGCCATTTGTGTGTGATAACCTTTCTATATACCAAATTTCATTAAAATCCACCTATATATAAGAAATAATTGCAGAATAAGGGTTTTTAACGGTTGTTTAATCCATTTTCAGCATTACATCACTTACATCTGGACAGAGGATCCGATTTGTCACAAGATCATCCAAACCGCTTATAAATTGGCCAAGTACTTTCTGAGATATTCCATAAAGAAGAAAAACCGTTACAGGCTGTTACAACTGTTAGTAACGGCTATAACGGGGCAAACTAACACATCAGGCATCATCCGTGACCCATAATGAACATACCTGCTAATTTTCACAAAGATCAGCCAAGTACTTTCGGAGATATTCCATAAAGAAAAAAAACAGTTACAGCCGTTAGTAACGGTAAACTAAAACGTCGGGCATCATCCTTGACCCATAATGAACATTCGTACAAATTTTCAGAAAGATCGGCCCAGTATTTTGTCTGAAGCGAGTGGAACACATTTTGACCACGGAACACACAGACACAACACACACACACACACACACACACACACAGACAGCATTTCTTTGTTCCCATTCTAAAGTACTCCCTGTTCTGTAAGAACTGGGAGTACAAAAAGGAGCTCTGCATTCACGTGTCTGAAAATATGACTTTCTCTGAAAATAGAAATTAAAATTCTTCAAGTTGTCTTGAAAATACTTGAACAGGCATGAAATTTGTCCGCCTAAGGCGGATTTTCCGCCATTTTTTTCATCTGCGCCGCCCCCCAAAAAAATGTGCCTCCAAAAAAAAAAAAAAAGAAAATCCTGAAATAAACTTTCCTTCGATGCTATTCCCATTTGGACAATTTGTTATTCTCAAAAGAGTCAACCGGTCACTTCCGCCGTCAATCAACATCCGGTCTTTTCGCGCCTGTCGAACGTCGGACATCGTTAAATTGCCGAAGTTTGTCAAGCGCGTCGCGATTTCACGCCAAAAAAAAAGGGATGAGAAACGATTGGAGGTGGGACTGGCTAGACCAGGAAGTGGACGATGTTCGAGTTGGCGATGTGTTTCGCAAATTAGACGAAAAAGGCGCTGCATTTTGTGTTCCATGTGGAAAGATTGACCAACTGAATCAATGTGTTGATGAAGGCTGCCTCATTGTTTTCTTCTTCTTCCTAAAATACTGGTTCACTCAAAAACGAGTAGGTCACCAGCGCGCATGTTAAAAAGTAAAAATAAAATAATGCGAGTGAATGAGTCAGTATGCACATATAAAAGTATATTATTATATGATCTTTTGAAGTATTATTTTTATTACTGAAAACATGAAAATGTGGCTTATTTGCCCTTCTTAACAGCGCTGAAATAGGGGTATATTTGCAGTATTAGGCCTTTTATTTCATAAAAAAGCTTCGCCGATTTTTCAGCCTTTTTTACTGCTGGTCACTTTCATGCCTGTTGAAGTAAAAAAAACATAACTTATAATTAAAACAAGATGCGAAGCATATAAACGTACTCCCAGTTTTCCAAACCGCTTATAAATCAGCCAAGTGCTTTATGAGATAAGAAATAAAGGCGAAATAACGGTTTTAACGGTTATTTAACCGATGTACACTTTTGAAACTGGTAGTTTAGTCCTCACTGGGCTAAAGCCTGAGTACATACCAAATTTCATCCAAATCGGACAATATGTCAAGAATAAACGTTTTGAACGATCAGATTTTGAAACACTGCATGGAAGTGCCATTTGTGTGTGATGACCTTTCTATATACAAAATTGCATTAAAATCCACCAATATATAAAAAATAACGGCAAAATAACGGTTTATCGGTTATATAACCGATATACACATTTGAAACCGGTATTTTAGTCCTCACTGGGCTAAAGCCTGTGTACATACCAAATTTCATCCAAATCGGACAATATGTCAAGAATAATGGTTTTTAACGGTCAGATTTTGAAACACTGCATGGAAGTGCCATTTGTGTGTGATAACCTTTCTATATACAAAATTGCGTTAAAACCCACCAATATATAAAAAATAACGGCAAAATATCGGTTTAACGGTTATATAACCGATATGCACTTTTGAAACCGGTATTTTAGTCCTCACTGGGCTAAAGCCTGTGTAATATCAAATTTCATCCAAATTGGACAATATGTCAAGAATAACAGTTTTTAACCGTCTTTAGTATGCACTTACCTGAGCTTAGTTACGCCGAAAACCCATCGGCAAGGTAAGTAACTCCGTAATTTGAACCTGGTTACCCAATTTAAAAATTAATTTAAAAGAGAGGAAAGGAAATAGTGAAATGAAAATAATTTTTAAAATTCCTACGAATATATATGTTGCTATATCATAAGTTTGGAGAATATCATATGAGCCATTTACTCGAGGGGGGGAGATTCAGAACGTTCTTCTGAATCATAACTGGAACATCATCCCAGTCGAAATCTAGGTCACTCTAAGCTTCATTACCCAGCACTTTCACCAAGTCTTATGCCGTAAATCCTACAAATCACAGTATCTTCATCACTAAATCTCGTTATAGAACGGCAGAAATCAAGGTTAGCGATGGTGAAAAACAGCATTTCGACCACAAAACTTTAAAAATTCGTAACTCGAGAACTACGGCATGTATCGACTCGCGGTTTTTTTGCAAACGGAAGTAAATGGCCACAGGAAGAAGGAAGTCATGTTCTCACGAGACTTCCTTTTCTACGAGAAATATGGCGGCGCCCATTGTTGCCACGTGTTTTTACCGGGCGCTGGCAGTTGCTTAGCGTTTTGGCCGTGTGATTTCCGGTTGGGCGCTAGCGGGTTCTCGCCTGTCAAGAGGGTTAACGGTCAAATTTGGAACACTATATAGAAGTGCCATTTGTATATACCAAATTTCATTAAATCGACCTATAATAAGAAATAACGGCAGAATAACGGTTTTTAACGGTTGTTTAATCCATTTTCAGCATTACATCACTTACATATGGACAGAGGATCCGATTTGTCACAAGATCATCCATACCGCTTATAAATTGGCCAAGTACTTTCTGAGATATTCCATAAAGAAGAAAAACCGTTACAACCGTTAGTAACAGCTATAACGGGGCAAACTAAAACATCAGGCATCATCCGTGACCCATAATGAACATACCTGCTAATTTTCATAAAGGTCGGCCAAGTACTTTCTGAGATATTCCATAAAGAAAAAAACCCGTTACAGGCCGTTACAGCCGTTAGTAACGGTTATAACGGTAAACTAAAACATTGGGCATTATTTGTGACCCATAATGAACATACCTACAAATTTTCAGAAAGATCGGCCAAGTACTTTCTGAGATATTCCATAAAGAAAAAAAAGCGTTACAGGCCGTTACAGAAAGATTGGCCCAGTAGTTTTGTCTGGAGCGAGTGGAACACATTTTGACCACGGACACACACAACACACACACACACACACACCACACACACACAGACAGCATTTTTTTCGTTCCCATTCTAAGGTACTCCCTGTTCTTTAAGAACTGGGAGTACAAAAAAGATGCGAAGCATATAAACGAACTCCCAGTTTTCCAAACCGCTTATAAATCGGCCAAGTGCTTTGTGAGATAAGAAATAAAGGCAAAATAACGGTTTTAACGGTTATTTAACCGATGTACACTTTTGAAACTGGTATTTCAGTCCTCACTGGGCTAAAGCCTGAGTACATTCCAAATTTCATCCAAATCGGACAATATGTCAAGAAAAAACGGTTTTTAAACGGCCAGATTTTGAAACACTGCATGGAAGTGCCATTTGTGTGTGATAACCTTTCTATATACAAAATTTCATTAAAACCCACCAATATATGAAAAATAACGGCAAAATAACGGTTTAACGGTTATATAACCGATATGCACTTTTGAAACCGGTATTTTAGTCCTCACTGTACATATCAAATTCATCCAATTCGGACAATATGTCAAGAATAACGGTTTTTTAACGGTCAAATTTTGAAACACTATATAGAAGTGCCATTTGTGTGTGATAACCTTTCTATATTCCAAATTTCATTAAGATCCACCTATATATAAGAAATAACGGCAGAATAAAGAAGAAAAACCGTTACAGGCCGTTACAACTGTTAGTAACGGCTATAACGGGGCAAACTAAAACATCAGGCATCATCCGTGACCCATAATGAACATACCTGCTAATTTTAATAAAGGTCGGCCAAGTACTTTCTGAGATATTCCATAAAGAAGAAAAACCGTTACAGGCCGTTACAGCCGTTAGTAACGGTTATAACGGTAAACTAAAACATCGGGCATTATTTGTGACTCATAATGTACATACCTACAAATTTTCAGAAAGATCGGTCAAGTACTTTCTGAGATATTCCATAAAGAAGAAAAAGCGTTACAGGCCGTTATAGCCGTTAGTAACGGCTGTAACGGTAAACTAAAACGTCGGGCATCATCCTTGACCCATAATGAATATACCTACAAATTTTCAGAAAGATCGACCCAGTAGTTTTGTCTGGAGCGAGTGGAACACATTTTGACCACGGACACACACACACACACACACACACACACACACACACAGAGCATTTTTTCGTTCCCATTCTAAAGTACTCCCTGTTCTATAAAGAACTGGGAGTACAAAAAGGAAATAATGTTGGAGAAAAAATAGGTATATAATCAATAATTTAGCACGCATTCACAGCTATCCAACATCGCCACCTAATCTGGATCCTTTTGCTGGTTGTTGCATTTGTGGGTTTTTTTAAAGATTTTGTTTCCTCTGAACAGCATCAGGATTTATTTTTTTAACTTCATTATTCCCTCTCACACTTCTACCATCACCTTTCAGTGTTAGCACTCCTGTTTATCTCCCTTGTAGATCTGTTAGAATGAAGCATAGCAACCTCGGGCTCTTACTTTTATTTCGTTGTTGATCACTAATACTAAGCAGAGAACGAGTGTGTGGGGGGGCATAGCAACCTTGGACTCTAACTTTTATTTCGTTGTTGATCACTAATACTAAGCAAAGAACGGGTATCAAAGGGGGAGGGAAAGGTGGATTCTGTTGACAGTGAATCACCCGGGATGTTGCCGTTGGCACCATTCTTAGGTAAATGAGGCGTAATGGTCAAACAGCTGGGCACAAAAGTGATCAGAGATAAAAAGGCAATGGTGGGGGGGGGGGGGGGGGGGGGGGGGGGGGGGGGGGGGGGGGGGGGGGGGGGGGGGGCACTTGATTTAAATCGGATTTATAGAATCACTGACAGATCAAACACCAGTGGTTGGCTTGGAAAGGAAAGAAAGGAACACTTGAGCATTTATCCAGTGAAGGCAAGATGGAGCAACAACAACAAAAACAACGAACAAGACTGGGAGTGTTTTGTTCAACATTTGGCCATGGAATGGAAGGGACTGGATACGGCTGTGGATCAGAAGTGTGCGATGATTTACGATAGTCTTTGGTACGTCTTGGTACAACACTACCTTCATGAATTATAGTCTTTGGTACGTCTTGGTACAACACTATCTTCAACAATTCATGACCAGACAAGGGCTAGTAAACTGGTCATAGCTTGAAAGATACGTTTTAAGGGTACTTAGCCCAACAGGGTGTATGACAAAAAAAAATTCCTAATCTGCCTTTAAAAAACGAAAGCTACACATGTATGCGTGTGATTTCAGAAAATCAAAACCAGCGTGGGCGAGGAGCTGAACAATGTGAGCAACCCTGCGAAAGGCTGCCAGTACTTCGCTAGCGTGCGTAAAAATGGCCAGCAGTACAGCATTGGCGACTGCTGCTATGTCCAGCCGGACTCCTTCGGCTTCACCATCAAACCAGAGAAACCTTCCAAGCAGAAGAATGGGAAGGTAAGCATCTATTTTTTTTATTTTTTTTTTTTTTTTTTTTTTTTTTTTATCTGTATCCTTTTGTGGAGGGTTGTTTGGAAAATTTGGGTCTGGGGTTGCATTTGCATGTGACTGGCTGAATTTAAAGGGGAGTTGGGTGGTTGGAAGACCACTGCCTGAAGAAATTTGTTACTGAGATGTTTTGATGTAGGTATTTAATTTCTTAAAATCCCTCTTTTTTTAAATTTTCGGGAAAGACATTTTAGACCAGATGTCACCTTTCCCTTTTCCTCTCTCTCCTCTCTCTCTTCTTCCCTCTCTCTGTCTCTTCCTTTTCCCTCCCTCCCATAACCAATCACCATCCCCCCTTTCACCTTTTTTTTCCTTTTCCACCCCTTGGGTTGTGTGAAGTAGTTGTTCCCGGGAATTGTCGCATTTAATGATCTCATCATACACCTGTTCAAAAATTCCCCATTCACTTTTAATTTCCTTAAAAACCCCCTGCTGTCCGTCTCCTTTTTTTCTTGGGGAAAAAAACTTTTTTGTAGGGCGGGTTTGATGAAGAGGTTTTCCCCCAGAACCCTTTAACAGGAAGACGGAGTATGTAAAGGGTTAAAAAGGCCTCCCCGGAGCCTTCCCGGGCTTTGCTCGCTTTGAGAGATCTTCTGCGAAGCTAAAAATCGCAACTGGTCAACGTTGCGGAATAAAGATCAAAGTCGGGAAAAATTTTACAGGTAAAATCATTTTAACTTCAAAAATTTTGATATGTAAAAATCAGGAGCTTTGGGGGGGGAAAAAAGTCAGGGTTTTTTAAAAGTGAATCTGTGTCGGGGTTTTTTTTCGGGATAAATTTCCGGTGAACAAAAAATTTTACAGCTGGTCAATTTTACAAGGGGGGTTTTGTGATCAAAGAAGGAAAATTTTAGGTGTTACTTTAAAATCTGCCGTTACGTCAAAATTATTTGCAGGGGTTGATTTAAAACCAAAAAGGTCAGTCAGAAAATTTTTTGTTTGAAAGATCGGGAATGGCGATCAGAATGGGGAAAAATGTTACAGTGGGGGGTTTAAAGTGAGTTAGTTTTTTACGGGGAAATTTTTAGAACTTTGAAGGTCAAAAATGAAGCCCTGTTTCCAGGTGGGATTATTGAAGGGAAAGATAAAAATTTGTGGGAAAATTGTACACTTGCGACCCTTGAACTAAAGGTCAGACTTGGGACTTTTTAAAACGGGTGAAAAGGGTAAAGTTTGTTTAAAATTTTGGAAAATTTTATTTAGATATCTGTGATGTGAAGATCAAAAAAAATTTCAGAGATGACATTTTTAATTTAAAGGGAAGAAGAAAATTTTACACTGAAATCATGAAGTAAAGTCACGAAATTTTTGGGTGAGATTAATAAGGGAAAAATTCAAGTAAAATTTTTGACAATTTGAAATCAGTGAACTTAAAATCCAATTCGGAATGCTTAAAGTTGATTTCTGAGTTGGGAAAAATTTTTTACTGGTAAGTTTCTAAAACAAAATAAAGGGCCCCCCCAGCCCCCCGCCCCCCCCCCCAAAAAGAAAAAAGGGAAGGGAAAGGGACCCACAAACAACAAAAGAAACCCAAAAAATTTCCTAGTGAAAAAAGGGGGGCCGCGGGGTTCCAAAAAAATGCGCATCCTTTATGGTGTATAAAAGGGGAAAAAAGCGATTTTAAAGCGGGATGGATCTAAAAGGGCTTGCTTTTTGTCGTGGTGACCAGACCTGAGAAACACCCACGGGCTGTTTCGGGGCTCCCAAATTTCTGACCCAAAAAACTCTCTGGAGAAGTGAGGGTGAGTGTGTTGTGTAAAAGGGGACATTTGTTCTGGATATTTTTCGTTCCCATTGACCCACAACTGTCTTTTTTAAAAAAACCCCCTTTTTGAGAAAGGGCCACTTAAAGATTTCACAGGTCTCCAAAAAATTACCCCTTCCCGCCCCGAACTTCCAAATTTGGGGGGAAAAACAAACACTAAATGGTGTTCTAAAGCTGTACAAATGGGGGTTAAAAAAAATCAAAGGGGAAACCACAAAATTTAGAAATTTTTTTAAAAAAGTAAAACTTTTGGGCCCTGAAAAGAAAGGCTTTCTTTTTCCCCAAAATTTTGAACAAAAATTATTAACAAGACTTGAAAGTGGGGGAAACCAACGGAAGCCCTTTAAACAGCTGAAATCCTCGGGCCCACAATGATCAGTAGGGTTTTTGTGCTTGTGGCCTGGAACATTCCTATAGTTTCCCCCATTTAATGTTTGGAATAAAAACTGTCTTTATGGCTCAAAGCCACTTGTGGCAGGGGACAAAAGGTCCCACGTAGGGGAATTTTACAGATCAAAATCTGTTAGGGACAAGAAAATTTTTCAGTTGGGGTGTAAAAAATAGTTTTTTTTTGTATGTTTTTATTCTGGGAACAAGTGCTACGAATGAAACAAATAGTTGGGGGCCCTTTGGGGAAGTTTAAAATTTATTCATTTTTCTACATTAGGAAAACAAGTGTTTTACAATTTTGAACCGTGTTTTACACTGAGAAATTTTTTTGTATTTTACCTTTTAAATTTTGTTTGGAACCACCCCTGATGAAAAGAATGGTGGATGGGGCTTGTGTGAAGTGTTTTTTGGGAAAAAGGGTTTAAATTTCCCAATACCCTATAGAAAAAAACGTCGACAGTTTCTGGAAAAAGTCTGTGAACAGAAGACGACACACGAACGAAACGAACGAGCCCCCGCCCCGAAAGCACGCACACCACACCCCACAACACCCCTTTTCACACACCCCCAAAACACAAAACACACACCACACACCCCACACACACACACGGGCAGAGGTAAATGAAACCAACCCTAAAGTATTTTTTATTCACATGTCATGTCCCCCCCCAAAAATTTTTCAATAGACTGAACACATTATGCAAAATTTTTCATGAAAATTGTTTGCTGTTCCAAAATCCCCCACTGGGGAATCTTTCCAAAAGCAAGAACAACTGTCTACATTGTCACAGTTCAGGGGTTTTTTCCCAAAAAAGGGGGTTTTTGGGTGGGGTGGAGAGAGACTGTTCCTGTTTTTTTTTCACAAAAGGAAAAAAAATTTTTAACTGTACTACTTCATTTTCACTGCTTGGTAACAATGAGAAGAAAACTGTTCACCGATTTTCCACAGCAGAAAAAAAAATTTGCCCGCTTTGGGTTTATAGTTCTTTGGATTTATCCAAAATTTTGGGGAAAGAAAATTTTAGCATTTTTTTTTTCCCTGTTTTGTTTCCCACATTAACAAAAAAAAGGGCCCTTTTGTTCAAAAGGGAAAACAGACATCGGGCACTGTAAAATTAAACAAATTTTAAAAAATTTTACAGATCTTTTTCCCCCCCCCCCCCCCCCCCCGGTCTGTGCCTTCTCGGAAATGTCTGGTTTTGCAACCTTTTCGGGAGCCGTGCTGGCCCCCTTGGGAAAGCCGTTGGTAGAATGAGGGTTTGTCGCTGGGGGCCCCAACCCCCTTTGCGGCAGGGGGCCAGGAGGTTTTTTTCTTTCCCTTCGAAAAAGGCAGCGTTCCGTGTCCCGCTGGGAAGGCCCTGCCATTGTGAAGTTTGGGGCGACCCCCGACGGCTGTTTCCCCCTTTGATCTTCAGGCCCCCAAAAACACTCTGTCTTTCCGTTTTTGAATCAGTGGTCTTTTTCCCTTTGTATACTGACCCATTTTAATTTTCCCCCAAGCTGTTTTTGGCCCCTTTTTGATATCAGTCTTGGTATTCCTCATTGTTTTTGAAGCAAAAATGTTTAAAGTCCAAAAATTTTCGAATTTCAGGGGGAACTACAGTTTTTGGGGGAAATTTGATCTTCCCATCTCAATGAGGAAATGCATGATCTGGTTGAAAATGGAGCTTCTTTTTCGCTTTCTGGGATTTTTAGCATGAATTGAATCACACTCCTTAGGGTAGGGGCCGCTTTCCAAAAAAATTTTTGGGTTTCAAAGATCGGGAAAGTGTCAAAGCTTTTGACCGAAAATTAATGGGCAGCAGCAACAAACTGATTTTTTTTTCGGTTACCGACCACGGGTTTATCAAAATTTCAAAAAAGGGGGGGCCCCGTTTGTGTTCGGGCCATGATTGGTTTGGAACGCGAAGACGGTGGAATTTCTAACCTTTGTTTCCTCACATTCTTTCCAAAAAAAAGCAAGAGGCTTCTTTTTCTGAAAGTGGAATGGGTTTCAGGTTATAAACTGCCAACTTTTTTTTTATAAGAACTTTTACTTACTAGGGGGGCAGGGGGTTGTTACCCATTCCCCCCCTTATCCATTTTTACTGTGTGAATGTCCTCCTGTTCTGGGGACCATTTTTTGTTTTTTTAATAAACCCTAAATTACTAGGGGGGCTGGGGTTGTTACCCTTTTGCCTCCATTTAAAATGGGGACTGGGGAAGGGCCCTCCTGTTTTCTGTCCCCCTTTTTTGTTTTTCCCCTTTTTTCCTTCTTTGATTGTGCTTCCTCTCCGGGTGCCCCCGTATCCTTCTCTCTTTTGCTGTCAGTTCCTTAGCACTTTTTCTCCTCCTGATCCCTTTGGTGAGATGAGGCATTGACCCTTTTTTAGGCTTAGGGAAAATGCCAAGTTTGAAATCAGTATTGAAAATCTGTCTGTAGAAGCTAGAGGATACGGGCACCACCCCTTCTTCTTTACAAGTTTTCATAGAAAAAGTGAATAAAATTCTGTTTTTTTTTCCCCTTTGGAGTCTAAAAATTTTTCCTTCTACCCCCCTGCCTGCAAAAAATGGCCCTCAACGGGGAAAGGTCTCTATGTGTCTTTTCCCTTTTGACCTATCCTCTCAGCAGTTTGTTAGCAGGTGTGTGCTTGCCTCGTTTATTCTTGTCCTTTTAAAAGGGTCCATCTTGACTGTGCTGTAGGGCTGTCCCGGATTCCGGGGCCCCACATCCAGGGTGGTGGGAAAAAAGTCTTGACATACCTCCCACCCTCCCCCCCCATCTGTGGTCAAAAAGTGGGTTTTAAAAACCTGTCTCTTGTTTTTTTTTTTGGGCTCTTTTTTGTCATTGAGGTATGTTTCTGGTGTCCTTTTGACCCCAAGTTTTACAAATGAAATCTTTTTGTCTTCTATGCATCAAGCCCATAGTTTGTTTTGATATTGTACCCTTTTTGTGGGAAGCCGATTTTCTTGTGCATCTGAGTCTACATTTGAAAGTTATGTTTTGGACCTGCCTTTTTAGTCCCTTTTTTCCCTCTGCTGGTCACATCCCCCCCGGGCCCTGTAGCTTCAGCATTTTTTTTTGGAATTTTTCTCCACTTCTCGGGTGTGCTTTTCTTTTTCTTCGGAGGTGTTTTTTCTGTGGTAAATGTTTTAGATTTGGGCGTTTGTTTTGAAGTTTAATGAGATGGAGATAAAGGCTTTTGGGGGATTTCCCTCTTTCTCTTGGGGCCCAAAATTTGGGTTTTTTGATTTGGACACTGAGGGGTGTTGTTGGTGGTTCTGGTGGCCCCCGACACTGGAGGGGGTTTGGTAAAGGGGTGGGGGGGTGGGGAATGTTGGCATGGTGGTGACTGTTGTGCCTCAGGTTAGCCACTGGTGGGGGGGGAAAGAAGTTGCTTTGATGTGGGGGGTGGAAAAATTTTCTTCGGTCATTCCAAAAAACTTTTTTCAGAGTCTTTCCCTTTTTTACCCCACCCGTCGTAGTGCTCGCTTTTATTCAATGCCAGTTACGCCAAGTAGATGGGTGAAGGGAAAAAGCTTTCTTTCCCTTGGTTTTGAAGGTTGGGGATGGGTTGGGGGAAAGTGGTTAGTTTTCCTGCTTGTGAAGATTTTCAGTCGTCGTTTTTGGGTTTGGCCCAGTGCCCGCGGCATCAAATCATTAGCAGCATTGTTCCAGATCCTGATTTCGATTTCTTTAAGTGAATTTTTTCAAAATTTAAAAGATATTCTCAATGTTCACCCCTTCCTCAAGGTGAAAAAAAAACCAAGGTAGGATGTAGGTGTTTTTTCAATTGGGTTTGGGACAGAGGGGGCACGGGGTGGTTTTCAGTGTTTGGGTTTTCCAGATGAATGGAGGCGCTTTTTAAAAAATTCAAATTTCCCTAGGTTTCACCGGTTTTTTCTCCCCTGCCATTAGCCAAAAGAAAAGTATCCCGACGTTTGGGGTGAAACCGGCGGGCCCGGTCTGAAGGGTTTCTTCTCTGGGGCTTTCAGTTTAATTTTCCCGTGGCAAGTGGATCTCCCCCCGAATTAAAGATATGCTTTTTATGAAGCGTTTCAGTTTTAAAAAAAAACTTTTAAATTTTGTTTGAAACTGCTTCTGACGACTGCTTTATCCAAATCATTAGGGATACACAGTGACCTGGACTCTTTCCAACTGTTTTTTTTTTATATACAATATAATTATAATTATATAGTTTTTGGGGTAGGAAAAAAAATATATATATTTATATTATGTATAGGGGAGGCGGTTGGCCCAATCGGTAAGAGCAAGATCGGATCTTGTGGTCCCGGGGTTCGAAATTCCCCGGGTTTAGCCCTTTTTTTTTTAGCGGGAGTTCCCTTTTGTTTCTGACTTTCCCCTTTCCCCCGTTCCTTTAGTGGAATAATTTAAACCCCAAAGGGGCCCGGGGTGATATGCATGCCGAAGAAAAAATGCGCCGTTGAAAATCCCGTAAACCATGTCAGTGTTTGGTGGGGTTTCGTAAAAAAAGAAAATTTCCCCGATGCACCCCAGGCTTTACCAGCACATTTGGGGTATGAAGTGATGAAGCTTTTGCTAAAAAAAGCGATGTTTGGGGTGGCGTATTTGGGATATTTGCCACGCTTTAACCGCCCCGGGAACAACTGAAACTGTAAAAATTAGTAAACCCCAATTTCTTATTTGGGATAGACAAACTTGCTCAATAAAAATTTAAGTTTTGTGGCTTTAAATCCCCCCTCAGCCCCTCTCCTGGAAAAAAGTCTGTCATCACAAACAATTTTGAGGTTTTAAGATCGATACCTTGGAAGTTTTCCCTGAGAAGATGTGGTCTTTTGGGGGGAAAAAGTAAAACAGGTTCCCATCAATTTCCAAAATCTGGCCAACTGTCGTCAGTCATGGTGCTGGGTTGGGGGGAACAAAGAAAAAAATTAACGCACCAGTTAAATTGTGTTCCAGTTCTTACAAAATTTTCTTTCCCTTTTAAAGGGTTTTTTTTGCAATTTTTTTCATATGGAAAACCAAAACCCCCCCCCCCCCCCCCCCCCCCCCCAAAAACCCCCCCCCCCCCCCCCCCCCCCCCCCCCCCCCCCCCCCCCCCCCCCCCCCCCCCCCCCCCCCCCAAAGGAGAGGAAAAGGAAGGGAAAAAAAAAGGTCCCTTTTTCTTTTGTTTTTTTTTAAAAATTTAAAAGGAAAAGTTTTAGTTTGGAAAAATTTGGGAAAAAGGCAAAAGGCAAATAAACTTTTTGGGGGGCCCAAAAAAAAAAGGGGGGAAAATTTCCTGAATGCCCGAAAAAGGTGGGGGGGGGGAAAAGTGGTTGGGAACGGTACCAAAACCGGATGTGGGGGGTCCCGGGGGAAATTTTTTAGCCAATTTTTTCACCCGCATCTCTCCCGACACTCCCTTATCTGTGGGGGAACAAGCCTTGACCCCCGTGACCCCCCCTTGACCCAAATTTTGCCATTCCCGGTGCCCGTTTTCCCCCCCCAGAAGTGGGCTGAAAGGGCGGTTTTAATTTTAATAGCCCAACCCTTTTTTTTCCCTTGCAGGGGAAAATTTCCTCAGCCCAAAAAATTTATAACTGCTTGCATAAACAAGTTTTTTGGCCCGGAGTGGTGGGTTCCCCTTTTTTACCATTTTTTCTTGGGGCCCAAAAGTCCGTTTACTGAGGTGTTGTTTTGTGGCATGCAGAATCTGGTTGGATGTGGGGGAAGGGGGAACAACTTTTTTTTGTTTCAACCAAAAACTAATAAATGTTTCAAAACCATGTTTCAGATTTTGAAACCCGATGTATTTTTAAAACCCAAAAATTGAAAAAAATCAAAAAAACAATTTTTTCGAGAAAACAGTTGGGCTCTAATGCTTGATGTATGGGGGAAAGTTTTTTGATGTACCTCTTTCTTTTTTAAAGCCAAGTGTTGCCCCGGCTATACCTTTTTCAAGACAAATTTTCAAAGTTTTAAAAAGGCATAGAATGGGAAAGGCTCTTCTTTGTAGGGAAGCATGTACATGCACCCCCTTCCCCCCTCCTCTCTCTTTTTACACCCAAAAGTATATTTATATATTATATATTTAAAATTTTTCTTCTCCACACACACACTCGCACACACACACACCCCACACACCTTTTGCAAGCTTTTACAAGCAAGTTGAGGCCTATTGACCACACTTTAAAACCCGTGAGCTTACCCCCAAAATTAAAAATGATGTGGGTACATGTGTAAGGGTTCATCTGTTTACTGTGGTTGGTTTTTTCTGTTGGAAAAACGCCTGTAAATGTATTTAGATCAATTTTTTATCTACATAATTAAAGGGCAATGGTTATGTGTGTTGAATTTTACCTTTGTTGTTTCTGTATGATTTTTTTTCCTTTTTTGTTCTCTGTAAAGCCCCCAAAATTTACAAATTAAAAGGGTTCCCGATATGATGTTTTGTAACTTGTTTAATTTTTACCGTGATTTCGCCGAATCTTATTTATCTGCCCAAAGGGCCCGAATATTTATCCCTCATTTCTGTGCTGTGTCAGAGGGGGGGGGGGGGGGGGGTGGACTTGGCCCAGGTGGGGGGGGAAGGTCAGGTGGGTTTTGTGGCGACCCACAACCCCCCGGGAAGGGCGAATGGACAATTTCTTTTTGCAAGAGCCCTTTTACGTTTACTTCACAAGGGCCGGGAGCTTCAGTTGATTAATTTTTGATGGACCCTTTTTGGAAGGGCCCTTTTTTCTTTTTCCCCCCCCCCCCCCCCCCCCCCCCCCCCCCCCCCCCCCCCCCCCCCCCCCCCCCCCCCCCCCACCCTTTTTTTCTTTTTTCTCCCCCCTTTTGTTTCTTTCTCCCCCTTTCCCCACCCTTTTGTCTTCTTTTTTCCCCCAAACTTTTTTTCTTCTTTTCCCACCCCTTTTTTCTTTTTTTCTCCCCATCTTCCCCCCCCTTTTGTTTTTTTCTCCCCTCTCCCAAACCCGTTGTCTTCTTTTTCCCCCCCCTTTTTTCTTTTTTTTTCCCCCACTCTTTTCTCTTCTTTTCCCCCTCTCCCCACCCTTTCGTCCTTTTTTTTCCCCCCCCTTTTTTCTTCTTTCTCCCCCACCCTTTTCTCTTCTTTTCCCCACCCTTTTGTCTTTTTTTCTCCCCCCCTTTTGTCTTTTTCTGTCCCCCCCATTTTGTCTTCCTCTTCCCCCCCTTTTGTCTTCCCTTTTTCCCCACCCTTTTGTCTTCTCTCTCCCCCCTTTTTTCTTCTCCCCCCCCCTTTTTCTCCCCCCCATTTTTTCTTCTCTCTTTCCCCCCTATTGTTTTTCTTTTTTCCCCCCCCTTTTGTCTTCTCTCTCCCACCCCTTTTTTCTTTCTCCCCACCCTTTTGTCTTCCCCCTTTTTCCCCACCCTTTTGTCTTCTCTTCCCCACCCTTTTGTCTTCTTTCTCCCCCCTTTTTTTTCTTTCTCCCCCCCCTTTTGTTTCTCTCTCCCCCCCCTTTTGTTTCTCTCCCCACCTTTTTTTCTTCTTTCTCCCCCCCCTTTTGTCTTCTTTTCCCCCACCCTTTTGTCTTTTTCTCCCCCCCCCCCTTTTTTCTTCTTTTCCCACCCCTTTTTCTTTTTTTCCCCCCCTTTTGTCTTCTTTCTCCCCCACCCCTTTTTTTTCTTTCTCCCCACCCCTTTTTTTTTCTTTTTCCCCCCTTTTGTCTTCTTTTCCCCCCCTTTGTCTTCTGTTTCCCACTTTTTGTTTCCGTTTGTGTCTGTTCTGGAAATTTTACCTGGGGCCCTTGATTCCCCCTTTCTGTATGTTTTTTCTATTCTCTGTGTGCCTTTTCGTTAATATATTTTTTATCTTATTGACAATTTTTCTTTTTCGTTCTTTCTTTCTTTTGTTCTTCTTTCTTTTTTTTGGTTGTGAGGGAGACAATGTAGTATTGATCCGTCAAATGGAAATTTCCCTTTTATTTAGATTTCTTTTGGGGTTTCCGGTTTTGAAAAATTTTTTACTTTTAAAATAATCGTCCCCTCATTCCCCAAATCAGTCATTGCCGTTATGTTTAATTTATTGGTTTTCAAGCAAAAAAAAAGGCACATTAGGGCAAAGATTTTTTAAATAGAAAACTTAATTTGTTTTTTTACTTTTCTCTAGAGGGGTGGCAGATTGACCCGAGTGTAGGGTTTTACTTGAAACCCCTTGGGTTTTTTGTTCTTTGGTTTGGGAGGGGAACAATGAAAAGAAAATGGAGTTTGAAGAGCCGCCTTCATTCGCCCCTGTCCCCCCTGGGCCAAAAAAGGGAAGGGCAGTGGTTTTGCCCCGATTTTGAATCCCGCATGGTTCTAGGACTTTGTTGTGTTTTTTGTTTAACTTTAGTGTTCAAACCGTTTTTTTTTTAGGTGGGGATTCTTTTTTTCTTACGCTGAGCTTTGTTTTCAGATTTTAAAGTTTTCTCCGTGCACTTTAAAAAAAATTGACAGTTGAACCCCATTCCAGCTTTCATAACGTCGTATTGCAGGAAAACAAAGGATACAAACAAAGGAAAATGTGCTACATTGTCCAGAGCAGTGAGAGTGACGGCTGCAGGGCCTGCTAATTTGTACAGTCAGGGTAGTGTGGTGGATGGGGAATGTTGGGTGAGATGCTTTCTGATGAAGATACGGACCGTGCAGGGCAAGGGAAAAGGCAAGGGCAAGGGGAAAGGCAAAAGGAAATCTGGCACCACGGAGCAAGAGGAAACGCCGGAGGACAAGTTGCCGGTTCATCGTCTCCGCACTTTGGACGTTTTTGCTGGATGTGGTGGTAAGTGTAGTTGACTGCTTGATGCAGATTGCTGTGTGTGGTGTGTGTGTGTGTGTGGTGACCTTCTGAGCTGCCAACCATCCCACTTTGGGAGGAATGCCTTATGCTCAAAAACGTACATCATTCCGCTGTTGTGTTTGATGTAAAAAAAAAAAATTCTACTAGCAGAAAAAAAAAAGGTTTGTGTGTCGTTTGCACATCTGCGAACCTACCGTTCGCATAGCCAGAGAGGTTTTTGGAAACTTACTTGCGGTTCAGCTTCTTCCACCGCCATTATGTCAAAATGACCTGCTGGACCAATCCTGAGGCAGAAAAGAAGAAAAAGAAATGGGAGCAGATTCAGGTTGCCTTCTGCTGTCATGACGGGAGTGCTGCTGATCCCAGTCAGCAGTTCGGCCTGTGGAAGTGTTCAACCTTGTCAGGAAGAACTTCACAGGTTCCGTCCCTCCACGGGTCAAGACACTGCAGAGGCACTGATAATTCTGAAGGACAAAAATGACCCAAGTCATCGGAGGAAGTTTAGTGACAGTGTGCTTCAAAAATGTAAAAAAAACAACTGTGTATTGGCTGAGACGGTGATTCCATGAAAGCACCTCACAAAAACAAAGAACATAAAGTTGTCTAGAATGTCATTGTTTAGTTTTGAGTGTGATTGCAATGTATTCCTCTCAAATGTCGGAAATCCTCTCGGTTTTCAAAAAAATATTCCTGTCAAGTTTCTTTAGAAGATGGCAACTCTACATATAGCATCATGTACAGAATCAAATTACAGTTTTGAATGGAGGGTATGTGTCAGTCAAATACTTAAGGATTAAAGGCTTAGGATGCAAACAAAAACCATGTCAAGAAAAGAAAATGGCTCGTACAGAGAGCTGAACGCTAGCATATGTATGGTTACACCTTGCTTTTACACATGCTTGTTCACAAGTTTATTATCATGTAGTTGCTTGTTCACAAGTTTAATATCATGCAGTCCTTATGATGATCTATGAACGTGAATCACATGGATATCAGGACTGTCTGAGGGGTTCCACCAAGCGGGTATGGCCGAGTCTCGCTGGGCCATAGAAAAGGAGGAACCAGCGGCCCAGGCCTTCCGTCTGAACAACCCGGGGTGCACCGTCTTCACGGACGACTGTAACCTGCTGCTGCGGAAAGCTATAGATGTGAGTTGAGTCTACGGTCTCCAGTGTGAAGATGTTCATCAGTTTAGTTTTGGTGGACCGCCTCATGACAATGTGCTCATGTTCATTTTAGTTGAGTTTCATGTGTCTGGTTTGTGAAGGCTGTTGCAGGTAATTTGTGTGCCTCCAACACAATCTGACATCACGTTTTTACTGACGAGTGCTCTTCCTAAGAGAACTAGTGTTCTTACTTGCATGCTTTTTGCCTTGAGTCCTTCAGTGTGATTGTACACTTAAGGACTTGGTGTATACTTGTATTACCTTTCAGTGTTCTTATGTCACATTACTGCACATTACATAGGCCATCTGGCAAGCATGTGATCTGTCAGCATGTAAGCAAATGGGATTTTAGTATGCACATGTATCTTGCTGTTTAGCTTTACATCGGTATATATATGCTGCCTTATACTTTATAGTGGGCACTGACAAGTTTCCTGTAGCATGCTTGTGCAGCAGACATGGTGTTGGTTCTTTCGAATCCCTTCACCCTGCCCGGATAGTTCAGATCTGGATAAACATCAGCATCAGCGCAGCATGTCAGTGCTGTGCTGTGTCTAGAAAAACAAGTGATGGACCAGCCTCTGTATTACAGCATCAACACCAATCCTTGTATGTGCACAAATACAGACTTCTACAGGTAGCAGTGATAGTTGTTTCCTAAAAAATTAGGGGGTCAGACTTGGTACGAAAAACTCAATTCCAGATTTTTCAGGGGGGGTCACAAAAATATTTAGGGGGTCACATTAATGACTGCTAGAAATGTAGTGAAAACTGGTCATGTTGCACAGATCATTTGATTCTGTTCCATTCGCTGGATTATCACCCACGAGCCACAGTTCAACTGTCGGATTTTGATTTTTAAAAAAAACGAAATTCCTTCGGTTTTCCATGCTTTTCCCACTTAGCTGGATCACTTGATCTTGTGGTCCAATCATAGACTGGATAGGCCTAGTCTGTTTTAACAACTCTTGTTAGTTTCAGTAGAGAAGAGTTCTCAAGCGGAAGTTGTTCATCAATTCAGAATGTTGTAACACATCGAGGAAATTAATGTTTTTAATTTCGATCGTGGCAGATAGGATGAAAGCCCTTTTGGGTGATGCGGCGCTCAACGAGTTGCAATGCGTACAGGAGAAAATCAGTGCGTCACGGTAAATTTTCATACGGTTTTGTTACGCAGTGCCTGAATTCCAGTGCGTCGGATGGGAGGTTTATGCGTCGGGAGATGCACATCTGGGCATAAGAATTATCACTGGGTATGGACACACTAGACTGAAGGTCTTTTTTTTTTTCTTTTGCTTTGATTTTGGTGAAACCTTGCACAGTCTCTGTCTCTGTTTTTTCTCTTTCACATGAACAGACGCATGCACCCAGTGATTGATCAGTAGTTGGTTACTGGTGCTCCCCCCCCCTCCCCCCTCTCTCTCTCTCTCACTCTCCGCCTTTCCCTTCCTCAGTGAATTCCAGAAGATTTTCCTGTGGTTTTCACCAGTTGGGAATGATTTCAGGGGGAGACAACAGACGACCTTGGACAGAGGTTGCCGTTGAAGGGGGACGTGGAACTGTTGTGTGGAGGACCTCCGTGTCAGGGCTTCTCAGGAATGAACCGCTTCAACTCGCGCGAGTACTCCAAGTTCAAGGTGACTTACCTAAGGCCTGCTTCAAGGTCAAAATATTTTTCTCCTCCTCTTTCATTTCCTTTCCTCTTCGCTCTTTCTCTTGATTCTCTCTCTCTTCTTTCTTCCCTCCCTCCCTTCCTATTTTGCACTCATGTGATGAGGATTTGGGGGGGGGGGGGGGGGGGGGGGGGGGGGGGCAGTGCATAGATCTTGATTTAATGGATTTTCAGATCCTGTTGTGTCTATTTTAGATAGTCACTAGATTATTTGAATGTGTGTTGAGTATTTTTGTTGAAATTTTGTTGCATTTTCTTCATGCTTCGGATCAACTTTTGAATGTAGACAGTTTTATGCATTTGATAAGAGGAAACACTTACTGAAAAAATTGGTCCATATGCTCTTGCATGCAAATTTACTAGAGAGTTGTATTTGGAATTTGTTTAGCCCTATACGTAGGAGGTTTTTTATGTAACATTTCTGCAACTACTAAGTTCTGTGCATGTTCTTTTTTTTTTTTAATCGTTAAACAAACTTAGATAAACTTTAAAGACTTGATGCCTTTTTTGAAAATTACCAGTAAAAATTTGAGATAAAAATCAAACAATTCTGCATAAAATCTTCTAATAGATGGTTTGCTATCCATGTGTTTGTTTTTGTGTAGGTCATGATTACAAGTGATTGTTGTGGTCACTTTGTGTTCGAAAACTTTGGTTTGCTATCCATGTGTTTATTTTTGTGTAGTCATGATTACAAGTGATTGTTGTGGTCACTTTGTGTTTCGAAAACTTTGGAATCCTCTGTAATCTTGAAGCTGATTCTTACTTCATAGTTGTCTCGCATGTTGCCACCAAAGTTTGAAAGGAGCGGAAGAGTGCCTATTACAGTCTGTCATGGTGTGTGTCAATCCATCAAGGCCTGGGCCACTGAATTCTCCACAAGAAGGAGATTTGTACAGAAGGGGGTTATGACTGAACAAAACGTAACGCAGGTGGTTGACAGTGAAATGTATCTTAAGACAAGTTCACAAATAAAGTTCTGTGCATGTTTGTATGTGTATGTGCATTTTAGGAACAGCTCATAGTTACGAACTGCCATGTGAATTGAAATTTAGGCATTAAGAATTCCTCCCATAATTTTCTGTGTATAAAATCAGATGACCCTTCTCCCCCTGTGACTTCATAGTAACAAGTTTTGAAAATCACGAGTGTTCCACAAGTGTTCTTTTTTCTGTCTTTTCTGACAGAATTCACTGATTGCTTCCTACCTTAGTTACTGCGACTACTACCGTCCACGCTTCTTCGTGTTGGAGAACGTGCGAAACTTTGTGTCCTTCAAACATAGCATGGTGCTGAAGCTGACGTTGCGCTGTCTTGTGCGAATGGGGTACCAGTGCACATTTGGCGTGCTGCAGGCTGGCAGTTATGGCGTGGCACAGACACGACGCAGTGGGAGATAGCAAATTATGGTTGTATTATATGAATTATTTGCCCGTAGCTCTGGTGTTACCATGGTAAAAACGAATTATTTGCACATGACTCTGAACTGTGCCGAAAACTTTCAGCATTGGAGCAGAAGTTGCTACCCTTTGATGAAGGACGCTTTCCTGAACTCCCTTTACCCACTCGTCCCGTGTCTTCCTTGGTGTGCCTGTTTGTTTGTTTGTTTGTCTGTCGGTGCCTCTGTCAGCCCACCTGCATGGTTCTAAGGTGTGGCACATTTTCAGAGCCATCATTCTGGCGGCAGCCCCAGGGGAGAAGTTACCTGCCTTCCCAGAGCCCCTGCACACCTTTGCACCACGCGCCATGCAGACCTCCGTCGTGGTGGACGACAAAAAGGTCGGTGAAGGAAATGAACAGCGCCTTAGGTCAGAGCTACTGGAATGAGAGCAAAGAGAACAGACAAAAGTCATCTTATCACCTCGAGTCAGGGTCAGGGAAGGAGATCAACAGTGCCTTTGGTCAGAGCTGTTTGAATGAGAGGAAAGAGAATTGAGAGAACGGACAGAATTTGTAATATCACCTGGAGTGAATAGACTCCAAATTAACCAACAAACGGTAGAAATTAAATCGGTTTCATGATGTTGATTTTAAAGTTGTCTTTTCTCTTTCCTTTCCTTTCCTTTTTTTTTTTTTTTTCCAGTTTATTCGTTTGGGCTAGAATTTATTAGACTTGATCTACAAGGTGAATATTTAGGGATGATTATTTTTTTTGCTGGGGGGGGGGGGGGAACGGAAGTCCCTCTTTTATGCAATATCCGTGGAGTTAAGAGCAGAAAATTATCATAACAGAGAAATGGGGAATAGAAAGGGGCAAGCGTCACAGTGTCAGTGTCTGCGCATTTCTCTTGAAGCATGGCAAGTAACAAAAATAATATGCTTTTGTTTTTAAACTCATCACAGCCTGTCTCTACTACTTCTTGACTCAAATACGCAAGCTGTGTATGTTTACCATGACTGCCTCACAGTTATTTGTGTTTTTGGAAACAAAGTAATGGGAGTGTTTTGTTTTTGTTTTAATTTAAATTCGGCGCGACTCTGATATGGTGACGATATGCAGTATTCAAAGCTTTTAAAATCCTCCAACAGTCATAGAATGACAAAGATGGGATTGAAATTATGGTCATGAGATGTCAATGTCCTCACGGAGGGGAGGGGGGGGGGGGGGGGGACTGGGTTGATTCAGTCTCATATTTTCTTCTAAGGTACATTTTTAAGAAAAGGCGAATGTGCATGAGCAGATAAGTCGCACTTATTCCAGGTTACTACTTATAACACCTGGCAAAACTCATGAGCAGATAAGTCGCACTTATTCCAGGTTACTACTTATAACACCTGGCAAAACTCTGAAAGTTTGGTCAGGGCAGTGAGAAAGCAGAGATGGGCAGTTTTTTTGTTGTTGTTTGTTTTGTTTTTGAGGTGTTTCTTTTTTTGTTGTTTTTGTTTGTTTTGTATTTGATTTTTGTGTTGTTCTGTCTCTCTGTTTCTGTGCAGAATTTGTATTGAGCGGCAACCATTTTGTTTCAGTTTAACTGTATTTCCCGGCTTGGAGCTGCCCCGTACCGTACGATTACAGTGCAGGATGCGATGAGTGATTTGCCGCCAATCAAAAATGGAGCCAAGGCAGAGGAGACGGCCTACAAGGGAGACACGCAGACCCACTTCCAAAGACTGGTAAAGAAGTTGTTGCAGTGGTGTTTCAATAAAATTCAGAAAAAATATCTTCCCTGTTAAAGCCCCTTCCTTGTAACAGTTTACGTTCATAGTTGCCAGCCATTTCTCTGAAGTTCCTTATTTCAGAAATCATTCCTGAAATGAATTTCGTGAAAAAAAGATATCCTGTATATTTTGTTTAAAATGGCATTGTGGACTTGAGGATTAGATTTTTTTTTTTTTTTTTGCCTATGGAGCTGCAAGTAATCCTGAATAAAGCACAAATGATGTTTATGTGAAAGTTGGCAGTGATATAGAAGAAACACTTTTTGATTTCCCCTACATGGGTGAGTAAGGGGTTAAAACGTTTTCAGTCAGAAGCCAGACTGCCCCCTCTTCAGCCCCACCCACCCCCTTCATCGACTGGTTCTTGAATTTTGGCTCCAGATGGTTTGCAGCTGTGAATGTGTTTTCTTTACTTGTTTTTCTTAGTACATGATTTACATCTAGAATAGATATCTGTTGACGGAGAAAAGCATGCATTATACGTGTATGTATGCAAAATCATATACTGTGTGTCGTCTCTCCCTCTCGTTCTCTTTCTATATGAAACAATCTTTCTGTATATAGATATTCTGCAATCCTTGTCTTTGAAGATTGTGTTTCTGATTCCTATTTTTTTCTGAAACTTAACGCCCGCACATGCTTGCGCTCACACATAAGCATCAAACAAGCAACTAATTGTACATAAATTACAATTTTAAAAATCCCAGGGAAACCATGCTTTGAAAAAAATAATGAATGAAATGAAATACCTGGAAGGTGTTATTAGACAAGAAAAGTGAAACTGAATGGGTCTGTACTTCCCCAGATCCGTGGCAAACAGTTGCAGCCTCTCCTGCGTGATCACATCTGTAAAGAGATGAGCCCTCTGGTGGCAGCACGCATGAGTTGCATCCCCTTGGCACCTGGATCAGACTGGCGAGACCTTCCGAACATCGTCTCTCGACTGTCGGATGGAACAAAGGCACAAAGCTGTGAGTGCTAGTAATCCCACTCTGTGTACGGAGGTGTGTGTGTGTGTGTGTGTGGGAGGGGGGGGTAGTGGCAGGAGAGAGTGTATGTTCTCATTTTTTCCCATTCTTAATTGTGAAATAATCTATTTAGAAAGATGTGTGTGATTTTTTTAAAAAAATGTTGAAAACTCTGTGCAAGCAAAATGCCTATGCAATGTTTACACAATTCTGACACATATGTTAGGGAGGGGGGGAGGGCACAGCTCTAATTTCTTTTCTTTTTTTTTTTTTTTTTTTTTTTTTTTGCTGTCCCAACCTCTGCGCTACCTCAGAGGCAGTGCACCCACGCCCCTCATTCCGACACCCCGTCCACAGCCATAGCCGGCTAGCCCCGCCGCAGCCCCAGCACCAGCAATCCACAGGGAGCAGTCAATGTCAAGTCGTCATGAGGCAACCCACCGGAGGAGACACTGCACTGCTGCCGAGTCACTTCGGTGGTGTTCAGTGGCGCCTGTTCTGATCTAACATACGCAGGACATCACCTACTAAACCCCCTACTGACGACAATAATTGCTTAGTCGCGGAGTCGGCGTGAGTGAGCTCTCCCTCCGGAGGGCGCCACCACGTCCGTCCAACGACAGCCCCCATGGACTCGCCGATACCGGTGACCCCGACAGAAGCAAACCAAGGCCACAGACGTGGAGAGGACATCGAAACTGAGGTCACCATGAGAGCAGGGCATGAAGGGCCACAGAATTTGAGACATTTTTTTTTTAATGCTGATCAATGGAATGAGGATGATTAAGATGATGCTACGGATTTCCATTTCGGTCTGAGACTACATGACAGGGCTGTACTCTACGCTTCCTTTCATAATATATCCTGGCGTCAACCAGGCCCGAGAGATACAGGCACCTGCAGTGTTGGTCATGAAATTTGAGCAACACTCTCAGAAAACGCATCCATTAAGTGGATGAAACTCGACTGTGTGGTTCCAGTCTTCCCAACTGAGTCCGCAGCAAACTCAACTCTGGGTAGGAGCCGGTCGGGGCAGAAAAAACCCACATGACTGATGGGATTCGAACCCACGACCTCCCAGCCGGGAGTCCGCGACGCTAACCACTTCGCCACGGCGGCTGGTACAGCTCTAATTTCTGTTTATGGAGGGTAAATAATAACCATTTTATGGATGGATTTGATCAAATGTATGTTGTATATAAACCAAATTACTGTTATCTTTATTTTATGTTAAATCTAACAGTATAAGGTTTTGCCCACTTGACCGTTTAAAACATGGACCAGGTTACCCAACCCTCTTATTTGTCTAACATAATGCACATCCCTCCCTCTCTTTCTTCAACTATTGTGAAACGCAGTTCAGATTACTCTTCATCGTCACATTCTTTCCATACCGTGTAAACATCATGTTGCATCATCTCTTCTCTTTTCACCCACCTCTCAATGTTGCGTCACAGAATCTACCCCCACACGACAAGCGCAACGGCAAGAGCAAAGACGGGAGTCTGCGCGGCGTGTGCAGCTGCGCCACAGGAGCCGCATGCGACCCGACAGACCGGCAGTTCAACACACTGATCCCATGGTGTCTGCCGCACACGGGCAACCGCCACAACCACTGGGCGGGGCTGTTTTGGTCGACTGCAGTGGGATGGCTTCTTCTCTACCACTGTCACCAACCCCGAGCCCATGGGAAAACAGGTAGGACAGGGACAGGTAGGACGGGTTTTAGCTAGCTGGGATGTAAATCAATCAAGGATAGACAAGAGTAAAATGCTGTAGAAGAAAAGAAAAAAAAAGACTTGTGAAGGAGAAGCATGGAGTTGAATTCCTTACTCAGAAGAAATTGTTATAAATAAGACAACAACAACAAAAGAAATGTTGCAGAACAGGATCAGTCTTGCTAGGATGGAAATTTAGCAAGATGGGCGACACTGAGAGGCTTCACCGAAACACTGGCGTACAGTGGGTGTATCTGCCAGCCCACCTTTTTTGATTTACCAGTTCATCCTTACCTGTTCCTGGCGCCCACCCACACCCTCCATCCCCACAATCTTGTGGGAAAAAAATTTCTTCCTTTTTTTCCACCCTGATATAGAAAAAAAAATGGAGCAAGTTACCAGTCCGTTTACAGATCTGCCCTTTTTTTTTTCTTTCTTTTTTTTTGTTGTACAGTTCAGTGTTTTTTTTGTTGTTGTCTGGAAAGGTCACTCCCACCCCCACCCCCATCCTTCCTCAAATCTGTTTCCCATGCTGATAACACTGCTTGAAGAGTTGTGACCATAGAGTGTTAGAGACATGATAGAAATGTGTTGAAGACGGAAAAGACATGACATTAGTGTGTTGGAGAGCTACGACGGTAGGATGTTGAGGAGATGACAGAAATGGTTTGGAAGAGACATAACCTTGATGTGTTGTCGCACCGTTTGTTCAGGGTCGCGTCCTCCACCGGAGCAGCACCGTGTTGTGAGCGTGAGGGAGTGTGCTCGCTCCCAGGGGTTTCCTGACACCTACCGCTTCTTTTGGGAACATCCTGGACAAACACCCACAGGTGAGTGTATGGCGTATTGACACTGCTGTGCATACATACACGTGAGTGTGTTGAAACGTTGAATCCAGGTATTTGCATGGAGATTAGATAGGTAGTGCACCTGGAGAAAATGGTGTTCTGGAAGCTGACATGCTGTTGATTCACATAGCTGTTGAAGTGCCCTTTTTAGCCTCTGGATATTCTGTAAAGGCAGGGTTTGGGTCTGAGGTGGACTCGCTTGTATGGCAGCATGACTTCCTGTAGGTTCTGATGGACAGTGAAAGTTTGGAGGCTGAGATCGTCAACAAATCAGTCATGAGACTTTAAAGATTTTAGCCTGAATTTAGGCTTTTTAACCCACTGCCTATCGCATCGACAGAGATTGACTGCGAGATTTCCTCTTTCTGAAAACCAGATTGAGATCAACTGCTGAATACTAGGTCGACTTTCACTTTTACTATAGCATATCCCAGAATGCAATTACAACAGAAGAGTCTTCCTGTTGGACTGTTTCCAGATTCCATTTGTTTTTTGTTGCAAGAGTTTTGGTGGATTAGATTTGCTGCTGTGAATTTTTGAGGTTGAGCTTTCTTCGCAAAGATTTTAAGGGATAATGGAGGATCAAGAAACTATGCAACTTCTAGAATTCATTTTCTGATATAATGGTGATGAAGAGAGTGTATTTGAGGGCTTTAGGTTGTTCCGGAAGGTTTCCGTACTTTGTTCCGAATTGGAAAATCACTATGTGCTCCTAATCCATGACATTTTGTGGGTTTAGTGAATTCAGGAAAAATTGTTTCAGCGCCCAGAACACTGAAGTAGAATTAGTCTGTTCTTTTTTTCCCTCACGTACCAGTTCACTATATATGGGGGAAAAAAATGACTTTTTGTGATGGAGCGATGTCTTTGAAATTTTTTCATCAATTTATGCAGTTGATGAGTAAAAAGGAAATTTGTTATTGAGGTTTCTTTAGGGTGAGTGTATTTGTGTTGCTGAGTTACCTCAATCAGCAAGGTATTCTCAAAGTCATGTAGCACATAGCCATGAGGTAGGCAGAGGGTTAAAGGTCTTCAGGACCATTCTTGAATTTTGCATGAATCTGCTGAGAAAATGTGGGGTATATTGCAAGATTAAGACCAACAGGTTTAAGGTTCACACTCTAGTCCTTGTGAAAACCTTGTTTTCCTTCAAAAGTCCGTTAATTGTTGGATTTGTGTATGGTGCAGAAAACATCAGTCTCACTTCAAACTGTCGGGCGTTTTCCAGGTGGGCAATGCAGTTACCCCCTCCTCTTGCCAAGTGCATCGGGCAGGAGCTTCGCAGAAGTCTGCAGTGGAAGGTAGTGCAGGACAGAAACAAGGAGAAGGCTGAATCCGTGGAAGAGAAATCATCAACAGCTGCAATGGAGACTGACGTGAACGACTCCAAAACTGCAGGCCGAAGCTCTTCAGTGAAGACAGAAAGTAATTCAGGGAGGGAGGACCTGAGAAAAGAGGGTTCGTCGAGAAAGGAGGAGGAGGAGGAGAAGATGGAGGATGTAAAGACTGGAGATCTGTCAGAAGAAACCTGGCTCATCAGGCGTGAAGTCAAATTGAAACAGAAGGGAGAACACCCTTGTTCGCTCACATCTTCACTCACATCTATCCTGAACGACTGTGGTAGACGCCTGTTCTCTCAAGTGTACAGATAGGAGTGGATTGTCCATCTCTTCTCTCTTCGTTGTCATTTTGATTGTGGTGTTCTTGCGACCCTCTTTTCTTTTGCGACTGGGATTCAGGCAAGGTTCGGTGCACAATGTAAGCTCAAGGGTTTGTTTTATTGTAGGTTACTAACCTTTTATGGATTTTGATATGTTCAATTTAATGGTGAGAAGTGGTGTTATTTTGGAGAGCTTAGCATTAGATCAGTGGTGGGTAGAGTTTTTGTTGTTGTAGTTTTTAGGTGTAGATTTTAGTCGCTGGCTTTTTGTTGTTGTTTTTTTAATCATTACATTCATAAGTATACAAAGCAGTTATTTTTATCCATTCAACAGGATGTAAGGATTATTCTGGGCGTTCAGGTGCTTTTGAATTCTGTTTGACTCCCTCAGTACGTTTTCAAGTGTATGTAGTTTGTGTTTGAAGAGAAAGGTGTGTGTGTGGGGGAGGGGGGGGCGGGGGGGGGGGGGGGGGGGGGGGTTTGAGTGTTTAGATGTAGGTAGGTCCAGCCATTTTTTAAACTTGAAAAAATATGGAATGTTTTTGTATTTTTCAAAAGACCCATTAAAAGTGATATACATGCAAAATTTCAAGGCCATGGGTTTAATAGTTTTTGAGATATTGAGCTTTAAAATTTGGTTAAAAAATGGCGTTTTTCCCGTTTTGGCCAGAGGGCCATGTTTGGACCCTCATATCTTCTGAACTATTCACCCAATATGCTCTCAGATTGGCAGAGTTAGTATTTGTGATGGATACACTGAGCCTATTTTTTTCCAGAGCTCAGTGATTATTAATTTTTTAGCTGTGCCTCTTCAAAAATGACTAAAATGCTAATTTGTCAACGTGTCATTTAGTGGCAAACACAGGGTACCGTTACTTAATGACCCATAACTCAGGAATGACACATGCTACAGACAAAGTAGAGGTATCAAAATAATCAGCATTGAAGAGGAATCTAAAGGTAAAAAACATCCATGAGTTTATACCTTCACCTTTATGTACAAAATACATCAAAGTAAACAAAATCACCACATTCCACATATATTCTGTCATTATCACGGGGACAGAATCAAATGCTCAAGAATTTCAGCAAGCAAATATGGTCCAAATAACAGGCAAATATATGTCCAAATGGAACAGCAAATCACAACTGTCTTTAAAAACTTCAAATACCAGAAAAATCTCACACCTTTCCATGTCTTGTTTTTCAGTCAGCTCACCATCACGGCAAAACTGGCCATCTCCATTTTGTGCCCCAAAATTAACAGTACTTTTTAACATACTGTTTGTATCTTCTGTTCAGGGTTCCCCACTGGGTAAAGTCAATGCTCCAAACTCTGTTCTTTGGTAAAATGTTGAAGTCTGAATAAAAGACATATATATTTACTTGCAACTTCCCCAATGGAGTCTGACACGGCCATCTGAATAGGTTTTCTGTTCCTTTCTGGTCCATGAGGAAATACAAGCAAGGTCAGGTCTAACAATGTCTAGTACTTGACCAATGTAAAATGCATCATCATAGAAAACTGCTACTGACTGTCCCTGGCCTGAGAAAATTGAATGGAAATTCACAGTCTGATTCATCATCTGAAGACTGATGAAAAAATTCATTTCATGTTCCAAAAGTGCTGAATTATCTGGCTCTTGTGGTTCTTCTTTGGACCAATTCTCTCGGCAGCAGCTGGTATGGTCATCTTCTGAAATTTATTACACACACACACACACACACGCATCATCGCGGCATGCATGCACATGTGATGTGCACACACACACACCACACACACACACACCACACACACACACACAATTTTAAATTGAGCCACAGTTAATAACCTGGACATTTGTTTTGATCATATCAATGATGAAAATGGAATGTTTTGAATTCAGAGACTGTGAATGAAGTGCATGATAATTTGAAGAACATGTTTTTTATACCAAGTTCTATAATTTATGGATGATTAACAGTTAAAACCACACATTGCCTCAATTTTCAACAACTTTTAAGTGAATGCTATCAGCTACACACACACACACACACACACACACACACCACACAATCAGCTGTCACTTTATAATACATGCTCCAAGATTCCAAATTCAGATTTTCTTGGTCCTATCTTTTAGTTCATAGCCACAATCATACTGCAGCTTCAAGCTAACATTCTCTTAATTAGTTAATGAGTATATTTTTTATTTACTTTTTAGTTTTTTTTTAATTTTCCTTTTATCTCATTTATTTATCAATTTGATTTTATTAATTCACTGATTCATTTTGGTACAACAGCACTGCAATTAGTGCAAATTAATCAATACACGCCTTGGCTTAAGGCTGTGTCAGACCAATTGACATAGGCCAGAACACAAGGCTACATCAAAATGTTGTTATGCTCTGCATAGTTATGTGGGGATTGTCTTCAGTCATGACAAGCTCCTAGCATAACATTATCAGTCTCCCAAATCCCCGAAGTCGGAGTGTGGCTGCCCATGTGGCGGGGGTAATAAAAAACGGTCACACACGTAATGTTCTCATCCCAGCTGATGCATTTGTGCCGTAGTGTTCAAATGCTTCGGCTGTTCGGATGATCCCTGGAGTCTTTTAGCCAGGTTTACGACAACAACAACAATCTAATACATCTGCTACTTTCAATTTTCATTGAGGTCTGAAACCCGAGTTATTGTCCTGTCGAAGTTACAGTTGCCAAATTTTAATCTTATTCGTAATTTTCATTCTAGACAAAAATCATAAAGCTTCTAAAATGAAATCTGAACGAGACTGGGGAAAAGTTATTCTATGAAATTGTTTTAAAACTAAAAGGTTGATCACCCATTGCAACCATTAGTACCGATCACGGGAGCTAACAACCACTCGACCGAGCACATGTCTCCCGTTGTCCGATGAAAAAAAAATCACTTCTAAAATAATTTCCAGAGTTAAGAAACACGAATTCCTTTTAAATAACAGGGCAAGAGTTTAAACAAATGAATCGTTCGCATACTTACCAAGATCACGCTCAAGACTGTTGAGATCCATCGGTTTCAACTCGCCACTCGACTCGAACATCGTGTCGGCTTCGTACCCCCCCGTTGTCGGAATGCTGAATGCCGATTGGACTACGGGGTTCTCCCTTTATCCTGGCCGGAACTTATACACACAGCAGCTGTGCATCTTATATACACGAACGAAAAGAGCATCGATTTTTCTACAAAACGAGTGGTCCTTTAACATGTTTCGTTCAGAATTACCGATATTGCCATGCTTCTAAAGTTTATGCTAGTCTTTCGGCACAAAATTTACGGCACTTAATAAGAAGGAACTATGACGAAATTTATACCATTCGATTTCTGCAGGCTTTTCTGTTTCATATGGTACCAACTCGTCGCTGTGCATATAGTTTGTCAAGTTTCCGAACACTTTCCGGATGTTGTTGTTTGCGGGTCACGGATAGCCCGCGGCGTGAATCGTTGCACAAGGTCGCCGACGCGGGTGTTTGGTTTGTGTGTTCAGATCGTTCACATAAAAGCACACTTCTTTCATACCATAAAAAAAACACACAGACTTCATGTTAGAGGTTCATTTTAGATGTGGAGATATTTTTATTTGACAGTGTTGAGTAGTTGAGGAGTATGCACAAGTTGAAATTGGCAGTTTTCTCCTGTTCTGCTGCCTGTTAGCCGTGGCTACTGTTAGGCTGGACCTACCTATTAGATGATCAGAGTGCATCAATTTCTTCACTTTGGTTTTTTTTTCTTTTTTCTTTCTTTTCTTTATGTTTTTTTTTTCTTTCCCCCTCTCCCTGCATACATTTACTTTCGTATCTCTTCTCCCCTTTGCGCCTTCTTATCAAATTAAGGCGATAACATCAGTTTGAAGTGAACATGCTGAACAATTTCAGCTGATCGTGAGGTTCCATCATGACAGAAATTGTTGTTGCTGTTTCACTTACTTACTTTTGCAGGTTTATGATTTTTTTTAAGGTTGAGTGTTTTATATCGGCATGATAATAGAGACAAGGGATCTTGAATCAACAGGATAAAATTGAACATTTTGGCTCATTGTTACGATAGTCCTGACATTTTTGGAATCAGGATATGTACATGATGTCAGCTGGAGCGTGGACATTATGTAACTGAGCATGAAAGTGTGCATGTATGGCTTGCCTTTGTATAGACACTATATCATAAGACCACAGTACTGTTGTTGTTTGCGGAGTTTTTTGTTTTGTTTTGTTTTTTAGGGGTGTATTATTTTGTTCATTACTTCGCTGTTTCTGTGTGGGTGTGTGTTTCAGGAGGGGCTGGTGGAGTGGTGGGGAAGAGGTTTAGTCTTTTCCAGTTCCTGTGTTAAAGCGATTTCTTTGAAGTCAATGTTGTTAACATAATTCTTGAATGAAGAGAACACAAACACAATGTAATAAGAAATGGAAATCCGTTAGCATCATCTTAATCATCCTCATTCCCATTGATCAGCATTTAAAAAAAAAATGTCTCAGATTCTGTGGCCCTTCATGCCCTGCTCTCATGGTGACCTCAGTTTCGATGTCCTCTCCGCGTCTGTGGCCTTGGTTTGCTTCCGTCGGGGTCACCGGTATCGGCGAGTCCATGGGGGCTGTCGTTGGACGGGCGTGAGGGCGCCCTCCGGGGGGAGAGCTCACTCACGCCGGCTCCGCGACCAAGCAGTTAATGTCGTCAGTAGGGGGCTTGGTAGGTGGTGTCCTGCGTATGTTAGATCAGAACAGGCGCCACTGAACGCCACCGAGGTGACTCGGCAGCAGTGCAGTGTCTCCTCCGGTGGGTTGCCTCATGACGACTTGACATTGACTGCTCCCTGTGGATTGCTGGTGCCGGGGCTGCGGCGGGGCCAGCCGGGCTGTGGCTGTGGACGGGGTGTCAGAATGGGCGGCGTGGGTGCACTGCCTCTGAGGTAGCGCAGAGGTTGGGACAGCAGACCTGTTTACTCTTACGATTTTGCCGTAATTTTTACGGGAAAAAATCGAAATTACGGTAATTACGGCCAAAAAAAATTATTACGGGAAAAAAAAAAAAAAAATCTTAAACGCAAAGTTTCTTTTGCTACGATTCCGGTCAAAAGGCAAACAGCATTGAAGCGTTTCCCAGCGTGCCTTGCGTCTTATCCTTTGCAAAGATGGCGACGAAGCGAACACGCGCGCCCACGGCTGGTTCATCCAAATGTTCAAAAGTTCGGCAACAGTTCCGTGAATCATACCTGAAGACGCCTGGAATACAGAGATCGTCACTTGGCGAAGAGTATGCCTTCTGTGGTTACTGTTCATCGGATTTTTCTATCGCGCATTCAGGCCAGTATGACATAGAGTTACACTGCAAAACGAAAAAACACCTGAAGTACGTTGAAACGAAGAAAGATGCCGAGTCTTCACAGAAACTGACATCGTTTTTCACGACTGAAAGAAGAATACCAAAAAGGAGTTCGATGATTTGTCTGTCATAAGGGCAGAAGCAATGGTAGCGGAAACCTTGGTGAAAATGAACGTGCCATTGTCTGTGTCTGATGTTATCATTGTGGTGTTTCCAAGTTCACAAAGCATGAACTTGACTTCAGAGTGCCTGCTAGCTGAACAACATATAGTGACTTGCAACATTAGTATACTTATAAACAGTATTCAAGAGTGGCTTCTTCATCATAAAGTGATTTGTGTGTATGAAATACAAGGATACTCCCACTCCCAGTTGTGGTGTTTACAAGTTCAAGCATGAAACAGACTTGAGAGTGCCTGGTAGCTGAACAATTTGAAGGTAACTGGTAAGTAAAGTGTTATTAAAAATTAAATACTATAATTGTATAATTAACCAAAGTCTTGTTATTATGGTATAAATGCTTTACATTTGATATACATGTGTAAGTGCAAAAAGTCGCTAAATATTGCGATTATGAAAATTACAGGTTTTTTTCTGAAATTACAGGTTTTTTTATGAGACATTACAGGTACACGAAATTCGGGTAAAACAGGTCTGGGACAGCAAAAAAAAAAAAACCACACACACACAATGTAATAAGCATTATGAAAGGAAAGAAATGTAGTTTATGACAACATCAATTATAATTAGAAAGATGTGTGGCGGAACAATTCATTCTTTTGCAAATTTGAATTTTGTATGAGTATGAAGTCATGTTTTTAATTAACTTGAAAATCTTCAATGAAGACCACTTTTTATTCAGCTCATGAAAAATTTGCCGTCATTGCTTTAGGTCAGTAATACCATCAAGTCCAACTCAAGTTAATTGGTTCTTTTTTTTTCTTCTTTTTTTTTGTGTGCCAAGATCACTGTATGGAATAGCTGAGACCTTGAGAATTCCGTAAGTTTACACCTGTGCAGCTGGTTGAATGATTGGAAATGAATTGTTTACAATGAACTGTCAGCAAAAGGGAAAAAAAGTTTGATATTCCATGAATGGAAGGGGTTTTTGTTGTTGTTTTTTGCTGAATAGGTTTCATTTTTATCCATGCTCAATGGTTTTAAACTTTAAAATATACACATGAGCTTGTATTTGTGCAATGCAGACAGTGACAAACAGTAACACATACACACTTACAAGTGCACATACTTTGTCATACATCGAATTAAATCAAAGAGTTGATCAAATTCAAGATTGTGAGGATTGAGATGTTGATTATGAATAATAAACTAAAGGAAAATATTTCTCAGCATATGTTTTTAGTATCAACACAGTAAAATCGCCACATGTTAAATTGTTATAATCCAGCCATGAAATTTCAAATGAATAGATCTAGTTGCAAAGCGAGACGACTGCAGGCGGAAATCTAAAACAAATCTTAAATAAATGTTAGCGAACCGCCCAGAGAACGTGGACAAACGAGTTACAAGACAAAACACGACGCGTTTCGACCTCTTAGGTCTTCGTCTGGTGATAATTTAAACGAATAAAACAACGAAAATTCACTTAGCTTTGGTCGCTTCAGATCGCTCAGGCTTCAGCGCAAGGAAGAAGGCGTAGTTTAGATTTTCAGGAATAGTGAAAATCTCATTGTCACAATTTTTCCGATTCTCAGCGAGTGAACTGGTAAATTCAGTCGCTCAAATGTTTTATTATCTTCCATTTCAGTGATTTATTATTCATTATATGCCTAACTTTGTAGTTAAGCCTTTTTTGTCTCGGTACCTTCATTTCAACACAGCCGCCACAGCAGATAAAATTTTATTATTTCTACCAGCACATGGCTTGGGAGGGGGGGTGAATACCTCCTCTTTTTCTAGAAAAGAGACATTTTAACTTAATGTATACAGTGCGTTTACGGGCAAAGCTAATTTAAGCACAGTCCCTACCGATTCATGAAAGTTTAGGGGTGTGGCAAAATCAATTTAAATGACCTCGACTGTGCAGCAGGAGCTGTGATGACAGAAGAAGGGATTTGGTCAACAACAAATCAAATGTGACCAATATACACAATCTTCAGTATAACTGTCATTCATACAGCTGGCTGTGCTCATTTGACCTCGCACATAGCATTTAGAATGCCACCAGACAGTGTATTCGCTCACTTTCTTGCACTCACGATTTCTGTTGGAGCACAAATCAGGACAGCTCTGTGTCGTCTTTGTTGGAGGCGGCTTCATTTGCTGTGTTCCCCGGTGCCTTGTTGAATCTGTTTGTTTGAGAGGAATGGTTGAAGGATTGAATGAGGGAGAGGAGATTCGAGCTCATGACAACCTAGTAAAAAAAAATTGTTTTGTTTTGTTTTGGGGAGGGGTTGGATGGTTTTTAAACCAGGGTAAGGCTGGTGTTTTGGGGGAGGAGGTGAGGGGGTTGTCTTTCTGTAATTTTCCCAAACTCGGTCGATCCCTGTGTGGTAGATCTAATCTTTTTTTTTTTTCAGATTCTTTTTTTTTTTATTGATAAAATGCATTCAATAAGAAATTGGCTGCGGTTTCGTGTGGACTTGCATGCCTCACCCATCACCCTTTCAATGATACAGGATAGAATCTCAAGCAGTTTTGAACGGCCTTTAAAGGAGGGCCATGATTTTGTGTGTGTGTGTGTGTGTGGATGCATGCAGTTGACAAACTTTCTTTTTAATCACAAAGAAAAAAGGAAAGAAGAACGTTACCAAATCTACAACTTTGATTTCTGGTGGATTAGTGACCAAGGTAGTGCTCTCCCATGCCCCCCCCCCTCTTTTCCTTCCCTTCTCCTTTTTCTCCCAATACCACCTTTTTATCCTTTTTTTTTGTTGTGTGTGTGATTTTAAAGGGTGGTGGTGGTGGTTTATATGAAAGTGAAGATTTTAAGGCAGGATGTTTTACGGTTCAGGTTTACTAATAGATTTTGTTTTGTGTGTAGTTCAGCATGAATATTTGACAGATTCTGGACTTGACTGTGGCATACTTTCTTGCAGGCACGTTCCTTTTACCCTTTTTCTCCCCACCTTTTTTTTAATTTTTTATAGATATTATATTGACTGGTCTTTCTTCATTTGTTCATATCTGCTGACATATTCTTCTGGTTTGTCTCTTTTAATTTTTTTTTTTCTCTCTCACTGATTTACTCTCTCTTTTTTTGTTAAACTTGCATATTCAAGGGAGGCTTTCAGTCAAAAGGGTATTCAGCCACTGAGCTGAGGGTTGTTCTGAGTTTAAACCAAATATGGGGCAGATTGTTGTACCTTGAAAACCTTTTGTACACCTAGCAGTAAATCGGAATTCTGTTCAGGGAAGATCGAAGCAACAAGACGGTTTTTAGCTGTGTTCCACATGAAGCCGTGAGCTAGACATGGTGAACTTAAAACATTTCACTGCCCCTTTGACTATTACCCTATGGAATTTTAACCTTAAATCTTGGGTATTTCATCATAACCTTACAGCCAGATGAAGTTTTTAAAAATATTATTTTGACATTGCTGATTGACATTAACCATTTAACACCCAACTGCTTTTTCAAGGAAATTTGTTTTGTATTTATTCATTTGTATTTACTGTGTGTGTGGTGGCTCTTTTTTAAAATTGGGGATGGGGGGTGTAATTTTTCAGATCAGAACTGTATGAACTGCTTGTGATGTATGAAGAGTTGAAGAAATATCTTTTCACGTGTAAAGCATAGTACATGTATCTGAAATGAATGTTCTGATTGCATTACGTTCCTTATGAATGAACAGGATGTGAAAGGTTTGTTGCATACCTCAGCATAGCATATTAAGATTTTTATACTGGGCAAGTATATAACACTGAATTATTTTTAATGAACTGTATGACAAGATGATTTATGTGTTCGTTTTATATTTTGTAAATGGTATATTCTTAATAACCAAACCATAGTGTGTACATAGTATATCAATGGCATATGATGCATGAATAAAGTTTCAAGCTGAAATTTGTGTTGTATCACAGTATGTCATGATTTTGTTGCCTGTCATTATGTTACTTACGTACAGTTCAGAATGTAATGGCTCTCTCTTTCCAATACTTTCTCTTTGTTGTTTTTGTCGTACCCTGGCTAAAAGACTCCAGGGATCATCTGAACAGCCGAAAGTACTTGGAACACTATGGCACACATGCATCAGCTAGGGATGAGAACATTTTGTGTGTGACCATTTGTTATTACCCTGCTACGTGGGCAGCCACACTCAGACTTCGAGGGATTTTGGAGACTGATAATGTTATGCTAGGAGCTTTTCACGACTGAAGACAATCCCTGCATAACTATGCAGAGCATAACAACATTTTGATGTAGCATTGGTGTTCTAGCCTATGTCAGTTGGACTGACACAGCCTTAAGCCAAGGCGGACTTTCTCTTTAGCCGTCTTGGGTTTATGAGGACATGCATACTCTGTATTTTTCTTGTCGCTTATGTGTGATTTCATTTTTCACAGATGTATTCAATATTACTTCAGATTTATGCTTTGAATATTGTAATTTCAGCTTTTAAGCGCTTGCAGACAAAGCTTATATCTTTTTTCCAGATAATCTTTTGCATCTGTTGGCAGTTTGTATTCATTGATAATATATATATATATATATATTGTTTTTTTGTGTGTGATAAATTTGAACATTAGAATAAAGCAGAAATATATCGTACATATGTTTAGCACTGTCAAAAATTACATAGATCATCATCTTGTACATCGACAAGCATGACATCCACATCAAATAAAAACATGTACATTCAGTTCAGTTCACACACACACAGGCATTTCCTCAACCATGTTGTTTTTTTTTTTGTTCTTGTAAATATTGCCATGACTATCCATGGAACTCGGACCTGCTCTTTAGATTTAGATCTGTGGTCATAATGCCTGACTCGGTGTCCTTGTTTTCCCATAAACATCCGTCGCAAAGCACTTGCACCACAAAACTTGTCCTCCCCTCTTTAGCATGCGCAATATGCCTGCATATATATATAGAGAGAGAGAGAGAACACGCACATGCACACACAAGCTTACATGAAACAATTTTTTTTTTTTTAAAACTTTTTTATTCAAGTTTTTTTTTTTTTTTACATAAACACAGTAACAAACATGACAAAAGATAATAACAAGAAAAATAATAATAATGATAATAATAATATTGTTGATAATAATAATCACATAAAGGAAAATATAATAAAAAAGCATAAAAAACACAGCAGCCATGTCAATTATTGCAGTTATGTGGGCCCATTTAGGGGCTAATTAATTTAGTGTAGAAATGACATCAGCAATAACAGGTAATGATAGAAGCAACAATTCTTTCAACATGTATAGAGCTGATCCTTTCAACATGTTGAAAGAAAACTCGTGGAGAGCGTGGCAGCAGAGAGTCCTCAGAAGAGAAGCCCCCTTCAAGCAAGTGTTTCGGCCCTTATCTCCTGATCACTCTAGGGGGTTGGGCCACACCCGTTCATGACTCCGATGTCCCTCTGCTGCCCCTTTTTTTCCCCCATCTTGGGACGAGCCATGGCTGGGATTCGAACCCATGACCCTCTGGACATGCTCATTTTCTACTTAATGACTCGCGCTTTAACCACTGAGCCACAGGGACACCTGATATTTGTAGGGAAATTAAGCCTTATGAAGTTCACTTTTGTTCCTCCTTGACCAGATCCAGCTTGAACACCTCTCTGCCGCTTCTGCCATTGCTTTCAGGGCTCTGGTTTTTCCTTCCCTGCAACTGAGAGCTGTTTCATGAGGCTGTATGCAGACGTTCCTACAATCCCCTAGCTCCAATTTCTGCAGTGAGGACTTTGACCTGATAGCCTTCTCTCCTCAGGCTGTTTGCCAGATCAGCATACTTTTCAGTCTTGTAGATTTGAGCTGCCTCCATTCTGTTCTCATAGGGCACCGTGAGCTCGATCATGATCAGCTGCTTGTTGACTTAGAGTGGACTACTATGTCTGGTCTCATGCCACTCTTGCTGATGATCTCTGGGTGACTCTTCCATTCTGGAGGTCTGCAGTGCACTCCCAGTCATCTGCCCCATCCAGCAGACTCTGCCTGCATGTTTCGAGTGGCACTGTTGTTTCTTGGCCATGATTTGCTGCCTCCTGCCGTGAAGAATGTTGCGGGTGCTTTTGGAGTCCTGATTCTCCCTTTTGTGGTTGTTGGTACTAGCCCAACTACTTGTACAATTTCTTTGAGCACTTGGTTGTGCCTCCATGTGTAACCTTCCTTGAGCCAGGCTACTTTACATGAGCTTAGAACATGCTCCACTGTTTGTTTTTCATGGCAGAGGGGGGCATGCAGGATCGTCTGTTTTCCCCCACTTCACCAGGTTTGCATTTGAGGGCAGAAGGTCATATGCAGATCTGAGAATGAAGCTGATCCTGAGAGGGGCCATGTGCCAAATGTCATTCCAAGTTAGACTTCTTTGGAGTGCATTCTCCCACGTTGTCCATTGCCCTTGCTGGCTCTGCTGGACTGTATTTTGGAGTCTTTTTTGGTCTTCTTCTTTTCTCATCACCTGAATCATCAGGGATGAAAACTCCTCCGCCGTCTCCGCCGTTATTTTTCGCATCTCCGCCAAAAGAAAAAGTCTCCGCGAAAAATTATTCGAAGAATGATGCTCAGAAACGATCTCAACTTGTCTGCACAGCGAATTTCTTCTCTGTCGGTAATGTACTCAAACGGCGTAGTTCTCATTCTGTTTCCTTCCAGTATCATTTATCATCATGGCGTCGATTCACAGTGAGAGTTTGCCGCTAGTGAGTGCAAACAAAACGAAAAAAAAGAAAAGAAAGAAGTACGTGAACCACTAGAAGACCGAGTGGCAGCAGAAGGACGTGTGTGGACCGCAGAGTCGCGGATGCAATAAGAAAACATGACAAAGACGGCGAATTTGAAGTGTTTTGCGAGCCATTGCCAAAAACGTGTCTACTTTGGTAGTCGTGGCTTTGTGGCAATCAGAGATCACATCGAGCGTCCCAGTCACCACAGAAAATGTGTGTGTTTCCCACACCATTACGGCATGTTTTCAGATCATTGGGTATGCAACAACTACGTTTAATTATCCAAAGATAGTTTGACACCTACTCTAAGTACTTCCACTCGTAGAGTCTTCAAAGCAAGGGAAAAACGTCAAAGTGACGAAAAGAATAAAAAGAACAAATGACATCAAAATAAACTGATGTCACAACAGTATTGTGTAACACTTTTCCCCTGGTATAATGCAAACGTTTGCTACATTTGTTAGGTGTCTGCTAACAGCCCCCCTATGAAATCCTTTTCCAACAGCCCACTCCCCCCACTACCTGTACTTTCTCTACTCCTCCTCCTTCTCCCCCAACCCCCACCCTCAACCCCACAACACGCATAACCCCACACACTCGCCCCCTCACCCCCACCTCACCCCCCCCCCCCCCCCCCCACACACACACACAACACACAATCAACCCCACCCCCCCCCCCCCACACACACACACACACTTGTCAAGAGGGGGGGGGGGGGATATGATTAGTTGTAAGAGGGAAGTTGGGGGGGGGGGTGTAACTGTTGTGACATCAGTTGTTTTTATGTCATTTGTTCTTTTATGTTCTTTTTTGTGTTTAGTGTTTCCTGACGAAGGGTCTAAGGCCCAAAAGCTTCAGTTTTTTTTTTTTAAGGACTCAAAGTAATCATTTTCATACTGTGTTTATTGAAGTCCAGCAGTCGTTTTCATACATCTGATTTACTTAGTTGATTTCCCACTCTGATTTACTTATCTACAGGCCTTATTCTTTATGTCCTGAAAGCACTGTTTGTCAAATTTCTTTAGCTAGAGTTCTGAGATTCATCATACTAAATGTTTGTCTCAATTGACATAGTTTTCTTCCACATCAGTCTCAGTCTTCATGGTGTTGAAAGCTGATCAATAGAATGAGTTGTTTAGAAGCAAGAAAGTGATTTCTAAAGATTTTTATGCATATTTAATACAAAATATGCTTCAGCTTCAGGGGGCACCGCCCCCTGACCCCCGCTGGGCTGTTGCCCATGTAACCCCACTGGGGGCCCATGGATGAACCCCCAGATCCCCGCCAATCTCCTCTTTTTTTAAAAAAACTGTTTTCATCCCTGATCATCATGTCTCTTTTGGCTTTTCCTTTGGCCTTTGACCACCATTCAGTTTTGGTCACCCCCAGTCCTTGTCTGTTGGTCTGTGTGTGTCCTGTTATTTCTCTGATCTTGAGACTTTCTTTTGCAGAATCCATCGCCTCTTGAACTTTCCATTTCTGCCTGTCTTCAGCTGGGGCTTGATTGCTTCTACCACCTTGTCTCCTGAGTCCTCCAGCATGCTTTGAAGTCTGATCTTCCCTGCTTTGTATTCCTCCAGGATGGATTTCAGTGGTAGTTTGAGCTTTGCTTGGCGACAGTACAGCGCGATGTCAGTCAGACGGGTGGGACACCAAGCCATTTCCTTGTGAACTTGTTGATTTTGGCTTCCATGCCTCCACTGTGCTGGTGCAGATGTCGTATATCATCAGAGGCCCATAGGAGCTTTGGTATCAGCATGAACTGCAGACACCGACCTTGTATTTGCCAGGGAGCCCACACTGGTCAATGGTCTCCAAGCCTTCTTCCGCCATCTGCTTGGTTTCTTTTGCTCTTTGTGTGTCTTTCAGCGTATCATCATACCATCTTCCAAGGCTCTTGACTGGTTCTCTGTGACTGTTGGAATGGCCTGTTGGCAACACTGAAGACCACAGATTCGGCCACTTTTCCTTTCCTCAGTGAGAGACTCCGTGATTTCTTTGGCTTGAACTTCATTCTGGATGAGGCAACTATGTCGTCCAGCCTCTCCAGCACATGGCGTGTCTCGTCTTCACTGGATGAAATCACTGTAGTGTCATCCATGAAGGCCTTGAGAGGAGCATCTTGTATCCATTGCCAAGGTCTGTTTGTCTCGCGTTTGTTTGTGCTGCTTTCAAGATGAGTTCCATTGCCAGCACGAACAGTATCGGGGAAAATTGCACAGCCCATGCAATGCCCACTTCCAAGTTGATCCAATCAGTTGTGTACTCCTTGGTAGAGAACCGCATTGAGAAGCCATTGAAGTACTTCTTAAGCATGTCGCGGATGTTCTTTGGCACATGGTACATCTCAAGAGCCAACTGTATCATCTCATGGGCACAGATCCATAAGCGTTTGCCAATCAAGCCACACAACGTCCAGGTCTCTCTTTTCTGTTTTTGCTTTTTGGATTGCGTCCCAGATCATTGTGGCGTGTTCTACACAGCCAGCCACGCCTGGGATGCCACCTTTCTGGACTGACACATCCAAGTACTTGTTTTCCATCAGGTACTTGGTCAGCCTTGCTGCCATGACAGAGAAGAAGATTTTCCCTTCGACGTTCAGTAGTGATATTGGCCTGAACAGGCTGATGTCACTTGAGTTTTGCTCTTTGGGGATGTACACACCATCTGCCGTCATCCACTGGCCGCTGATCTTCTGGTTTCTCCAAGCCGATCGCAGCAGCCTGTGGAGCCACACTCCAGCACCTTGGGACATTTCTGTAAAGCGGTAAGGTATTCCGTTTGGCCCTGGTGATGATTTGGCTCTGGCTTTGTCGACCACCTCTCTGATTTCGGCCAACGTTGGAGGCTTGCCATTGAACTGTTCCTCAGGGTTGGTTGGCCACACCAGATCTTGAATGTCGAGTGGTGCTTTGCTCTGTGAGTCAGAGTATGTTTTCCTCAGATGCTGCTCAAGAACTCCTTTGCAGGGGGGAAAGTTACCGCTCGGAAATCGGAAAATCCTTATTTTGGAAATTTACAAATCGAATTTCCTTAATTTCGAAAAAATTTTTTTATTCCGTTCCGTTTTTTCCGACCAGCAACTCCACTACCCAATCAAAGTTTCGACTTCGCGCCGTTCCGTATTATCCGATCGACCGGACCGAAGGTTGGTTTCCGTTTTGTTTTCGCCAGTGCCTGTGACCACCACACGTGTTCTTCCCGCCTGTTTTCTTCTGTGTGTTGGATGCTTTCGCGGAAAAATCGCGATGCTTTACATAAATGAAGGCGACAAGCAAGCCAGTGAAGTGGATAGCGGCGTAAAAAACAAATGGAGGGAATTGGCTGGACGAGAGAGGCCCAAACAAAGACGGCGAAATCGGCAAAGGGAGGAACATCGTGTGTGGTGTCGGAAAACGGAAAGGCCCGGAGAGTGTTTTTGCGTCGCGTGCGGGAAGGTTATCAAATACAGCAGCACTGGAAAAAGGCTGCTTTTGGACCATTCCAAGCATCCCCATCTCAATTCCCATGTATATCCTCGGGATGTTGCACTTGAAAAAGACAAAGTCTCTGAAACCCCTGGCATAATGTAAGTCCAATATTCATGGGAAGTGTCTCCCTCGTGTCCCTGAGACAGGATGGGGACCAAACCACATTTGTGGTTTGTCTGCCGAAGCAGGTACCTAAGGTCAACTTGAGAGAAAAGGAATCTGTAAAAGAAAATCAGTCACAAAAGAGTCTGATATAAGAAGTTTCTTTTCCAAAAAACGTAGCAAAACTGAATAATGTTGTGCAGATGCTTTAAATTATCATGATGTTTGTCAGCTAAGCCCACAAAGCATCTTTATTAATTGATGCATTTCTTGATTAAATATTCTGTATTTTGACTTTCATTTAAGTTAAAGTTCTAGCCTGAGATTTTTTTTTTTTAATTATGACTTTCAATCAAGTTAAAGTTCAAGCTCTGAGTCTGAATTGGAATGAATGGACAAGTAGCCAAACCTTCACAGGTCACAAATGCGTATCTGCTCAGGTACAAGTTATAATTATAATTTGTTTACTGTATGTGAACCTTATTAAAAATCAAGCTACTTTTGTTACCAGTTGATCTTTGGGATGTATGCTTTTAGTTAAGAAACTGTACTCTAAAGAGTTGGATCTTGGTGTGTTCTATAATCATATACTGTAGATGTCTAGTTTATGTGGAGATATATCCAAGTGACATTGGGTGCATGAACTCATGCATGTAAATCATTATATTTTTATTTTTTAATTTTTTTTTAATATTAATTTTGTCATATTTTTATGAATAAATGATTTGGTAATACTGATAGAAAGGTTATTGTATATTGCTGAAAGTTTTGTAGAGCATGAAAAGGGAGGAGAAGTGATTCACATGTCTCAATCCTTAATACATCTTGTAAATTTTATTCTACAGAGAAATCAAATTAATCAGTCAATTTTCTGTGGAATCACATTTATGGGCTGTGTGAGGATTAAAATTTAAGTGAATATTGGTTATGTCATCCATGTTGGATCAGTGTGTGTGTGTGGTGTGACTGTTGACTCGAGTGTAAGGGTTTATTTTGTGTTAAAATGCAGTATTGAAATTATGGAAATATGGAATCTTAGACTTACTGTATGTCAAGTGAAGTTAACCTTTTACCTAAAAAATTGGTACTCATATTATTGGTATTTTTTAGCTGGAAATAGCATGAAATTGCTCCAAATGGTAGTACAATTTTAAAATTTGCTTCAGCTTTGCGCCCCCTGAACCCCCACACAGGGGGCGCTGCCCCTTGACCCCGCCAGGGGGCCTCTGCGGCCCCCTGGACCCCGGCATACATTTCCTTATCTTCAGGATTCCCAACTTTCCCCCCTGCCTTTGTCCACACTTAGGGTCCCAGATTTTGGGCTGCTCAAACAGTGTTCTGGCAAACTGAAGGGTGTCTCTGGAAGAAGCGCTCTGTGTCTTCTTCTTTTTGCTCTTCCTCTTCCTCGCAGATTCCGCTTTGCTGAGGCGCTGTGTTTTTCTTTCAGGTCTTCCCACAGTTTTTTCCAAGCCTTGTTTTTCAGCTGGCAGTGCGGTCTTCATTTGCTTCTTGAGGTTGTTCTTTTGGACTCTGATCTTGTCCATCTTTTCTTGGCGTCTGGATTTCTTTGGAGGTGTTTTTCTCTTGGGTAGTTTTACTCCATAGGCGTCTCTACATGTGGCATACACAATGTCCCCATATGTGGCTAGTTTGTGTTCCAGGGTGCTTTTCCCTATCAGTGCATCGAGTCTTTGGACGATTTGCATCCAGTTTCTCCCAATCTTCAGTTTCGTTTGCTCGTGGCAGGTTGAGTTTCAGGCGCCTGGCATCGAGGGCCTGTGCAAATTCCTCATCCGAACCAACAGCGGGATGTCCTTGGCACTGTGGTTTAAATCCTGGCCTTGGTCTTCCGACGTCTTATCTGCTGATGCAGTGCGCTGCTGCTCATTCAGATGAGTCTTCACACATCCCATCTTTGTTCTGTGGATCTTCATGCCACGGGTGGTAGCGAAACGCTTTCCACAGACACATGGATATTCCATTTGGTCCATGTTCATAGTCCGTTTGGGATTTGCAGTCGTGATTGGTTGAGCACCGATGGATTCATCATTCTCTCCCCCTTTCGGTGAATCCTGGGAGCATCTTTTCCTTTTATTTTTAGTAGCCACATGTTTAAGGCAAAGTGGGGAGCCAGCCCACAGAGCCCTTGGTTCGGGTCTTTCCCAGTGCCCTCCGGTCTTCCCGGACGTCCCCCGGGCCTATTCCCGGAAGTCAATGGTTTACCCATGCATCAGTAGAAAGAAACTCGTGGAGAGCGTGGCAGCAGAGAGTCCTCAAAGAGAAGCCCCCTTAAAGCAAGTGTTTCGGCCCTTATCTCCTGACACTCTAGGGGGGTTGGGCCACACCCGGTTCATGACTCCGGATGCCCCTCTGCTGCCCCTTTTTTCCCCCATCTTGGGACGACCCATGGCTGGGTTCGAACCCATGACCCTCTGGACATGCTCATTTTCTACTAATGGACTCGCGATTTAATATATATATACTAGTATTCATGTTACAATGGCTGCACACATATACATACAGTGAGATACACACACAACACACACACAGTATACACACAGAGGTCAAAGGCTCCTGATTTTGTTCCCTATACGTATACTTGGATTTTCCCCCCTCTCATCATATATCATGGAAGCTAGTTGAAACTCTAGGTCCTCTAGTCTGAATAGTAAGCAATGGTTATAGGGGACCCATTTCAAATAAATTCGTTATGCAAAAATTTTTGCATGCTATGTACTCTTCAGTTTTATATCTGTGGCTCAGTTTGTTCAAAAAAAACCTGAAGAACTGGTGGATTTTTATTCATTTTACATTGTAACAGATATGCTTCACAAATACAATATAAAATAAACGATGTCGTCAATTAGTTATATTTTTATAAAAAGCCAAGAATAGCCAGTGATGCGTTATCCTAAGATTGTACACTGTTGGACATTTATCATTCAACAGTTTGGGTGAATGTCTCCCAAAAACCCGTTGGACAATATCACACTCCCAAAACATATGTGCTATGCTGCCTCTATCGTATCACAAAAATCACATTTGTCATTCGTTACTACACCCATTTTTTTCAAAATCACATTTGTTCCTAAACACCTATTATAATCTTCAGTTGGAGCCATTTTAGTTTTACATCTGATATTTATGGACATAAGGAAGACTTTTTTCCAATCTTTTTCAGTGTTTTTTTTCGTCCCATTTGCAACATTTTGGTCGAGTATGATCTTAATAAAAATATCATAGTACATTTTGAACCTTTGATTGCAGATGTCAGTATTTTAAGCATTTAGAAATGTTTAAGTGTTATCATCACTTACCCTTATACCTGTGTTACCTATATACTCATTTATTGGGGAAATTTACATCCAACAAATGTCAAAAAATTAACATTTATATTATATTTATGTTTAAACTCTTCATACGCATGAAATGTCCATCTTCCAACATAAATGTCCTATGCAAAATACTCCTTTATAAAATCCACGTCTTGCCTCCAATTACTTTTTTCCTATTTTGATTCTACAGTTAAAATATGGTTCTGCAAGGAGTTCCCCCGAGTTCTTAGGTTTCAGATTTGTAAACAATAATCTGTATGCATTAAAAACATCTGTCCAGAAGCTATTTGATTCAGGAAATGTTGACACGATTTCGGGTCCGTATTTGTCAAGTTCGCATAGGAATGGGTATTTGAACATTACTGTAGTTTTCCACTTATGATCTGTTCTCATGACCTTTGTAGCCAAGTCAATTTTAATGAGGAAGCAAAAGATTTCAATTCTGGAATTCCAAGACCACCATTTTTAACACTTTTGTGGGCTGTTTTTCTACTTGTTTTATCGTGTTTTTTATTCCATACAAATCTATAACACAAATTCTGTAGGGACTGAAAGAAGTTGTCAGGTGGGTTGGGCAACAGAATCCAAAAATATGTTAGCTTTGACAGAATAATTGATTTCAAAACTGCTACTTTTCCCCAGAGGTGTTATTTGTCTTTTAACCCAGATCCTGAATAAGTGATTTTACGTCTGCTAATTTTTATCTGCATAGTTCATCTCTGCACAATTTTTTAAATCATTTGAAAACCATTTTCCTAAATCTTGAATTTTGGTGGGTTCCACTCTATATCTAAATGTTTCATATAGCGAACTGAGGAGTTTTTATAACTTCCCAGCCAAATTGCATTGTTTTTCATAGTTCCATATGAAAACCTATTTGCGTCCAAAGATATCTAGTACCTTTTTATACAAGTTTCAAATGACTTTTTGTCACCTGTTAATAAAAACTCTGTTCATCTGCATATGAGAGAGTTTATGTTCAGGGGTTATTAATCACTTTTCCACCTATATCCTTACTTTCACGAATCATTATACCCAATATTTCAACAAAATAGAATAAATAAATAAGGGGAAGCAGGGTCGCCCTGTCTACATCCACGTTCAACATTAAACCATTCAGAAACTTGGCCGTTAACAATAAAGGAAGATGTGATGTTCTTATAAAATTTTTTCAATCCATCTGCATATGTCTTCTTGGAACCCAAAAGGCTTTTAGCCTTTAAACAGGAAACTCCAGTCAAGTGAGTCAAATGCTTTTCAAAATCAATATTTAACAAAAGCCCAGGGAGTTTATTTTCATCTAAATGGGCAATAATATAAATAAGCCTTAAATTATCTCCAATATATTACCTTTGATGAAACCAGTCTGATCTTCATTTATAAGTTTTTGGGAACACATTTTTTTAAACGGTTAGCTATACAGGATGATCAATTTTGTAAAACAAAATTTAATGATGAAATTGGCCTCCAATTTTTTATAAAATTTCTTGGTTTATCTCCTTTAGGTATACCTTTTTTATTCCCCTTTTCTGAACACAAGTAGTTCCTTTTTTAGGAAACCAGCATTCAACGCCCTAACGACAAAGTGGCCAATTTTGTTCCAAAACATTTAAAAAATTCAGCTGTGAAGCCGTCTGTCCAGGACTTTTGTTATTCTTCATGTTTTTTTTAAAAACAAGACTTTTCTTTTTCTATGGTAATTAAACCTTCTAGATCATTTGCTTCAGTGGGAAACTAAGCATGGATGTTTTGAACAAGGTCATTGATTTGACAGTTTCAACAGTTTTTATTTTTATACAAATGTTCATAAAAACTCTGAACTTCTTTTATGATATCATTCTGATTGCTAAGTACATTGCCACTCTTATCAGTTAATTTGGCCATGCTTTTACTTACGAAATGTCGTTTTTCCAGATTACAGAAATAACTACTAACCTTTTCGCCTTCAGCTATCCACCTAGCCCTTGATCTTAACATATCCTTCTATTCTTTTTTCCCGTATAACTTTCAACTCTTCTTTTTTTTTCCCCATAATTCTAACATCCTCTTGACTTTTCACTTCTTTTCTCTCAAGCTGTTGTTGATCTTTCTGTAGTTTAAAAATCTTTTCATTCATTTTCTTTTTCTTCATGTAGCATACGAAATTGTACGGGATCTAATTTTCATTAGTAAAAAATTAGGAATAAATCATTTGGGAATTGATAGCTGTAATTTTAGGCAGTGGAATACCTCGACTGCTTCTCTTTATATGGAGTAAGAGCATATTTTCTTAACATTATTAATTTCTATATTTAATTTCGTCTAAATAAGCTTTATCTTTTAACAATGAGGAATTGAACTTCCAAAGGGTGCTGCGTTTAACTGTTTCATCGAATTTCAATCTCAGTAAAATCATTGAGTGATCTGTTCTGTATCCACACTCAATATCTGTTGTAACAACAAAGGAACTACTGGTCAGAAATAAGAAAGAAAAACAAGTCTAGCTTGTTGAAATGGGTTATTCCTTCTCCACGTTTTACCATGACAGTCTTCATTTAAGTCTCTCCATATATCATTTTAAAACTAGATCGTTAATCATATCATCTACCATGTCTTTTGCTTTTGGCTTTTTAATTTTTATAGTTCGAATTTAATCTCTTGTAGGGATCAAGGGGCTAAGTTGAAATCCCCCCCAATTATAACGTTAGGTACATTAAACTCTTTTATTTTATTTGTCAAGTCGCTATAAAATTTCCCGGTCCATCTTTGTTAGGGCCATAAATATTGACAAATAGAAAATTCTTATGTCTAATCTCTACAAGTGCCATTACACTATTCCCCCCCAACATCTTGGCAAACTTTTTTAATTTTAAATTCAAAATTGTTATTAAAAGTATTGCAAACCTCTAGCATTAATACATGGCTTGAGAAAACTCCTTGGTAACCCCATTCAGAGAGAACCATCGTTCCTTTTTTCCTCAAAATGGGTATCTTGCAGAAAATATATAGAGTGTCTTTTACTTTTTAAAAAATGAAAAAAACATCTCTTTTTTTTCTGCATATTTTTTTAGGCCTTGACAGTTTACTGATAAGATTGATACCGAGCTATCCATATTGAATATTGTATTTGTAGTTTTTAAGTACACATAAGTACAACTCCCAGACTTCTCTGCATAGGTAGTCGAAAAGCGCAACAATAACATTGACCTCTCATAAATTACACAGCTTCACAGTAAAAAAAAAGCACAAAACAAAAATCCCATTTTTTCAAAGACAAATACACTGTACCCCCCCCAAAACTTCCTAAAAGTAAATGAAAATTTGAAACCCTCAAAAGACAAACAAACAAGCAACCAAACAATACAAACAAAAAAAACGTAGAAAAAGACTGTTCGGGTGGACTGTTGCCTGGCCAGTGCGCCCCCCCAAGAAAAAAGCGCTTATGTAAACAAAGAGACAAGCTGCTTTTACACATAAAAATACAAATATATTATAATAATAAAATTTATACTTACTGATGCATACACACATACTATGCTTACATACTGATTGAAAGGAACTTTCGTTTTACAAAACATGCATACCGGTTTGGATGACCACCCCCCGGGAAAAACCCCCCCCCCCCCCACCCCCCCCCCCCAAACCGTGATCCCCCCCCACACCCTTTTAGACAGTTTACCAGTTAAAATTTGAGAAAGCTTCTCCGGTGTATCTTTATTTTTATAATCAACTGAAATTGGGCCAAGTTTATCACCCCTTTCCACTTGGGGGAATAATAAATAAAATAAATAAATAAAAAAATAATTTAATTGATAAAATTTAAAAATAAATAAATTGTTTATTGTTTATACCCCACCGACCAAGGCCATATTAAGGCTGTCCCCACGTTAAAAAAAAACCCAATTTTTGTTGCTACCACCCTGCCCTCGTTACAGAATGTTCCAGTTACAAGTTCCCCACATCAAATAACTCTCCCGAGGCTGGAAAAAAAACCAACAACAACAACAAGCACACCCTCCTGAAAAAATTCCCTGAATAGCCCTGAGTGGGTTTCCCCAACAACGGAAACCCCCCAGCATTCCCCAGAAGACGAATCTAAATTGAGCATTTTATGGGAAAAAATTTTAAAACACACACACAACACATTGAACCTCTCCTAAAGTAACCCAAAAGGTAGGAATTCCACACCACAAACATTAAACCATCATCAAGAAGAACCCCTCTCCCTCGGTCCAAGGAAAAAAAATCCACACATTAAAAACCCGGTAGTTACATGCAATAAACTTCTTTGGCGTTTACAAGAATTTTACACAAATTGTAGAAATTTAAATTTAACTAAAAACAATCACAATATTTTTTAAAAAGTAACACAACATAAGGCTGGCTTTCTTGTTTTTTCAATATTTGCAAATCATACGTTTGTTGTTTGAAAAAAATTTAAATAAAAATTTTTTTTTATCTGTATTGTTTTTCCGGACTGATAAACTTTGCGAGAGAGAGAGAGAGAGAGAGGGAAAAAGGGGGAGGGAGGGGGGGTGAAGGGGTTTTTCCCATTTACCAACAAAATCCCCCATTGTCTGCCCTTTTCCAAAAATATGCAAGGGAGAACAGAGAGCTTCAAAAAAAACACCCACACAAGCACGCCACGTTAAAAAGGGGGGGGTGGGGGGGTGTAGATTTTCCCCTTTCCTTTTCCCAAATTTGGAAAAACACCCCCCCGTTTTCTGCCCTTGTCCCCAAAAAAAAACACAAGGAGAAAGGAGGGGGTTCCAAGAGGGAAAATCAAAGTCTGGGAAAGGGGGGGGGGGGGGGGGGGAGGGGGTTTTTTTGTATTGACATTTATCTTATCTTTAAGTTTTTCTAAATTTTGCATAAACTAAGAAAACTGTATGAGATGTACAGAAAAAATTCATCTTGTAAAACTTGTATATTTTTTATGGGTATAACAGCAAAAATTCATTGAATAAAATTCTAAAACCAATTCAATTCTCACAAAACCCTTTGGGGTAAAAAGCATGTTTTTTGTTTTTTTAGCATCAAAAGGAAAACCACACACACACACTCTTAGAGGACAGAAATAAATAGTGTAGCCGCAAGCATTCACCACCGAGGAACCCGCCAAGTTAGTTACATCAGTACATGGAGTTTCATCTTGAATGAAAATTCTAAAAAAAAAAATTTTGTTAAACACCCGGCGCATATTTCTTACTTTTTCGCACCCGCAGAGCATTTCAAAAAAACACACTTCCCCCACCCCTTGGACAAAAAAAGTGGGATAATCAAAAAGTATCACATAAAATGATCATTTAAAATTTTTTAAAATTTTCACAAAACTCGGGGGTCGCATGATTTATTTAACACCCGCACAACATTTAAAAAACAAAAACAAAAAAAACAAAAAAACAACACACCACACACATCAAAACCCCCACACATTATCCCCACAAAAAGCGCACTACGAAAATAATAATAATAGTAATAATAATAAATAACACATAATAAAAAAAAAAATAAATAAAATAAAAAATCCAGCTGCATTCATCATTAGGCTTACAGTATTCTTTTATAGGGAGAAAAGAATAAAATTTCTTTAAATTAACCTATTTTTGTTGTTGGGGTTTTAGCCCGCAAGATTTACATAAACAACTTTTTTTCAGATTGTCAATGTCATCAATGAACCTAAAAAAAACCCTTTTTTCCCGAACAGTGTGAGATTAGAATGTGCTTCACTGCTGAAAGTCATGGGCTGGTGGACTTTGTATCCTGACAATTTTCTGCTTTGGCTGCCTGACACAAGAACTGACTTTTTTTCTTTTTTTATTAATTATTCTTTTCAGCAGCATTAGTAGATATAATAATACACATGATAATCTGTGACGTCTTTCATAAGCTGAATGATAAACCTACCAATCACATCCTAATGACTCCTCCATACATCAGTCTCCAGGGTTCATACAGGTCCTTGTAAGTCCTTAAATGAAATTTGGTGACACCTTTTCAAGAACTGTCTTTTTAAAATCCTTGAAATTTGGATTTCAGAGCTCGTGAATATCACAGAACTGATCTGATGAAGCCAAACTGAAGTCATATTTGACATCAAAGCAGTCCGTGATCAAATGACCTGCACTGCTTTAGTTATAGAGCAAATTCTAGGACAGAGGAGTATGCTGTAGTCTCCACGAATGTAATCGTGGTATTTGAAACTGATACTGTATCATCCTCTGCTCTGCCAACCATCGCAAAATTGTAGCAATACCCTTGAAAGCTCACAGGAGGTTCTACACACAGCAGGTGGGATGAGTGTGATGGGGACTGAAGTCGTATCGGTTCTAGATTTAGGTGCTTGTGATTGATTTCTTTGTTGTTGACACTTACCCACTTGATTCTGATACTTTTGCCACATATTTTTGTTTCAAGGAGTGACAATGGTCTTGGCTTTGCACATTGCCTGTCTTGAAAAGTTGCACTGAAAATTTGAAGTTGTTGACACTGAAAATTTTGACATGAGGTTGACACAGGCATGGATGTGGAAGGGCAATCAAAATAAGTCGTCACAAGAACAGGGCAGGGTTCCATCTTTTGAGGTTCTTTCACATAATGATCAATGAGGATTTGCATTCTGATCTTTAAACAACATGACTGACTTGCAGATGACTCTTTCATGAAAATGCGTGAACAGTGAACACCTTCCAGAGAAGTATGAAATCTTATCATGTCCACGATATTTGTCATCTTTAATATACAAGCTTCGTCTCAATTCGTGGAAAACCAAGTTTTCCCAAAATGTAGCATGTGATTGTTCAAATCTTCTATCAGTGGACCATATTCTTTTTCATTGTTCAATATTAACTTCATTGTATAAAGAATCGAACGTCGATGTGACTGCACACGATTCTATCAAAACAATAACCCACAAACCAGACATCGTGCAAATAGCAAAAGTGCTTTCCATGCATCAAATTAATAGATTTTTATAAACGCTTCCCTTCCTGCTTTTTTTTTTTTTTTTTTTTTTTTACATTTTTTTTTTAAAGTCTAATATCACCAAGTGTGAACAGACTCTAAATGAATGAACTCACTCACTCTTTCATGATATATTCAAATCAAGATATATTCAAATGTCCACCAGGCCCAAGAGATAAACAGGCATCTGAACTGTTGATCAGGAAATTTGAGCCACGCTCTTAGAAACGCGTCCTTCTGTGGATGACTCTCAACTGTGTGACTTAAGTCTTCCGATCGATACCTAATGATTCTGAGTAGAAGTGCACAAGAGCTTAAATAAAATGCCACAAACATGAACCTTACGGTGTTCGACCCAGCAACCTCCCATTCTAGCACCTGTGACGCAACTATAGCATCTAAGTGGCTGGTGAATCACAGAATTGTTTGTCTCTAAATAGTTACAGTCGGATTTTCTTTTTATTTCAAATATGGGTGACTAGTTTAATCATGCTACACCATCGTCTCCCGAAGACGGAAGGATGCTGCCGCCACAGGAGTTCGATCATGACTTTGCTCAGCTGGTCATCCCAGCGAATCCGATAACTCTTCTAAAACAGGTGCAGCTTTCATGGTACAATGTTTCCAAATCTTCGATCGAAACAGTACTTGTCTAGGTTATTTGAGCATGTACTACCACTAGAGGGCGCTCTGTGATGAAATGATACCAATAATTTATTGACTGTATCGAAACGATTTGGAATGTATTGCAGTTTAAGGCTTTTCATAGTTGTGTTCCTGACAGGAGGAAGGACATCACATACGCTGTCCTCGAATAAGTGGGTTTGTCATCAAACCTCATGTGTGAGGAAAGCTGCTTTAATTTCCTTTTCTTTTTATTTGTGCTCATCATTGATGTGTTTTTTCAAAAAAAACATTGTGTCGTGCATCTGTTCTAGAAGTCCATTTTGTCAAATTTCTTCATTCTTTCCATCCGTCTTTTGCTCCATTTTGTCTTTTGTCTGATGTCTACTTACAGAAAAAATGATATACTGAAAATAGGGATGGATCATAATTTTATAGTTAGGGAGTCAGCTAGAAGTAATTTGAATATACTGCAGGGTGTGTGTGTGCATGCATGTATGCTTGTGTGTGTTTTGTTATTTCAATTTTATTTGAGACAGACAATTTCTGTGCGTTCTTTTTCAAATTTTGTACCTTATCATAGAATTCTCTTCACTCCCCATTTGCTTTCATACCGTATTATCCTACCAGTCTTCCTGCGTTTGTGCCTGCCTTTCTTCCTGTTTTGGGTTTGTGCTTTTTCTTTGATACCACCTGGTCCTTGTATTGTATTGCTTCCTGCCTTTGGGTCTCTGCCTCCTCTCTCTCTGGATTTCAAACCGGCCTTTCTTCCTGTGTGGCTCCCTGCTTCTTTTCCTGCATTGCTGCCTGCTGTCTTTTTGGGTGGATCCTGTATTGCTGCTGTTCCTCTTCCTGTATTACTACCTTTTTCTCTTCCTGTATTGCTGCTGTCTCTCTTCCTGTATTACTACTACCTTTTTCTCTTCCTTATTGCTGCGTTCTCTCTTCCTGTATTACTATATACCTTTTTCTCTTCCTGTATTGCTGCTGTTCCTCTTCCTGTATTACTACCTTTTTCTCTTCATTATTGCGCTGTTCTCTCTTCCTGTATTACTACTACCTTTTTCTCTTCCTGTATTGCTGCTGTTCCTCTTCCTTTTATTACAAACCTTTTTCTCTTCCTGTATTGCTGCCTGCTTTCCTGGATGATTTTCTCCCTGCCTCTCTTCCTGTATTTCTGCCTGCCTCGTTCCACAATGCTTGCTTACTGTAACATTGTCTGCCTCTATTTCTGCATACCTGTTTGCTTCTCTCCCTGAATCGCTGCCTGTCTCTTCATGTATTTCTGTCTGCCTCTCTTTCTGGCATTACAGCCAGCCTTCTCCTCTTTCCTACTTCTGCCAGTCTCGTTTTATAGTCTCGGTTTCATACCCCAGTTTGATATTACATTCTGCAGGGTACGCAGCTTGGGCCGTGCGAAACGTACATTCACATCTGTGTGAAGACTCTTATGATCTGAATCTTCTGATTTCTCTCATTCTCCTTCCATTGTCAGATGTTGCCCCGGGAAAGCTTCTGCACAGTCCCAAGCATATTCCATTCGTTGTCTTTCTTGTTCCACAGCTGTAAAACGTCAAGACATGCAGAACTACACCTGCACCTTTTTCTCTCTTTCCCCTTCCCCACACACACACACACACAAAACACACACACACACACACACACACACACAGTGACCAACACACATATTGCGCACAAGCTCATGAACAGTATTTCTCGACAAATGCACAACTACACCTACACTAATACATGTCACAATTCTTTCCATTCCCTTGCACGCACGCACAGACACCCCATGCACACACGCACACACACGGTTGTCACACACACGCACACCCACACGCACACACACACGTCACCAATGACAATATCACGAAAAGGGATAGACGTAAAAAGGACACACACACACACGTTGTCACACACACACAAAACACACACACGCGCGCGCGCGCGCGCGCGCGCGCGTGCACGCACGCACGCACACGTGGACACAGACGCCGAATGCAGACGGCGAGAATGGAACTGATTTACCACCAAACAGCTTGATTCGATCATGTATTTGAGTAAAAGGGGGAAATGCAATAAAATGTGTTGCCAAAGACGTTTTTTTTTTTTTTTTAAATTCGATATTTTGATAATCCTTAGAAAAGCGTTGGTATGTGAAACCCACGATAATAGGACTGAAAAGATCAATTATGTTTTCCTTCATTACGATGAGTCGGTCAGTGAGACCAACAAAATGAAAAGTGGTACTAAAAACAAAGTTTATTTGTTGGGAAAAGCATGAAACAGTCAGGTTGCAGTTCAAACACCTCTCAAATTTCAGGTCATTTCAATGAAAAGTGTGTGTGTGACTTTTTAAAGTGAAAAAGGGGGGTCTGTCGGCCCAACCTTTGAGCTACGGTGAACGTAAACCACGAATACACCTTTCTCCCACCAATAAAACAAACGTTATAGCTCGATTTAAATATCAAATATAATGTATAACATCAGACGATTTCTAGTCTTCTGAGATTTCAATTTTCATATTCATTAGATGTAGGCACGTTGTTTTAAAACCCTGCTAACTTAGCATTATTGTTTTTTTTAAATTTTTTATTCAGATTGGGAATCCAACTTGAAAAAGTCACTTTTTGTGTGTGTGATTTGAGTAAACGTAAGTTGATTAAAAAAAAAAAACTCGTAACATTTTTAAGTAGTATAGTTGTAGTAGAAGTAGTAGTAGTAGTAGTAGTAGTAGTAGGGACTGGCTTTCAGTAGCCTAGGCCTCGCGGCCTATTTACGTCCCCTCTTTGAAAAGTATTTTAAAGTATAGTGTTTTTTTGCGCATTCATTACACTTAGAGAGAGCCTAATCAGCATTCAATCATCGAGGTCTTTGAATTTTGGAATTTCATCCAGAAAATTTTTGAATTTGTTAGTATCTTGTGTAAATTTCACGTTAGTAGGGAGTATATTCCACAAAGGGGCTACTCGGTGCGAAAAGGAAAATTTTTCTTTTGTTAGTAGGGGAGGGTTACTGATATCGTACCACTTAAGGACAAACAGCTCAATGGCGCAAACGTATTTTGCTAGGCACGTCAAATTGTGCACAAACACTCATCTTCTGTGCCTTCATCGTTCCGTATATTGTTTTCAAGGAAAAAAAAAAAGAATGGTTTCAGTACGAATTTTAAAAATTCACCCAAAGAGTACGAATTAGAAGGCCGGTTCTGTAATGCGTACCCGTCAGTCACTTATAACGTACCGGGAGTACGATATCAGTGACCTAGTGGTACGATATTAATAACTCACTCTCACTTCTCTCTAGAGTCGAGTTTAGACTTTCTTCTATCTGCAATGTGACCAAACACGCAGAATATAAACATTTACACCCCCACACACTATCCATAATACATTTGTAAAGTAATTATTGCAATTGAGGATGAAATCCAGTTGATATAGGCCTACTTATAATTGCTCTTAACTCTCAGTCATTTCAGTGTGAGCACAGCCCTACACACATGTGCATTTGTGCACATACATACCCGCTCACACACATGCACACACAAAGACTCACACTATGACATAGGCATAGGCCTACAACTCCACACACACACACACACACACACACACACACACACACACCACACAACACACAGCCAATTAAGTTGAATTTTGATTTTTTTTATCCCAATGAACAAAGAAGCAATAATAGCACAAAATCGGAGTTAAGGGAAGAAAATGAATTGAAGAACGTCAAACAGGCTTGAATATTTCACGCCTACATAATGTCGTCGTCCGAGTCGCAGTGATGGCAGATGTACACATATCCATCGTTTGGTGTGCACTGCACATGCGGCCACTGTTTACATGTAGCAGAGCTGATCCACTTCTCTCTGCTCTTGCTGTCCTTGAACCGCTCACAGCAGACGATGCAGCTTGGATTTTCGTTTTCTCCTCTCGCTGCTGCTGGCCTCGTTGACTCTCTGCACCTTTGTCTTCTGGAGGGAGCGTTTCACTGGTTTGCCCTTGGTCCTGGTTGCCCTTGGAGCTGCTGCTTTGCGTTTATTTTCTTCTAGATTGTTTTTGTAGGGACTGCCCGTAAGAACTTGTGACTGAGACGTGGCTGGCGTCCTCCGCTTCTTGGCACTGATTTTGGGTAGTGGGGAAATGACGCTGAGGGGTGGAGCAGGAACCATTGACTCATAGTGTCCAGCATCATCATGAGGGATGTACTTTACCATCAGTGGAGCCTTGTGTTGTCACCTGCAGTGTATCTAGAGATGAAGCTACTCCCCCTCAACGTGAACGTGGATGGATCTGCCCAAGGTCTTTGCTGTACTTGTGATCTCAAGTTCCCCAACCATTGCCTTCGGGTCACTCATGTGTAGGATACGTTCAGCAACTGTTGAGAAATGGAGCGTTCTGGCATGTCGGCATTAAGCTCTGCAGCCCCTGGCTCCACGCATAGATTTTCACACATGTGGGCAACGACCCTTGCTCTGAGATGGTCAGCTTCGGCATTCTCATAGTGGGCCTTTATTGGGTCCAAACACTCCCCCATTGATTGGTTTCTTTGACAGGACTGCAGTTCAGGTTGAGAGTGATAGAGATCGCTCTGAAGAAGCATCTGCCATCTCCTTTTGTAGGATTGAGCGTACAGAAGTTCATGGGCAGCAAAAGGGGGAGTCTCAGGACAGGTGCTTGAGACAGTTCAGGGGCTGGTGCTGGAGACGAATCGGGGACAGGTGCTGGAGATGGTTCAGGGACAGGTGCTGGAGACGGTTTCAGGGACAGGTGTTTGAGACGGTTCTGGGGCGGGTGCTCGAGATGGTTCAGGGACAGGTGCTCGAGATGGTCCAGGGACAGGTGCTCGAGAAGCTGCTTGGCTGGGCTCCATATCACTTTCCTGACAATCTGCACCAAGAGCAGCTTCCATCTGAGAAAACTCTTCGTCAAAAACGTGCCTATTTGGAGGCCATAGTCCAGTCTTTTTGAAGCCATTCACTGCTGTCTCCATTGTGGCCGCCTTGACAAATGCCTTTCCCACAAGACGGCTGACTTGATGCACGCCTACAGCTCGTCCCTGGCTCGTCCTTGGAACTGCTCAATCTCAACGTTGTACCAGCTCTTGAACGACTTGAAAAATGTCACGTCCCCAAAGGCTGCAGTCTGTGGGTGGTATGGGCAGGGAAAGACAAGATAACCACTCCATTCTCCCTTGCCAGTTTTTATGGCCTCCAGGTTTTTGCTGTGGGATGAGTGCCCATCCAGGAGAAGCAGGTGCTTGTTTTCTGGAGTGGATTTCAACCGATTTGATGAAGTGCTGCAACCACTGGATGAAAACATCAGAGTCGATCCACCCAGAATCTGTGCAGGCAAACACGGTCCCTGTTGGCGCATCCTCCTTCAAGCTCTCAGCCAGTCTTTTTCTTTTGAAAATTAGCATTGGTGGCAGATAATGTCCTGTGGCCGAATGGCAGTAGTAGTGTTGGCTCCACGCTCCGCACTTGTTGCAGCTCCAACTTGTTTCTTCCCCTTTACTGAGATGATTTTGGAGGGTGCCTGTACTGTTGAATGACCCGTTTCATCCATGTTGTAGATCCGTTCCGCAGTAAAGCCATGTTCTTTTACTATCCTGAAATAGAGGTTGAAGAATTCGCCGACGTCCTGGCGATTGAACCCCCTCATTCTTCCGATGGAAGTGGCCTCTGGTGAGCGCAGAGAGAGTTCGGGTGTCTCCCGCCCTGAAGTGTAGTACCGGGTCTTGTTGGCAGCTTGTTTTGTATCACTGAACCCTTTAAAAGCCATGAACATGAGCAATCTGGTATGCCAGTTTTTTTTTAGGTCCATGACTGTGATGCCAAAGAAGAGTTGATCCATTGTTTGATGTGCTGCACCAACTCCTCTTCCAACTCCTTGGGCAAGACGCATGGGCCCCACGGTGCTTGCATTCAGGGTTGGCGTATTTGTTCAGGCCAAGGCGATGACGGCGGATTGTTGGCTTAGGAATGCCGAATTCCTTGATGCAGCGTTGAAACCCATTTTCCCTTTGCAATGGCTGCCAGACATTTTTTCATGTCTTCTGATGTCCAGTTCGAGGGGGGCGACATTTTTCTGAAACAAATAAAAATAAAATAAAATAAATAAATGAAGAAAACGGTAACAGTGGAAAGGAAAGATTTAATAAAGATTACATGGATGCAACTTTTGAAAATAAAAAACACTGAAAGGTAGGGATGTACAAGGAGAAATGGGAAATGAAATAGAGAAAGACAGAGAGATACAAAGAAAGAGAGAGAGACTGAGACACAGGCACATAGAGAGAAAGAGAGAGAGAGAGAGAGAAGAGAGAGAGAGAGGGGGGCAGACAAAGAGAGAGAGAGAGAGAGGGGGGTGGGGGGGGGGAGACAGATAGGCCTAGTTAGACAGAGGCAGGCAGACAAACAGACCAACAGAGACCGATTTCCCACAAAAATCACAAATATGAAACATATAAATTTTTCAAAGCAAACTTTGCTAAAACCCCACGCATTGACTATTAGTTATGTGACTAATATTGGGTACGGGTAAAAAAAAAAAAATAGAAGTTATTCAAGTTTTTGACATCCTCCTTTTTGTGTGTGTCATCCTGCATATCGTACCAGAAGTCATTGATATCGTACCACCGTACTATATACAAGACTCTGGCTGGTACCATATGCGTGACTTGGGTAAGCTTGACAATAAGGAGGTATAGCCTAACACATGAAAAGCTAGGGCCAATGTTTAAAATCCAAATGTAAAACATACAATCACATAGGTATCAATACATATTCAAGTTAAATTTGCTTATTGGTGTCGTGTTTGCATAGTCACACAAAATGTCAGACCGAAAATAACATCGAAGTGCGAAAAAAATGATTTTTTCTTACCTGCTAGGGTTTTCATCCTTTGCCGGGCCCTGTTTGCGCTGGCAAAATGCATCCTTCCTACGGGGCTTTCCCAACACTCAAGCAGGGCCATCTGGTATACGTCATTTCGCGGGGAATGTTTTGGGTGTACGATTTGGATGACAGGTACGCAATGGGTAACCCCTCCCTACGACAGTGCTATAATGAATATGTATCTTGTAGCCAAGAGCGGTTTTGGGTTTTGTTTTGTTTTGGTCAACTTAGGCCTTAACCTAGCCATTGCTTTTAACCTTTAAATTTCATGTGCGAACCTCCTTGTTTCCAAATTTGCTCCATGGCCAACAGGCCGAGTCGCATTTTCTTTTTTTTAACATGCTTTCTGGTGATCTACTCAATTTTGAGGAACCATTTTTTTTTAGGAAGAAGACGAAGAATTGGGTTAAATTACTTTTTTTTTTAGTAATTAGGAGAGTAAAGATATGCACTTGTGAATTTCCCAAATCAACTCAATCAGGGGTTTGGGGCACTTCGTTTTACGAATCCAGATAAAGTTTTCCCCTCTTAATTAACCCCCCAAAAAAATCTTTTTTTTCAGGTTAAGAGAGTGAAAATGTCAAAAGTTACATTTAGCGAAACCAAAAAACCCAAAACAAACTTAAAAATTTTAACCTAACCCCGCAGATTTAAAAAAGAAAAAGAAAAAAAAAAAGGAAGAAAAAAAAAAAGAAAAATCATAAAATCTTTGTTATGTTATGATAGTTGGGTTTGAGTGAACCCCCTTGCTAATAACTGAGTACGAATTTTTTTTTTTTTTTTTTTTTTTGGGGGGGGGTTTCAGTTGGTAAACATTGTATGCAATTCTGTCATCTGTGAATCTGCCTAAAGCTAACCCTAACCTCTTTTAACTTCGACCCTTATCATACCGCAAACTTAGATAACCTTTTTAAGATCTTCCTGCTGTTCGTGATACTTTTAAGAGCGCCCCCCCTCCCCCTTCCCCCCCCCCCCCCCCCCCCCCCCCCCCCCCCCCCCCCCCCCCCTTCTCTCTCTCTCTCTTTTGATCAGGACTTTCGCGCTCCAAGACTGATAATTACTCAATTTTGCCAGCAAGTTATTCACTTATGTGCTTTTTCCTCTTGTTTGAGACATAATGTTTTTTTCTGTGTGTGTTGAAACTGCATTATGGTATTCCACCAACACAAAAAATCGAAAATAAAATTTCCCCTCGCTTTCTAGGCTATAGGCCTAGGCCCAGATTTAGATCCAGAAATCAATCTCGGGTTTCCCGGTTTTTTCCCGTCACATGCGTCCGAGTTGGACCAAAGAATCCAGTTTAAAGTGAAACAGAAATGAACGTTAGAAAAAAGTCATGAATTCTTTTGTTCCGTGTCAAACTATTTAATTAATTTACAATAAAATAAGTTTAACAATTTCGTGTGGGTGCGAACGACAGTGATCACATTTAACCAATTTACAGAACGACAACGCAGAAAGACGTCATCCTGAAAGGCTTATAACAGTGACATCAGGTCAACTGACATCATTGAATTTGGAACGGCGTTACCGGTCCGATTCAAAAGGGAAGACCAGAGCTAATCTGACAAAATGGTGAGTTGGCTTTAATTTTAGCTTACAGTTTAGGCCTGCAGTAGCTGCATTAATATTTTCAATGTGCGTGTGATCAAGGCAAATGGTGAATAGACGTCAATTTGTCCAAAGCAAGCGATCATGATTGTGTCGTGATGATCATCACCATGATCAACCGATCATCATGATGCACTAACGCAACTGACCAAGCCAAGGGTCAGTCAGGATAATGATTGTGTAGTGATAATCATCACCATGATCAACCGATTATCATCATGCACTAGCGCAATTGACCAAGCCAAGGGTGGTCAGTCAGGATACCAAGCTGGGATGTCAGATTTTAGCGAGCCCTGCAGTAGACATATAGGCTAGTACACCAAAGTAATGACCAGGTTTCAATTATTTACTCTCGCCAAATTATTTCGCCAAGACTGCAGCGAGCGCTTTTTTTTTTTTTTGGGGGGGGGGGGGGGGGGGGGCAGAGGAAACCACATCACACGGATAATGTGGGCCAGGACTAGCAAAAGAGGATTTAAGAAATTAGATCTGATGAATTACATGATGGAATTTTGAAATAATTTTTGATGTCCTAGTAATATTGTAGGCTACCTTTTTTGTTTTAAAAGAAACCTCTAGGCCTATTGATTGACATGACAAAAAAAAAATGCTAAGTCAAAAATGAGCATCACTTTTACCGGTTTTGTTTGATCCATCGGCCTTTGCCAAGTCTGCCGTACTGGCTTTAAAGATTACTAGGCAATCACTGGCTGTCGCCAACTTTTAAAAAATTTGGAAGATGAAAATGCGCACAAAACACATAGGCCCTACATATTTTATGGTTTTGGAGGACAAAAGACTTTCCTACTCCACCCCTCCCCTTCCAGGTTTGTTTTTTAAGGACACCCCCCCCCCCCCCCCCCCCCCCCCCAATAGGTGTAGGCCTAATGTAAATTCACTGTGCCTGGAAAGTGCAGAAAACTGGTCCAGATCCAAGTCCTGACTGAAAGATAAAAAACACCTATTTTGTAGGCAATAAACGTGAGACGACGTGAAAGGTGCATAATAGTACCTTTGTCATTTTCCTTGTATGATTTTCAAGAAGCAGTCAAAATAACCCTTTGACACTGCACCCTCCCCCAGAAAAGAACCTGCTCACACCAAGGGTGGAAAAACCCAAAACTGGGAGCTGAACATAAAAGGAGCTATTCAGTGATTTTTTTTTTTCTTTCAGTTACACTTTTTTTTTCCTTGTAAATCAAGTGCATGTAATTATAATATGCAGTATACTATCTAAGCTATGTTGTACTTGCAAATATTTAACTGAATTGCTCCAGATGACTGCATGTCTGGGTATCTTTTTCCTTCCCAGTTGTGTAGCACTCGTGATTTACAATCGCTACTCTTTTTTTTCCTCTTTCACTGTGTCTTGAGTGGTATTACTCCCATGGTGCTCATTCCAGTTTCCTATCTACAGCCACAACCCATTGTCCCACCTCAGCCACGGCAATGTCAAGTTATTATGCGACTTGCCAGAGGAGACCTAGCACAACTACAGAGTCACTTCAGTGATGTTTAGTGGTGCCTGTTCTGATCCAATATACGCAGGACAACATAATTATACTGAGCTTCCTGTTGACAACAATTCTTAGTCATGGTTAGTGTGCATAAGCGTCCCCTTTAGGAGGTTCCACAATGTCTGTCCAACAACGGTAAGCATGAATTTGTTGATAATGGCAGTCTCAGCACTAACTTCCCAAGGGCATGGATGTGGGGAGGAAATTGAAACTGATGTCCTCGTGAGAGCAGGGCATTGTGGTATTACCGTAGCAGACTACGTAAAGGGAGATAATTAAAGATATAGATAATAGAGGGCGCGCTAGGATTGAGGGGGGACGAGAAGATGGAGGAATAAACAAGCAACGGCTTTAATTTCAGTCGTCAGTCTTTGCCTCCACTTTTATGTTGCAAGTCTCCCCCAAAAAACACATTCTACATGGTGGCAGCGACCATCTGAGCCTTCGATTTCGAAGTTGGGAAAAGGGACGGAGAAACGCAGCGGATTTTGCTGCAAAAAGTTGGGTTTTTTTCCCGGCCTAAACTTCCTCCCCGTTTTCCTCACCGGCGGCATGGGGCTTGGCGACAGAGGTTTGACGATTCCACGTGGGTCGGCTTAAAGCAAAAGGAACAAAGAGAACAAGTAAGTTTTTTTTCTATCCCTATGGGGGAAGTGCTGACGAATATTAGCAACTCAAACAAATTCGGAAATGACGCGATCTCACTTCGACTTTTCATGTAAAAGCTTTAAAAGATACTTTGAACAAGAAAAAGTCATTGTAGAAAGAGCTAGATTAAAACGGGGAAAAACGAGGGGATCTGGGAAAAATTGTTAGTTTTATACGGCCTGTTTTAAAACTGGTGAGAATGTTCTTTTGGCATGAAGGAAGAGCTAATTGTGATAAAAATAGTTTTGGGAGTTAGAGATGATCTTTATCCAACCCCCTTCAGTCAAACCCAAAAAATTTAACTGATGCCTGCAGATTGCTAGGCAGGCAGAGGCAAGGAAAGAAAACCAACCCATTTCTAGGGGTTTAAAAAACTCAGTCAGTAGACGTGTCAGACATAAAAGAAAAAAGAAATTTGATTACAAACAAAGGCCAGAAGAGGATAAAAAGGGACCCCCAAAAGAAACAATGTCCTACGGGGAAAAAAGAACCCACTGCAGAAAAGCTGCCCAGCTGGGGCTGCTGAAGCGGAAAGGTGGAAGAAAGGAACTACAAAGCATTTTTGCCGAAGTGGTAGCATCTAGAGTCAAGAAGTCTCGCGATTAGATCAGATCTGAAGATATTATTTAGAACACATTTTCAGTGTTGAAGATGAACCCTGGCAGCAGACATTGCGTAGAGGGGTTTCACAAATTCAAAGGCAAGGGCGCGTGTCTTTGCTGAGGCTGGCACCCAAAAAACAGCTAAAACAGACAAATAAAGTTCTTGGGGCCCCAGGGGGAAAAAAATTTGACTGTTTTAGGTCCATGACATACGTCTTCAATCAGGACAGTAAAAATTACAGAAGAGATGTAGTCATCAAGGCAGATAACCCCTTACTAGGCAGATTAGCATGTGAAAAAAATGGGGGTTAGTTACACGTGTATGCCATGTCAGCACACCCCCACCATTTGGACCCACAAAAGGAGTTTCCGCCTGTTAAGGGCCTAGGTCACTTGAAAAGGGCCCCCCCTACTCCATCAAGTTGACAGCGTTCGAAAAACCTGCATTACGCCCCCACGCAAGGCCCCTCATCCCCTGAACCCAAAAAAGTCAAGAAAAGAAATTTGCCCGCATCCCGGGAAAGGGGGTTTTTTCCCTGAAAAGGAAACCAACTAGTGGTGTCTGGGGTTAGTTGTCGTCCCAAAGAAAATGGCTCCCGTCCGCATCTGCCGACTACAAAAACCTCAAAAAAGCGGTGAAAAAGAAAATTCCCCCCTGGCTTGTAGGAAAACCTCCAAGTTGCTGGTAAAGGTGTTTGAAGCTTGATCCCCCGCAGGGGTTTTGGAAAAAGGAACTTTCTGAAAACCCAAAAAAACATCACTAGTTGTACAAATGAAGGACGCTTTGCCTTCAACAGGCTCCCCATGGGCATCAGTTCTGCCAGTGAGGTATTTCAAAGAGAAATGTAGTTTTTCTCGCGGCCCGGAAAAGGGTCATCTGTCCCATGGACGATGTTTTTGGTTTGCTGCTGACCGGGAAAACACTGATCAGTTTGGATCAGTGCTTCAACGACTGCAAGAGCTGGCCTAAAATTGAACGAAAAAATGTAAATTTTCCCAAGTCATCGTTCGTTTCCCTTGGTCACATCATGGGGTGATGGCATTCAGCAGCCCCAGAGAAAGTGGGGCCCCTACAGGGGTTCCCCACAACCAAAGTGTCATGATTCGGGATGGGAATGCTGAATCAACTTGCCAAATTTACCCCTGAACTTCCACATCATGCCCCCCTCTTGTACGCTGCTACGAAAAGTACTCAGGGCCCGGGGGCCCCGACAAAAGAAATGGCTTCCAAGAGATAGAAAACTTTTTGCTCTCGCCAGTTTTTGCGCATATTCACCAGCGCGAAACACCCATGCAGTGACGATCAAACTCAGGCATTGGGGCCGTCATGTTCCCGAAGCAAGAAGACGGCACCCCCAGACCCATTTTTACATTTCCAGATCCCTTCAGAAATGAGCAGGATATGCTACCATCGAAAAGGAAGCACTGGAGAACATGGGCCTGTGAAAGACTACAGGACAACCTAGGTCTTAGTGGCCTAGAGACAGTCCAAACCCCTTGTGCCCCCCTCAACTAAAGAATTAAAAAATGCCACCCCGCATCCTCGTTTCCGCTGGGCTTATGCGGTACGATGTGAAAACGTGCGGTGGGGGGAAGCAACAAATCCAGCGAGCCTTTCGTGCCCCACGGAAACCAAAATGAAGTGAATCGTTCTTTCTCATGTGAAAATTACGCCCGTGTACGAATACACCCTGTTTTTAGCAAAAAAATGCAAGAAATATCGCAGCACAGAAAGCTGATGAAAAAACTGTTCAAATTCGAACTACTGTGGATGGATGGCCCAAACTTTCTCCAGAAAAACCCAATCTGAAACCCCATGGCAGAATAAGCAACCTTCCACTTGTAGTGATTTGCTTTTTTAGACCCCGCATTGGATGCCCCAAAAATGAGACTAGAAACAGGAAAAAATCCACCGCGGGGAACTAGGATCACCAAAACACGAGCATTGTACTCTCGTTTGGTGGCCTTCTCTTTCCAGTTAGATGAAGAGATGGGAACAAAGAAACAAAATGCCCTTCACGCCCAGAAAGAAAGAACCTTTTACCTCATCTTCCCGACCCTCCTGGTCCAGACTGGGGGAAAGGATTTGTTTGAACTGAAAGGAAAAAACTCCTGATGTGGTGGATTTTCCGTTGGGCAGAATTCGACATTGGAAAGCTTACCGTCCTACACCCCCAGAAAGCTGAAAAACATTCTGCGTTCTGGGTACTGACTATAGTATCTGCAATGGACCTCAGTTTACGCGAAAAATTCCCGCAGTTTGAGAAAAGGGATGGTTTCTTCACAAAACAAACTCTCCAAGTACAGCCGAGCAAAGGTTTTTCAGCAGAACGAGCTGTACAGCCACAAAAAAAATGCTGAAGAAAACCAAAAATCCCCACCTTGCCCTTTTCCAATGGGGGTCTCCCCTCCCCAAAATGGGATTCACTGTGGTCTGAGGGAAGAAAACTGCAGAAAACCTTCCCCCCACTCCTTCCCCCCTCACCCCCAAAACACCAAAAATCCCAAACGTGAAAGCCAGAGAAAAAAATGCAAAAGGAGAAACAAAAAAAAGGGAAATACGCAAACGTCAACACCAAAAAGGCGACTCCACTACATTTCCAAAGGGTACATTTGGTCTGGACAGATTTGGAAATGTTTAACCCACACCTAACCCCCGGCATAGTGATACACCCCTCAAGGGAACGTCGTCGCAATCAACGTCACCCGATTCCCGTGGTTTCACCTCCACCAAAAGCAGAAGTGACGCGAGAACCCCCCACCACAAACCCCGACAGATAGTGAACGGTCCAACACATCGAAAAGGCACTCCCGCAAAAAAATTCTCTAAGGGCAGAAGCCTCCCGTCCTCACCTGTTGTTTTCACACAAAAAGGGCAGGGGTGCAAAAAAACCCCGAAAAATGAATTTTTAAAGGATCAAACAAATCTTTCCCCTTTCCGGTGCAACAAACTCAACACCAAAAACAGTGTGTTTAATAAAAAAGGAATAATTGTAAATTTTCTTTTTTTTTACAAGCTTGTGTAGCTAGAGCTTTTTTTCTACAATTTCAAGCTCGTGTAGTTGAGACTTAGAATTCTGGCCTTTTTAAGTTTCATGCTTAGTCAGTGTAGTTGGAGCTATGCTTTGTTCGTGCAGTTGCACATAGTTAAAGGTCAGGTAGTTGAGGCCCGTTTCATTAGTTTTAATTTGGTGGAATTTTTCTTTATTCTGTGGAAGGGAAAACCCGTTTTTAAATCAACCCTTTTGTTTGGAGAACATATCAGAAAGAAGGAGTTTTTTGTGGGGGCAGAAGTGTGAACCTTTTACAAGATCTATGTGAGAAAAACAAAAAATGTTAATATTAATACAATTTATATACCCTAGATGAAAGAATTGTCCACCCACTCAAAAAGGGGGAGTTGTGGTATTACCGTAGCAGACTACGTTAAAGGGAGATAATTAAAGATATAGATAATAGAGGGCGCGCTAGGATTGAGGGGGTGACGAGAAGATGGAGGAATAAACAAGCAACGGCTTTAATCAGCTCGTCAAGTCTTTGCCTCCACTCTTCATGTCTGCAAGTCTCCCACCCACAAACACATTCTACAGGCATGAAGTGTCACAGAATTTGACTTAAAAATAAAAAAAAATGGTGATTTTGATGCCAAGGAGTTTCATTCCTGTGTGAGACTGCATGAATAGTTGTACTTTACATCTATTTTGTGACATATCCTGGCATCAACCAGGCTCGAGAGACACAGACACCCACAGTGTTGGTCAAGAAATGTGAAAAAAATCTCATAGATCCATCTGTTTAAGTGGATGAAACATGTCTGTAGTCCAGGCATCCCAGTTGAACCCACAGCAAACTTGGCTCTGGATAGGAGCTGATCAAAGCAGAAAAATCACACAACAAATGGCTATGGGAAGAAAACTTATGACCCTCAAGCCAGGAATCTGTGATGTAACCACAATGCCATAGCATCTGGTATCTGCTCAGCTGTTTACTTTCATACAAAAAAGCTTTTCTTGTTTTGGGGGGGGGGGGGGGGGGGGGGGGGGGGGGATATCAGTATTTGAAAAGTGCATACTGTTAAAAAAAGTAAAGGACCAACATTTCACTGACTTGTAAAAAAGAAAATTGGGAAGTGATCAATCTCCAAGTGTAACATGAATTTATTGAATATGTGAAAAGTGTGTAAAGACAATGACAAGTCCGAGGAATCAACAAACTGGAATTGAGTGCAGTACAAACACCCCACCCCAAATTTGAAAGTCACAGGAGTGTTTGTTCAGTGTCATGGTTAATAACGTGTGTCCCCCGTTATTGGCAAGGCATTCAAGGCAGCGTTGTCGCATGGAGTTCACCAGTGTGTGCAGAAAGGCCTGGGGGACAGCAACCCACTCTGCTGGAGTGACTAAACAGCTGACCCAGGCTAGCAGGAGGAGGACGACGCTGCTGCAGTCTCTGGCCCAGCTTATCCCAAAGATGTTCGATGGGGTTCAGGTCTGGGCTGTTTGCGGGCCACTGCATTCTGTTGACACCAGCAGCTTGGAGAAACGTGTTTACTGCTCTGGTGCGATGGGGCCGTGCATTGTCGTCTTGAAAGACAGCCTGAGGTCCAAGCTGTTGAAGGGCTGGCAGCACCAGGGGTTGCAAAATCTCTGTTTGGTAGTGAACACCATTCAAGTTCCCTGCCACATTGTAGATAACCGTTCTGTAGCGTGTGCTTATGCCGCCCCAAATCACAACGGATCCCCCACCATAGCGGTTCCTTTCCAGGACAGCTTCTGCAAAACGCTCCCCATGGCATCTCCAGACCCTGTTCCGTTATCGGTGGGATCCAGGCTGAACCGCGACTCATCTGTAAACATCGCGTTAGCCCACTGTTCATGTGTACATCTCGCGTGCTGCGTACACCATACTTGGCGTTGTGCTCTGTGGGCATCAGTCAAACGAGGTCTTGTGGCTGGTCGTTGAGCATGGAGGTTAGCGTTGTGCAGGCGGTTTCGTATGGTCTGATCACTGACAACAGTGTTGGTGGCATCTCTAAAGCGACGTCAGATGTTGTTTGCACTTGCTGTTCTTTCTTGTGTTGCCTGCCTTTCACATGTATCGGTCCTCTCGTGGTGGTGTTATTCTGGGTCGACCAGAGCGTGGTCGTTCTTGCACTCTTCCTGTGTTCTTGCACTCTTCCTGTGTCTTGCACTCTTCCTGTGTCTTCCTTTATGACCTACAGGCTGATTTAGCTTCCTGTGTCTGAGTCTGATAAACACAGAGTGTGATACCCAAGTCTCGTACCACTTCCCGGACTGCAACTCTTGGAGCCATCCTATTGTCTTCCTCGATCCAGCTTGTTCAGTCTTCGACATGGAGGCATGCTGTTGCATTGCATTTTTTGCCAGTACAGTGGCTTTTAAAGACATTTGGTTGAGCATACCTCATGACCTACAGGCTGATTTAGCTTGTGTTTCAAATGATTTTGATTCAGCACATGCTCCCCGGATCCCAAACACATCAGAAATTCACCCCAATTTGTTCCAAAAATGACGAGTCGCGACACGTGTTTTTCAAGGGCGTGAGAATTGTGTGCACAAAAATTGCAGTTGCCGCATTCACTATCAATTTGTGCATGTGGTTCAGTTTGTTTGGACCACAAAGGCGGTACAATTGAATTTTTGTGCATTTTAAAAAGTTTTTGTGCATTCTCAATGTTGGTCCTTAACTTTTTTTGAACAGTATATGTATCTTCAGCAGCAGCGAAGGAGGTGCTGATGTTTTTTGGGACAAATTTGTTGTCAATGTGGATGGACGGTAGCTATTGTTGCTTCATTGAACAAGAACATAAGGTCAGACAAGAAAAAAAAGCTTGTAGATTTGAATTGTAGAGACTATGACAGTATGTATATGCAGGATTCAGAGGTTAGAAAAAATCTTATATAAATAAACGTTTAACTTGGCACATGATCATTGCATGGGTAAGGTATCTGGTTTTCATCTTTGAAAATACCTTCTAAAAATAAAAAAGCAAGTTCGCAACACTTCAAACATTGAGATGAGGAGCCTGATCCTGTAGAACGCCTTTTTAATCTTTAGAGGCATTAATGTATATGGAATGAGCGAAAATCGGCAAGGCAAGGAGGGTATTTGAAATAGCTTTGGTAAATATGTTGGATGAAATAGTAGTACTTTTAGAGCAGTAGTCCCCCTTACCCCCCCAGTGAATTATCCTGTCACATGCTTCTAATGCTACAACAATTATAATTTTATGTTGTGTGCAGCGTGAATGCATCTCTGTCCATGTGGGTCAAGCTGGGGTACAGATTGGCAATGCCTGCTGGGAACTCTACTGCTTAGAACATGGCATCCAGCCTGATGGACAGATGCCATCCGACAAGACCATAGGTGGTGGAGATGATTCTTTCAACACCTTCTTCAGTGAGACGGGGGCAGGGAAACATGTTCCTAGAGCTGTGTTTGTGGATCTGGAACCCACTGTTGTGGGTAAGTTGAGCAATGACAGGATTCAAGTTGTATTTTGTCTTCTTGTCATCTGTTCCCTCCTCTTTCTTTCTCTCTCTGTCTCTCTCTCTCTCTCTCTCTCTCTCTTGCTCTGTCTCTCTCTCTCTTGCATGCGCACTTGTACTTGAAGGGGAGTTCCAATGCGTGCATGTAGGGGAGCACACAAGTCACATGAAGTGTTCATTTTTGCTCACAGTGGTCATTGAGTACTAGACAAAATTTGATCAGTACATCAAGGCTCTGACAGAATTTGATGTATGTCGGTGATCATCATGAATTATCAGAGCATCAAAATTTTCTCAGTTACCATGGGGAACATGTCCCCTGGCAGCTGAGGGGACAAAAGGATGAGACAAAATTTTCAAAATCAGTACCTCGGGGCTTTCACACAGTTTGAACAGTTGAAAGCAGTAAACATAATGTCTCCTGTGATTGGTGATTTCATCTTGCGAACAGTGGACTATTTACAACTCTTGTGTGTGTGGTATGTATGCTGTGTACATGTGTGTTGATGACAGTGTGTACAGATGGCTATCATTCTCCAGTTTCATTGTGTTTGTTGTGTGCAAGCTTTTATCAAAATGTGTTGGTGTGTGTGTGAGACAATGTGTCGCCATGTGTGTTTAAGTCACTGAATAAGCTGGTGTGTGTTCAATGATACCATGTGTGCACGTCTATGGGATTCTTTATGTAAATAATGGTATGTTTTCACCAAATATGTGGCTGTGTGTGTGTAATTAATGGTATACTTTTAACAAAATGTGTTGTGTGTGTGTGTTCAAGCTCTGTGGCGTTTTTCTAACTGCCAATTGTGCAGTACAGATGTATTGAGCAGCTACTGGCAATGAAACAAGGGAATGTTAATCTTTTTTTCCAAGAGTAAGTTTTGTTTCAGTTTCATATTAATCAAAAGCTGATCATAAACATCTCAGAATGAATTGTGAACACCTGCAAAGGCATAATTTCCCACCCCCTTTCCGATCCTCCACAAGACGGAAAGAAAGAAAGACCAATTCCCACTTTGTCATTGTGGCAACAGCTTGGCATAAAAGCTTGATATGTGACATGCCGTTTGAAAATTTCATGCGAAAATAGCAACCAGACTACCCCTTCCCTCACATGTTGCAACCTCAATGCTGATGTGATGGCCTTTCAGAAAGTTCAAGAGTAAATTACCTTTTCAAGTCTAGACTCTAACAAGCCCAGCTGTTTGGAGACGTATTTGCACTGTAGCCTGATGCCAACTTATCGGCAATTTTTCAAACATCACCTGTGGTTTATATTTCAGCCATACAAATGCCCTGTGTTACTTGCAGACCTGTTTACCCACATGATTTCAGCTTAGTACATGTTTTGCAAAAATTCACCAAAGATGGTGCACATTTGAAAAAGAAGAGAAGGGGGGGGGGGGGGGGGGGGTGTCAAAATTCTTTGGTAATTGCACCTGTGGAGTGTAACCATTGGTGTTATCTTGGGCTGCCAGTTGGAGTGCTTTGTCTTTGTCCTTGTCCTTGATCCCTTAAACTCCCGTCCGTAGGGGCACCTGTGTAGCTCTGACAACCAGTCCTCTCCATTCATCCGGCACTCCGCTCTCCTCAACACATCCCTCAACTCCAGGCCCGTCCACTCTGTGATGTTGTTTTCCCATCTTTTTCTTTGTCGACCTCTCCGCCTTCCTCCTCGTACTGTGCCCTGCAGGATTGTTTTGGCAAGGCCTGATGACTTCGTGACATGTCCATACCATTTCAGCTTGCGTCATTTAACTGAAGTGAGGAGATCTGTATATGGACCGATTTCATTCTCGATGCGTCTCTTTACTTCCTCGTTGGTGATGTGATCTCTGTATGATATGCCAAGGAGTCTTCTATAGCACCTCATTTCAACTGCTTTGATCCTTTTTTCGAGGTCAGCTTTTAGTGCCCATGATTCGCAAACATAGAGGAAGATTGCCATGACTAAGGATCCCATCAGTCTGATTTTTGAGCTGATGGAGATGTTTTTGTTCCATATTGGCTTCAACTTTGTCAATGCGGCTGTGGTCTGAGCAATTCTGGAGAGAATTTCTGGTCTTCATCCTTCATCTGCGATTGTTGCACTTAAGTATTTGAAGCTGTTGACGGGTTCAAGCTTCTTGTTGATCATTATGTCGTTGGCAAAACCGATTGGGTTGTTGGTCATCACTTTGGTCTTTTCTGCGCTGATCTCCATGCCAAATTATGTGGAGGTGTTGTTCAGCCTGTTGATCAGGTTGACTAGCTCTTGCTCCTCTCCAGCTAAACCGTCGATGTCGTCGGCAAAACGGAGGTTTGTGATGGTTCTGCCTCCAATATTGACTGATCCTTCATGGTCTTCAAGTGCATCAGTCATGATTCTTTCCAGGAAGGCGTTGAAGAGCGTGGGAGAGAGAAGACAGCCGTGGCGCACTCCAACAGTTGTTCGAAACCATTCGCCTATGTTCTTGTTGAAGAAAACCGCACTGGTGGCTTTGTTGTAGAGGCTCTCGATGACTTTGATGAGGTTGGCATTGATGTTGTAGAGTTTCATTGTCACCCATAATGCTTCATGTTGGAGTGCTTTGACCAATAGGCAACTACTTTCACTAATTTTTATGCTCAAGATCTTGTCATACTGCCTGTTCAACAACATGCTTAAGCATGTGATCAGCAGAAGGCTTATGAATTCCTAAATATTGGAAAGACTGCAGAAGAATAGGAATTTTTTCCAAACCATGCCAATGATGCAGGTATCAAAGAATCATATGTTCGAAAAACCTCACCGTAGTTACTATCAGACTGATTTCAGCATTGCCATTCCTTAAAAAAAAGAAAGAAAAAAGATTCATTTTTAGGAACGGTACAGTAAAATATTGGACCAAGCAATGGCTCAGCTATTACCATTTAACCTCAGCAAGCAATCACATTTTTCTGAATTTAAGATTGAGATTGAAGAACAGAACGATGAATGTCACAGACAGCTGGAGGCTGACTACAAAGAGGAGAAAGAACTACATTGTTGGTGGAAATTTTCTGAAGTGAACATGAACAACAAAATTGCTAAGCCCTGACCATATGCATATACCGTAAAGTTCGGACTATAAGCCGCGACATTTTTTTCCCCAGCTTTAAACCCTGCGGCTTAAACAACGATGCGGCTTATTTGCGGATTTTTCCGATTTCAGAAGCATCACACCCTCGTCTATTCTTAGCTTCTCTGTAACTCACCATATCGTGTTTACTGTTCATGAATTTTTATTATGCTTTTAACTACGATTTTTCGTGTAATGGAATCAGTAACCGTTCAGAAACACGGGAATCGACATAAGTAAAGCCCATTACTGATATCTTTTTTCATCAGTTTGTCTTCTACAAAAATACGATCGCTTCGAACGGCGCAATGTGTGGCCGTTTCCGACCTGTTTAATCTTGACTAATACTAGCTGAATTACAAACAAAATAACTAAGCACTGGCACGGTATTAAGCGAAATAAAACAATTGAATCGTTTCATTAATGTTCTGGTTTGTTATTATATGCGTTATCTTACCAAGTGCGTCTTGCAATTCAAAAACGATTAGCGCATTCAACTCGGTCATTGTCAGACCTTGGCTTCGATCCACCATTGTTGAAATCGTGGACAGGGAGTGAAGGTTTGCATTTGATACCTTCACTTCTGCTCCATAAGCTAAACCACTATGGAGTTCGAGGCAAAGTTCACCAGTGGTTCAGGGCCTTCCTCAGTGATCGGCGACAGGCAGTTGTGGTGAATGGCGAAACTTCAGGCGTTATCAGTGTCCGTTCAGGAGTACCACAAGGTTCAGTTGTTGGACCAGCTTTGTTTCTGGCATATATCAATGACTTACCGGAGCAACTCAACTCACTGACCCGCCTGTTTGCAGATGACACTGCTGCCTACCGCCTTTCTGCTACAGACCTTGACCAACAGCAGCTGCAACAAGACCTCCAACATTTGGAAAGCTGGGAGCGAAGCTGGGACATGGCTTTCCATCCGGGGAAGTGCTCAGTCTTGCCTGTCACCCGCAAAAGAACTACTGCTGAGTTCGACTACCATCTGCACGGAGAAAAATTGGTAAACGCCACCGCTGCCAAATATCTTGGGGTCACCATCTGTAAAGATTTGAACTGGGACCAGCACATCAACTCCATCTGTGCCAAAGCCAATAAGACCCTCGGCTTTCTCAGGCGAAACATTAAGATCAGTTCCACCCAGATTAAAGAAACCGCTTACAAGACTTTGGTCCGACCTATTCTGGAATATGCTTGCACTGTGTGGGATCCGTACACGCAGCAAAATATCAAGAAGATTTAGGCCGTACAACGGAGGGCCGCTCGGTTTGTTGTGAACAGGTATCACAACACGTCAAGTGTCACCGCAATGATAAACAGGCTGGAGTGGCCCTCCCTTCAGAACCGCAGGAAAGAGGCAAGGCTGGCAATGCTTCGCAAGATCTTGTGTGGCCAGGCTGTCGTCCCCATATGTAAGGACAAGTTGACACCAGCTCCTGCCAGGCAGAGAAGAGGTCACACACAGCAGCTCAGCCTCATACAGTGCAGGACACAATACGACAACATGCGTTTCTCCCAAGGACCATCCGGGATTGGAACGACCTGTCAGAGACGATGATGGATGGAACCCCAGGCGCCTTTGGGTCAGGGGTTCCACACAACTAAACCTGAAATGACAAATTTTAGTTAGATAGTATAAGTTTTTTTTTTTTTTTTTTTTTTTTTTTTTTTGGCCGGGTTCACTCTTAGAGAGAATTTGGATCAGCTAGTCTGGAGCCTGTCTCCGGATGAAGAGCGAAAAGTAGTAGCCTGCTGATAAAACCCACATAGAATAGGTATCTCTCCTGTCATTTAAATGCATCAGTTGCCCTTGTTCTCAGTATCTTAGGTCTTTATCTTTCTATCCTGGCCTTTCTAACTCAGCACAACCTCCATAGTACGGCATAATAATCAGCTTGTTGATTGGGGCCGTCAATTGGATGATGATGATGATGATTGGCTTGCGCTTTCGAGTACTCAACCAATTGCTTAGCTTGATACACCAATGAATGCAGGCGTGAACTGCCTTTCTAGCGCATCGTTAATGCGTTGTTTTTTTTTTCGGTATTTTTTTTTAAAGCAATGATGTTGGAAAGACAACACTTGTAAGAAGCCTCATAAAAACTTCGATTCTAATTGATTTAAAACACATCGTACTAAAAAAAAAGACTGAAGAAAAGCTGGAAACATGCTCTTGTATTCTGACCTATTTAAACGCCAATGAATGCAGTGAACACGCCTCCACTGCGAGTGTGGCATAGCAGTCAACACCAGGGGAGAGGTGGCAGCTCTCCCTTGAAGGATGCTGGCGTGAGAGGTCAGCGTCATTGGGTGGCATAGACAACCTTCCAGCCATGTGGGTGACGACGGGTCTAGCCTGTGTCGCCGGGGGACGGCTCCTGGAGGTGTGGGGCGATTGACGAAGGAGCTCTGCCTGACTGCGACTACCGTGGCCTGGAATACTGTGCTGTTTTAAGGGGTGACAGACATGGGGGCACTCCTTACGGGGTTGGGCTGAAAAATTGCCCTCTCGGCCGCAGTCAGCGAGTGCCCGCCAAGTTTTAGGGACTCGTGCAGCGCACCAGCGACTTTCGTCCTGCTCCTTCCTTGAGGCGGCCTCACGCGGCACAGGACCATCGCCACCCGAGCATGAAGAAGGCCGCCCGGTGGTCCTGAAGACAGCCTGATGTTTGGGGGACAGCAGGCAACACACACCGACGCCTACGTCGGTCGACCAAGATCCTGAAACTGAACCAACGTTCAAGACCAACTCCACCAAACTTGAACCAACTTTCAAGAAGATAATGACTAGAATTGAGCCAATGTTCAAGAGGAACACGAGCTCTGGGAGACAAATGCAACGACCCTCACTGAAACTACCCACTACTGCCAGGCGACAACTGTTGCCACAAATATGCAGACTTTTGTCTGCATGAACCTTGTCCTTAAGGGCCTCAGGCCAATAGGATGTTAATCTCGCCATCAAAGCAAGTGAACACATTATATGTGATGATTTTCGACACTATGTAAACTCAACGCTCGGCCAGCTGCCGCCTGCACATCGGACTGTGTTGTGTATATCTGCGGCTTATAAACCGGTGCGGCTTATTTGTGAAAAAAGTTCAGATTTTAAAAAAATTTAGTGGGTGCGGCTTATATACAGGTGCGCTCAATAGACTGAACTTTACGGTAAGTTTACTCGACCTGTCTTGTAATGAAGCCGTGCAGAGTTCCTGGTAGAGAAGTATTTGAGAAATAACATGTTTGTTTGAACATACCCATGCCAACAAAATTTTAGGATTGGTGTTAGAAACGAAGTGGATATAAGCTGTTCAGACTGGAAAGTATAAAAGGGTTTTTAGAGAAAACTTGCTGTGCTGTACTATGACTCACTGGGAGACCTTCCCTGCCTCCCAGCTCTTTTCATTTATTCTTACAAGGGGATGCACAAAAGATGTTGTTTACTCCACAGGATTAATCATTCTATACAGTGTGGTGTGTTGTACAAACGAGAATCACACGTCTGCTGGTGTCTGCATGAGTGAATTAAAGGGAGCATATGTAACATTGGGAGATGTGTGTTAAGCTAATTGGTAAAATAGTTATTTTACTTGAATGCTGTCTTGTTGAAACAGATGAGGTGCGAACTGGCACTTACCGTCAGCTGTTTCACCCAGAGCAGCTGATCACAGGCAAAGAAGATGCTGCTAACAATTACGCGCGGGGTCACTATACCATTGGCAAGGAAATTGTTGATCTAGTGCTGGATCGCATAAGGAAGCTGGTCAGTGTTAAACAAGCAGCCTTTCTGTAGGGAAAATGACTTGCTGAGATTACTCTTGGACTTTAAAAAGTAAAGTGGATTTTTTTTTTATTGCTGTTGAAATGTGTGGACATGCATCTTGTTTAGGGGAGGAAGGGCTGTTGCATTTGTTTTCTTTTCTACCCATTGAATTAAATGGTCAGCAACCACAGGGATGGCCAAACATATTGACTGCCAAAATTTGTATGCTACAAGGAAATAAATAAGTTCTAGCTATTACAAGTTATATGATTTTCCAAATATTTAAACTGTCATTGCTTCTTAAAAATAATTCCAGTATCAATATGCTGTGACCTGTAAGACTAAGAATTTGCATATATGAAAAATGCTAACATTTTGTGTATGTGCGAATGAAAAAGATTGTTGAATCTACCTCTGAAATGTCAGTATTTTTTATGCTAGTGATGATTCATAGCTCTTGATGCTGTTGAAAGGGATGGGTTCACTCGTTCTCAGACATTATAAATGGTATCTTCACCTTCAGCTCGGCTTTCTAAAGAATACCAGGATGATTTTTTTTTCTCACATAAGGTAAGTGTTTCTTTCTTTCTTTCTTTCTGCGTACGCAGGCTGATACTCCTGCGGACACTCCCTGTATAGCCAGGCAGTGGAGTTTTGTGTGTATGACCCTTTTTTATCCCGCCATTAAGGCAGCCATACTCCATCTTCAGGGAAGGTGCATGCTATGTGTCACGTGTCATCCATACCAACGGCCAAACTGGCCTTCTCTTCCGAAAGTTGGTGATGGGATTTTACGTGTGTGCAAGATGTTATGCGTGCGTTCACACACGGAACCTCGGTTTATAGTCTCATTCGAAGGACTATATGGGGAATGGAGTCAGAACCAATGTTAACTATGTATGAAAGTTTTTTTTTTTTTTTTTTTTTTTTTTTTTTTTTATGACTGGTGAGTTGATTTTAACGTGGTGACAGCCCTGATATGGCCCTTTGCGGTCGGCTGGGCTATAAGCAACATTATCTTATCTTAACTAACCAATGTTAACTCCGAGGGAAAAATCCCCTATACCGAAATTCGAACCCGCAACCCCAGGATCACGAGTCCGGCGCTCTACCAACTGAGCTATCCGGCCCCCGGTAAGTGTTTAAAAAGCTGGGCTGGAGATAGTTTTTGAAGGTTTCGTCCCGACAGAACCATGTTACGATGTAGCCTGGGTCTTGTTAAAGTAGAACCAACAGAATAAGTAGCCTGGGTCTTGTTAAAGTAGAACCAACAGTATTCTGAAACTTAGTAGTGAAAACCAGTTGTAGTTGATAGTCTGAGCCGCGAGTCAAAGAAAACAACCTTTTTGAGAAAGCACAAAACACTGTTCTTAAGAAGCCATTGTATTGACTTCCAGCTCAGCAGATGGCCCAGTGAAAATCTCCAGTGCAAGTTCTTTAGCTTTGTAAAACACAGGTAGTAGATCTATTGTCTGTTTGCGTGCAAGGCACAATGACAGGCAAAGCCTCGAGGCAAAGGTAGAAACCCACTGGAATTTCAAATTTCTAATACTTGCTTACATAAAAGTTGTTCATGCAAGCTCTGAAGATCATAAAGGGTGAAGACATGCATGGATTACTTGTGATAAAGAGGAGTTACACAGTCGGAAGTTGCCAGAGGGTATTTTAGAGCTGTACAGCATGAAAGTGGGGGCTCTGCAAAGAGCACCAATGCCATTTCATTCATTTGGATCAAAAATTCACCTTGCAGCCGAACTTAGCAGTGCAGTCAAAAATCTGTAAAATGGCAAGTTTCCATAATTTCATAAAAATGACAGGTGTATTTTATTTGTCCACATCCATCTTTGAATATATAGGAAATGCAGATTTAAAAAAAAAAAAAAAAAAAAAGATTGGGGGGGGGGGGGGGGGGGGGGTATATGAAACTAATTTCATGCAAGTCGGAACACTGGACTTGGAGGAAAACAACTATTTTATGAACCTTTAGTGGCTAATAAATTAACACACAAAAACTCAAAGACCTTGAGTACAGTTTCTGAGTTTTTAATAGCTCTAGAATGGCTGTATAGGCCAACCAAGAAAACTAAGACTCCTCAGTCCGTTAAACATAACAACAAGCCCAGGAACTCCCCGTTCCTTAACAACAGAAAAAGAAAGATAACTCTCAAAACAAACATGAACGAACTGTGCTTCGTGGAAGCCGATGTAGTCGCTACAAACCAAAGCAGAAACTTTTGTCTGAATACCATCGTTCAAATGAAAACTTTTGAGATGGCTGTTCTTGGTGAATGGTCATTGGATGGATACTGGGTGTGTGGGGAATAGTGTCTGAATATTTAAGCTTGTGAGCGATGAAGAGTTTCTTGTAGCCTCTTAACCACAAAAGTCAGTGTTTAATTTATGCAAGGTGTTTTGTCACTTTTTTAGAATTCAGTAATTTCAGTAATGTACCAGTTACATTTTTTATGAGCTCTCAGACATTCGCATTTTAAGATTTTACATGGAGTAATAATGCTCATTGACAAATCAGATTGGAATGCCCATGTTTCCGCTAAACAGTTCTTTACAATTTGATGTTAGTGCAATTTTTTAGTCTCCGTCCAACAAACCCTGAATATTTCTTAATTTCTATTCAAAATGAGAGAAATACTTTGTAAAATTTATAGACTCTCAATTTATAAGTATGATAGAAATAACATGCTTGCTATTCATGATTGTAATGACATTTCATGCTGTTCTGTTAGTACTTACAATTGCTATGAAGAAAAGAAAAAAAAGAAGTTTAAGTGGGTCTATCCATTGACCTTAATTGCAAAAAAAAAATATATATATATATCGGAAGTGGCACACTTCATTTTATTCCTTGGGCTCTGAGATTTTTGTCAATAGTTATGTTTGAATGGATAGTGAACATAGACGCTGTGATAGGAAGTGCAAACTGTTTGAATGGATAGTGAACATAGACGCTGTGATAGGAAGTGCAAATTTCTGGCAGTTTCAGCCTTGAAAGGCTCGTTAGTGGCATTGTGTTACTGGCTTTTAGGCCTGGATTTCTGCTGTACATAAGCGCTGTTTTCTGGAAGGTATTTTCCTAGGGTGCTGAAAGCAAGCTGTATAATAAAAGTAAACTAAATAAAAGGAAGAGACTCCATCTCGTACTCTCCATATTTTCCTTGATTGGCTGCAGTCCATTGGTTCCTGAATCTACCATCTGTCATCACCTGCACTCCTCCAGTCCACCATATCAGAAACACTAGCAAACTGTTCAATCAGTGTATATCATTTTTCAAATTTGGGACAACTTTGGCAGTCAAGCTGAAATTGATCCTTTATCTTTTATAAGCATTTTGAATCTGAAGCTTTCCTAACTCGAGTGCTTTTTGCAATTATGTTTACATTACCTTTTTGCACTTTTATGGATTATTTAGTGTTTGCATTTCCTTTTTGCACTTTTACGGATTATTTAGTTTCATACTTGTAAGATCATGCTGCCTATTCTCTTTTGCATGATGATGACAGCTCTTCCTGTAAGTTGATGAAATATGCGAAAGTGCAGCAGGGTTGTGAACTCTTGAGTGGTCATTAAAGATCAGTGTTTGGCCAGTTAGTGTAATGCTATTTTAGCTGCTTTTTTTGGTCATTCAGTGGCTGAAGAATTGTGCAAAAGCCTTGTCAGACCCAAGATCAGTCTATCATATGTCGGATTAGATAATTAGACCTGATAAAAGGCTATTTGTATGGTGAAGTTGGTCAGTCATTTTCAATAAGGTCACACCAGAAAGTTATATAGAAGGGAAGTTTAGTTCAGGAGTCCTACTAGATTTCCATTTTCAGAATGCCATTTAACGTTGTTTCAAGTATATTCTGTTTTCTTTATACTGTGCATCCTTCCAGTCTCTTGACTATTTTTGCATTAACTGTATGTGGACTGTTGCAGGCGGACCAGTGTACTGGCCTGCAGGGTTTCCTCATCTTCCACAGTTTTGGTGGGGGCACAGGGTCCGGATTTGCCTCCCTCCTGATGGAACGTCTGTCGGTGGACTATGGCAAAAAGTCCAAACTGGAATTTGCTATCTATCCTGCTCCTCAGGCAAGTGTTTTGAAAATATTGTAGAGGTCGAACATTGGATTTTGAAAATGGCACATGTTAGCTGCCAACCCGCAAGAATTTTTAAGGAATTTCCTGTTTTGAAATTCATTATCAGAATCCTGAATTAAAAAATTGTACAGATGTTATCAGAAAAAGTAGGGTTTGGAGCATTTTTTCTTCGTGTGTGTGCGCGCGCAGGTGCATGTGTTCATTTAAGAGACTATAGAATGACCCAGTTTGTAATCGTTTTTAATTTTATCTTTATCATGAACAAAAATATTTGCATACAATTTTTCATTGTAATTCAGAATGTGCAGCTTGATTTTAAATGGGGAAAGAAGTTTTTTTATTTGATAGTGAACTCAACTCGGTCTTATAAAAACATCTTTTTTTTTCTTCTTTTTTTTCCAACACTGCAGCAGGATCATGCAAGGGATGTAATTCTGCAGTCAGATTTACATCCCTTTCTAGATCTGCTGACCAGCAAACGAGAGGAGCAGTGTCTTCTATGATCCTGGCTTGAAAAAGTGAATTTGTGGAATGGCTTTAAAAATAAAAATTAAAATTAAAAAAAAAAAGAGGACAATGTACGAAAATGACAGTGATGAAGAAATGAACATTTTGTTGACAACCAGGTTCAGTGCATAGGGTTGTGGATTCTGGGCTAAGAGGTCATTTTGATTCCCATTAGAACCATTCATTTGTGAGATTTTCTTATCTCAGCCGGCTCCTACCCAGCGTTCATTTGTTATAGGCTTAGTCAGGAAGGCTAGTGATACGGTTGAGTTTTAACAACTTGAATAGATGCATCTTTAAAACCTCCACATAATGGATGAGTCTCTAAGTGTGTTGCTCAAATTTCATGACTGACTCTGCAGATACCTGTATCTCTCAGGCCTGGTTGATGCCAGGAACACACAGTCCAGTCATGTAGTCTTGGACCAAAATGGAACTTCATAGTATCTTATCCCTTATTCCCATTTTCATTGATAGCATTGAAAGTCTCAAATTCTGTGGCCCTTCATGCTCTTGTGGTGACTTCAGTTTTCTTTCCTTTCCTTGGTGAGTTTATGTTGAAGTCACTTATTGGCAAGTTCGCAGGGACTGTCACTATGGACATGGTTATGCAGTGCAGAGGGGCATGCTTGTTCTGCAGCTAAGCAGTTGTTGGGTTAAGGAGCTCGGTAGGTGATGTCTTGCGCATGTTGGATTAGACATAGTGCCACTGAACAATAAGGAGGTGACTCTGCAGCAGTGCGGTTCTCCTTTGGTGATATTGCCTCATGGTGACATCGACTGCGCTCGGTGGATTGCTGGCGCCAGGACTGCAAAGACTTGCCAGAATAAGGCTGTGGAGGGAGAGCTGGAATTAGTGTTGCAGGGGTAATGCCAATGAGGTGGCATGGAAGATGAAACTGGGTAATTTTATGTAGAAAATTGATAAATGACTGTAGTTGTTTTAGCAATAAACCACTTGTATAACCGACAGCCTCGATTTTTTTTCTAGAATATGCCTAATTTATACATGATTACTGAGATACTTAATTTAGTTGGTAAAAATCTGTTTGAAATTTTGTGAATCATTTTTGAACAAGGACAATCAAGTATTGTAGAATAAAGCAGGTGGGTGTTAGCAATTTATACATACACACTGATGCATTTTCTTTTTAACCCCCAACATTTATCAGTTGAAACACAAGGGGGTTAGAGATGTTTTCAGTCCAAAACCAGGCTATCCCCTTTACACACCACCACCGTGTTCATCCACTGGTTCCTAAACTTTGACTCGAGAAGGCTAGCTGCTATGCACTTCATGTTTCAAATCGCTTGGGGAGAAGGCTGGCTGCTATGTACTTTGTTTCAAATCGCTTGGGGAGTTGCTTATTAATAGAGATCATCAATACAAATATTGATTTAGTGCAGCCATTATATTGAAGGGCATGGTTAAGAGGGGAAAAAAAAAAGCAAAGAAAATTTAGAAATCCATTTTAGATTTCCGTTATGTTTGAAACTAGAGACTTGTTTCTTATTTTTATTTTTTAGTTAAATTTTTTCTCCCCTCAACTGTTTAGTTTCAAATTAATTTAGAACAAAATATGATAACCAAATGGCAACATCGCCAACATACCGTTTTCAATACAACGTTAAATGATCTTGTTTTCAATGAATTTATTTTAGATGTCAATAACCTTTATTCATAACACATCCTCCTCAGACATGTTCTAAACTCATTCCACTGACAGCTCCATCTACATTGAGTGGACAGCCTTGGTCCTGGCTCTTGAAATGGTTTCTAAATCCATACATAAAGATTTCCTCATTTTGTCAAACTCCCTTTCAGCATTGCTGGCCATAACCTTAACCCTTACACTGGCTATTTAACAACGTACTATTAAGTATGTTGTCTGGTGAATTTCCAGAAGGAAACTTTGAAAAGAATAATTACGTTTGTATGATATGCATAACTTTTCAACGGTTAGTATTTGAACATGACGTGCAGAATAAAAATTGTTAGTATTTGAATAAAGAATAATATAAAACAGAACTGGGGTGCTTGTGAGTGTTAGGTGCTGACCTGTCCAGAATGTGAAAATAACAGGTGAAAACAGGTGGCACATCCTGCTTGTCATTCTCACGAGCTTGTTCAAAATAATCCAGTCTATGGTGTTCCACAGTATCCAGAAATAAGTCATAGCCTTTTTCAAAGGAAAGTCATGTGGATTATACCCATCTTTCATGCAGGTAATTCAGGTAAGAATGAACAGGTACAGTTCAGTTTTCACATTGAAATCATGTGCTACTAACACACACAAAAAAACAAAAATGGTCACTATCAACAAATGTAATAGTCAGCCCACACTGTCGTCATTTATGTTTGAAAGGTTTAGGATCATCTGTAAGTGCTATACTGAGTTTTTCTTCCCCACTGAATAGCATCTTGAGATTCCCCTCACCCTTAGGCACTCATCCAGTCACTGTCCGTGTCGATCTCAAAATCACGATTGCATGGTGCTTGATCTAAATCAAAACTATCACCCATCACACCCAGTTCATTCAAAATGTCCATAACTTCTCCTTCACCTGCTTTTTCCACAAGAAATTCAGCAAAAACATCTTCAAACAAGTTCCTAATTCTATCATGTTCTGCTTCGGGCGCTGCCATTTTTGTTCGCCAGTCGAGTCGCACTACGCATTACAAGCTGCTACTAACCATAAACTAAGCTAAAACATTGAAAATCCATGTTCCGGGGCTCACTCAGTCACTCATGCAAATTAGTTTGTCACTGAGCCATAGTTTCATGTCTGTGAAACTAGGCTCGCAAGGCTCACCCTACAGCGCGACTTTTGTCGTGACGGCCATGACGTAATGGCGTGACTATTGTCACGACAACCAGCGTAAGGGTTAAGCACCCTCAATTGCTGAAGGTATTTGAACTGTACACTTCTCTGAAATCAGATGGATATAACTTCGTTATTGCATGCGTTCCAAGCCATATGGGCATTCGAGGCAACGAAATGTTGATGAACTTGCCAAGAGTGCCACAAAGAAAAAGTTGAGCAGATTGTCAATCCTTCACACTGATCTGAAACCCAAAACCCAGGCTTATGTCAAAGACCTCTGGCAAGAGGAATGGGACTTGCAGACAGATAATGGACCACTTAAAATCTGTCCAAACCTGAAAGAGTATTTACCATGTTCCCGAGGCCGCCATAAAGAAGTAACAGTTTTGTGCCGTTTGCATACAGGTCACTCATTTTACACCCGTTCTTATCTTTTAACCCTTTTAGTGCCACATCCTTTTCATGCTCAGGTGTAACCATTTGCAAAGGGGTTACTGGTCGTGGAGGGTAATAATTGAAATAAAATTCTAGCATCCAGACTACTGAAAGAAAGTACATTTATGGTAGGTTTATTATGCTGCAATAATTATTGACCTTCATTCTTGTAAATTAAGGTATGATAGTTAGACATGATCATTTGCAGAAAACAAGCGCATATATTCTGAGAGGAACTGGCATTGTGTTCATTTCCACTATAGGTCTAACTTGGGGTTTGTGCAAGACGGACAGTTATCGGGTCCACACAGTTCAAATGGGAGCTAGAGTAACACTGAGAAGAAGGAAATTGAGAGCCAGTCACACTCGGTCACTTCTATGGTTACAAATCACGCCAGAAGATAGGCAGAAGCCTCTCCTTTGGCTCTTCCAACTTTAATCAGTAAAGGTTTTCAGGAGCAGCCTAGCAGCTGCTTAGCGTGTATAGGTGATTGTGGATCCTCATGAAATCAACTGGCATAACTGATGTCTGCTGCATTTTCAGGTGTCGACAGCAGTCGTTGAGCCATACAATTCTATCCTGACTACTCACACCACCCTGGAACACTCTGACTGCGCCTTCATGGTGGACAATGAGGCTATCTATGACATCTGCCGACGTAACCTGGACATTGAACGACCCACCTACACCAATCTCAACCGTCTGATTGGCCAAATTGTCTCCTCCATTACTGCCTCTCTGCGCTTCGATGGTGCCCTCAACGTAGATCTGACCGAGTTCCAGACCAATCTGGTACCCTACCCCCGTATCCACTTTCCCTGGCCACCTACGCCCCTGTTATCTCTGCAGAAAAGGCCTACCATGAACAGCTGACAGTGGCTGAAATCACCAATGCCTGCTTTGAGCCAGCTAATCAGATGGTGAAGTGTGACCCTCGTCATGGCAAGTACATGGCCTGCTGCATGTTGTATCGTGGTGATGTGGTGCCCAAAGATGTTAATGCTGCTATTGCCACTATCAAAACCAAGCGAACCATCCAGTTTGTTGACTGGTGCCCCACTGGATTCAAAGTAAGTGCCATGGCAGATTAATTCCATCCCAGTTCAGATTCAGAATCATGTTTTGTGCTAGGCAACACTTCGTTACTTACCTTAAAGTAGCCATGCAATGTTTGGAGTTTAAAGCAACATCTTCAAGTGCCCTGGGACATCCAGTTGACTTATAATTAACCAGACTTTAAATTAGATGGGTTTTTTGTGCTTTGGCATGACATTACAGTTTATAAGCAATCGGTCGCAAGAGGAAAACATGAACCAGAATTTTTCATGAGTCTGTAGGGGGAGCGGGGCGTTCTTTTTTCTTCTTTTGTTTTTCAGTATTTGTTGTGTAAATCCTGTGAATATAAACAAATTTGCACATCTCCCACAGTTTCTGCAAACATATGCGTGTGCCCTTGTACATGGCCAACAGTCTGCATTGAGTATAAAAGTGCAGGTGGCATGTGTTTCCAGCCAGTTCAGTGTTGTACATAATTATGTTTAGAACATCAGAAAAAAGGTGAATTTATCATCTATGTAATCTAGTTTTACTGTTGCCAGAAATTGTATATACACAGATTTTGTCTTGAAGTTTTTCTTGGCTTTTAGAAACAATCTCAGTATCTTTGAGTGAATATATGAAATCGGAATTGGTGTTTGATTTGTAGTTCAGAGTGTATATACTGATTATCCCCCAGTATCTAGTATAAAACATGAAAAGAAACTTGGAAGTAAGATTTACATTTGTTGGATATAATATATTTACTGACCGTTATTCTGTCTTCTTACTTACTAGATTGGACATTGTAAAGACTTGTCCAAATATAATTGAATTAGCATAAAATGATACAGTATAGTCCTTTAGGCTTACATATAATCCATAAAGATTGCTTTGACAATTCTCAAATTGATAAATTTATGCATGTTTATGTGGACAGCTCTGCTACTCAAAAAAAGTTCAACTTCTTCCTCAATGTTGTGCACATTTTGAAGCAGCATACGGTGGTGGTGGTGGTGCTTAAGATGTTGATGAGCAATTTATGAGAAGACAAATTTTGCATGTGTGTCTCAAATAGCAAAAGGGAAAAGGACTCGGTGCCTAGTTGGAGCTACTTTTGCCAGGGCCCCCCCCCCCCCCCCCCCCCCCCCACCCCGATATGTTTGGTAACAGATAGATTGAAGAAATAATGTGCTCTTAATAATTGTCTTACTTCAGACTGTATGGTTTAAATGGAAACTTAAGCAGTCTGTTTGCTTTCAGAATTAAATTTGAAGTGTGCAAATATGTACACATGCACACAAACTACATATTCACAGTCTGTAACGGATCTAAACACAAATCCTGTTTAAAGAGTGCAAGTCAAGACAAACATAAAAATTGAGAGTAAAAAGTGGAAATAACTCGTTTTCAGATATATTGGAAACAATGTACCATTTGCAGTTGTGCAGATTTGAAATTATACAATCTATTTGAAATCAACCAAACCCAGCATCACTGGAGACGAAGACGGCACTTGAAATTAAGCCGTTAGTGAAATCATGTGAATACAAACTATCTGATTTTTTGTAATGAGAGATTACCTTTGGCTGGGACATCAGAAAAACTTCAAATGATCTGGTACTTAAAATCAAGGTGTATTGAGATTCAACTTTCAAGTGCTTTTTACTGTGCTCCAATTAGCAGGGGCATGTAGTGCACGATTCATTTTGCAACTGTTTGGCTGAAGACCCTTTTAAAGTGAATACTATTATTGTGTCTGCAGGTAGGAATCAACTACCAGCCCCCTACCGTAGTGCCTGGCGGTGACCTGGCCAAAGTGCAGCGTGCTGTATGTATGTTGAGCAACACCACTGCCATCGCCGAAGCCTGGGCCCGACTGGATCACAAATTTGATCTGATGTACGCAAAGCGTGCATTTGTCCACTGGTATGTTGGCGAAGGCATGGAAGAGGGCGAGTTCTCGGAGGCACGTGAAGATCTGGCAGCTTTGGAGAAAGACTTTGAGGAGGTCGGGGTAGATTCTGTGGAGGGGGAGGGAGAGGAAGAAGGTGGAGAAGAATACTAAGCTCTTTGCTGACCGACAGTTTAAGAAGAATACTTTCTCTACATTTGTGTTGTCAGTGTAAAAGGTCGCTCGTTTACTGCTATGATCAGTTCTTAGATTTGGGGTGGGGAAGAAAGGTGGTGTTCTTCATTCTAGCTCTTGCAGGGAATTAAAGCTTCCCCTCTTGGCAGTTCTTTTAAATCGTGGGAGATGGGTTCTGTCTCGCTCTTCCTTGACTGGCACAGAAACATCTTCATTTCAGAACACTCTGGTCTCTGTCCACATAACGGATTTCATTTGCAGTTCTTTACACTCGAGTTCTGTTCTCACTTCTTTGTTTGTGTCTTTATAGTTCTAGCTCCCTTAAGGGAGTGATAACCAATCTGTTTAAAAAGAAGTGGGGGAAAAATAGAAGAAAAGGCCAACGCACAACACATATCCATTTCAAATAACTTCTCAGTGGGGGAAAATATTCAGTCAGATTATTTTATGTTGGATAGTGGTCCCATCCCATTAGTGCTGTGGGTAGATTGTACGGATGAGTGTTTTCCAGAACCATGCAGAAAGTCGCAGACGCATTGACAGTGTCAGCTTTGAGCAACGATTTGTATTTGTTTCTGAACTTCTCCTTTCCAGAAGATCAAGAAGTTTGGAAATAGTGGTTTGACATAATTGTACAATGCCAGACTTGGGGTAACGTCTATTGGTGAAACAAGTGGACATGTGTTACACAATTCAGGAAAGGAGCTGCTGAGTCCCAAGTCCCACTCTTCAGTCGCATACACTACTTGTTTCAAGATCTTAAAATCCAGAGTGCTGAATACGTTCCAATTCATAAAGTGAGGTGGTTGGGGAAAAGAAAGTGAAAAAATGATGAGCTGTGGTGAAAGTGAATTGAAAGAGGCTTGGATTGCTATCTCCTTTTACTCTGAGGATAGGCCAGTCATGTCCCATTCCCACTGCTCCCCATACCCCCCCCCCCCCCCAAAAAAAAAAAGTGCAGACAAGTAACGCTTCCATTTGAGCAGTTCAATAAAGTTTTTGTTCAAAAAATTATTTTAGTCATCTTGAAATTTGAATGCACAATCATTGGTAAACTGCGTGAATGCACACACATGCAAGTATGCACACAAACTCCTGCAGCTGTACTTCATAAAGCAGTGCATAGGGCTAATGTGTGACCAGTACATTGGACGAATGCATAGGTCAGGCTTCTGTTACTTCATTTTGGTTATTAACTTATCAATCCAATGGTAAATCCTGTGCACTGTGATCCATTTAGATGTGGTGTAGTGTATATGGACTAGTCCACACGCAGGACATTTCCTTGAGGAAACTGAAAACAATTACAGAGCCTTTCTATTGCTGTCAGACTTATACAGATGAGAAAGAAAAAAAGTCGCAACCTGAATGAGTAAAGAAATGACATAATCATCATGACATGATAGCTAAACTATCAACATCTTGCCAGGCATCCTCCTTAAACTAAATTGGACAAAATAAATGAAGAGTAATCAAATATTTTTAAAAAGCCATACAGGTAATAGACACAGCACAGTGGTCATCAGCTTCTGTTTGAGGATAGTGTGTACTTTTTTTTTTTTTCTTCAAAATTTGTAGTAAGACAATTTGAAGTGTTGATTGCTCTTAGTTTTCATCTCTTTGTAATGATGGTAATTTCACTTGGAAACGTTGTGTGACAGAGAGAGGTCTTTGGATTCGAATGGGTGAACTCAAATGTAATCAACTTGAAATTTGAAAATCAACTTGAAAAGCGAGCAGCAAGCCTGATTGAGTTAGTGGGCAAAGTGTAGATTGGTTCCCACTTTCGGAAGCCAGATTTGAAAAGGTTTCCACTTTGGTATTGACATCTGTAGATTCTCCTGGCCCTCTGGACAAGACTTTAAGAGTCTAAAAGAGGAACAAACACATTAAAAATACCCCCATTCCATCTTTCAGTGAAGAGTAGGTAAACACATGTAAGTGCAATGGATGACACGAAATTAAAATATGTACACACTGGTGGTGTGTTTAGACACATTCCTTGAATATACAGTTTGGCTACTTAAAATGTTTTATAAGAATCGAGAGGGTTCCTCCTGTTCTATTCAAAGAAAGAAATGTTTTTCAGTCATGGTGAATCTTCACTTTATTCAGTCGAATTAAACTGTCAAAACATAGTTAATGAACATATACTTCTTAAACAATAAGAAATCATCAAGTAACTGGCAATGATAGTGTACCCCTTTTGACACAGTCTTTCAACATTTCTAGTCAATATAATTTTTAAAAATATAAGGAACATCAAGACACAAACTAATGCAACAGGGACACTACATTACAGTAAACAGAGTAGTGGTCAGAAATAAACTGACCTAAAGAAAAAAAAAATGCTGCTTATTTGAACCATGATAGATACACACAGAATAATGATAGATACACACAGAATGTCTGTCCAAGTAGACTGTCTGTAACCTTTCTGCTCAACTGTAAATATGATCTTTCTTGGTTGCCTTCCTCTTGTACAACTTTTCATCTATAGTTTTCTTCTCTCTCCCACCCCTTACTGTTTGCGTCTCAAAATCACTGGCTTTCGCATCAAATGCAATCTTTCCTGGAATCAAGTGCCTCGACTGCAAACCCAAATGAACACACAAAACAAGGAGCAAAGTAACGTTTATTTCATATAAAATACGAACCAGACAAATCAATTGGTGACAAATTTCTCCAAGCAACACACAACTAACGGACGAGAAAAAAAGGTTCCTACATGACGACTGAAAAAGGCATTTATTGATAATTTGCTTGTCTGTTCCGTATTGAATACACGTTTCTTCAAACCTTGTTTTCTTTACACCTCATTTTGTGTTCTCATTTGGGTTTGTTTCCAGTTATACTGCTGTTCAATTCAGTCTCCCTGTCTCGGCTATAAATGTTGAGATTACATGATTGCACTGTCACATTCTAAGAGAAGAAAATCTTGTTACTTCTGGCTCTTTTGTTCTTGGTCTCAAAAATTCCATATACAATGAAAAAATCAAAATGTTCAATTCGGACTATGTCACAAAATCTGTTACATGACTATGTGGGCTGCACACCAAGCACTTCTCTTAGTCTATTGTAACAAAGGATAATAATAATAATAAGGAACATTTAGTGCGCTTAATCTTAAACAAAAGCCCTAAGCGCTTACAGCAATAAGCCCTAACACACACACACACACTACACACACACACACACAAACACACACAAACACACACGCGCACCAGCGAAGGAGCAGAAAAATTATGTTTTGAAGAGAGTTGTTTTGAGGGAGGACTTGAAAGAAGAAAGACTGTTTGAGTTTCGGAGTGCAGAAGGGAGACTGTTCCAGGATAACCTTTTTAAAAAACAAAACAAAAACATAAACCATTGCTTCAGCTAGCACAGTTTAGGACGCCACAGCACTTCTTCACAAGAACAAGATGAGCAAATGCTACATTACTGTCAGGACTTGCAATTGTCTCTGTCTACCATGTCAAGTTTTTATTTCATACAGTGTGACTGTCAGAACAGCAGAGCGAACTCTCACAAATATAAACATTCCACAATCGTAACTTAATGAATATGCATGATGCAGTCCAATAAAGGTAAAATGCCTTACAAATGGATCAGTTCACTTTACAAGGTTAGGCCATCCTGAAAGGGGAGTTGATCAAGTTTTTTTCCCTTCTAAATAGGAACGGGGAAAAAAAATGGCACAGGTAAATGAACCTCTCAAATGATTTACAACATATGGTTTAGTTCATGATGAGTATATTCAACATGAAAAAAAAAAGGCATGAACAACATGAGGAAAAATGTAAATACTTTTTTCTTTCTCCATTTTTTTTCTCCGCAACAAACTGGAGATCACACTGGTTGTCTTTTGCCAGTGAATATTCTCTTTTATGTCCAAAGCAAGCTTTTCAAATGCAACTAATCACACTGTTGTCCAAAATGACATGGATCAATGTTTTGTTTCAATGGGTTCTCCCCAAAAATCATTTTAAGGACAGCCTATCACACCACCCTGTTCCAATGTATTCTCTCATGTACATCTGCACAGCAAACTGACATACCATGAAGAAATGCATAAAGATTTTTGACAAGAATAGTTGTCAGATTACAAGATGTGGCCCAGGTATGCTGCAGTAATAGCCTGTTACAGCTTCAGATTACCAAAGCTGGATGAGCCAGTCATCAATTAAAATACACAAGGCATCTGCTATACATTCCTCGACAGTCAAAACCATTTACCAACAAAAAATGCAGTTATAGTCAGACTAAGTAAGAATATATAATGAAACACATGAGCTGACATAACGTTCATGTCTACTTGAAAAGAACCCTGCATACATAAGAAAAGAACCCTGTAACATACATCATTTTATTACAACTGATACACATTTCATTACAAACTGGAGCTTTTTTTTTTTTAAACATACGACAGATATTCATTATTAGGTCAACTTGCGAACATCTCGCACAAAATGTTGATGGAAACCAACATGATTGGCTGATGCCCTTTCCACTAAATATTTATACTTCACACACTAAGCGTTGCACTGCTTAAAGTGAATTCAGAACGATGCCATTCTATTCACACTCGTCACCCAATACAACCACCACCCTGTTTCTTCCGACACCAGAGAAAACTTGATGTTTCAAAGGACCACTCCATCGGGGCAAAAAAAATATATATTGTCCAATACATTTTAGCTGTACATAAGTCTGTGGCACTGAACAGAAGACGCTGTACCGCAAGCAATGCCAAATCTGTAAACAACTGATCAAGAAAAGCAGTGGGGGGGCCATAAGAATTCTAAAATAAACTAAAAATTAAGTATGCACACATTTTCAACAATGCAAGATAAAAATTTAAAAAAAAGGCAGTTTCAACACAAAATACTGGATGATGCTGACTACATATCTTTCATTCAATCGCACCTAAAAACGTTTTATAAATGCTATGAAAATGTGGTCACGCATTTCACTTTTCTGTTGATCGCAATTCACAACTGAGGAGAGGAAGGGGGTGGAAAGAGCATAACTATTCATTATACCCCTTCCTTGCTCAACTACAAGCATATGAACTGGGTGAAATGAATACTTTGAACACACACCATAGCAATGGTATCAAATGGAGGTAAATGGGAAAAAAAAAAAGGGAAATGATGAAGTCAGGGGGTGAGAAAGAAAAAGAAGCTGCCATAAACACACCAGAAAAAGCAGAGAGAAACAAGCTGGAATCTCATACAAAATCTCTAACAGAAAGGCTGCATATTTCTGGGTAAAGCGCATTTTGGGGTAAACAGACGTACACACACACACATATACAAACGCACATAATGAGTAACTTTATCACACAACGATCACCCATTAAATAAACTATCTGATCTGTAAAACTATTTTCAAACTCATCTGTAAAGCTATTTTAAAACTCCACACTCATAAACTTCATCAAAATCACATAAAAGATAAAACTTTTCAAACTTCCCTTCAGATTTATTTGGGGGGAAAAAAAATTGAAATATTGGTCTTAATGTTTTCTTCACCTGCCAAAAGACCTCGATACAATCTGTAACAAAATCCTTAGATGGTCGGCATAAAACAATTTAAAATGTGATCCCTAACAGGGGAAAAAAAAATACATGAAAAGGATAGCAAGCTTGTTGTGCTTGCTAGTTTTTTATGTTTCTTAAACTCGAACGTCAAGTTGAATCAACATTCTCTTCGCCACCAGTTTTGGCTGTATGAACTGAAAGTTAAACCTTTCTCTTTTTTTCCCCTTCCTTGGGAGTGACAAGACACTTGAACAAAACTTTATGATACAAATGAAGTTCCTTCTAGGTACTGAGTGACTGACTTGTATAAAGCTGTAAAATACAAATGACGGTCCTTCTAGGTGTCTCTTTTCTTTTTGTTCTTCAGTTGGGCACAGGTCTCTAATAAAATCTTGGCAATAGAGTGGCAAAAGGCCCTACGAGGGGGAAAAAATCTGCTACATTTGCAGGTCTTCCTGACATTTAACACTGACACCAGACTGTATATACATGTTGATCCAAATCTACTTTTCCTCTCTCTGACACAAAGCATGGGAGGAGACAAAATTTAATCAATGACTACCCAGGAGCACTGATACCATTCCCAATGTGTTCAAAGTGACAAGCACACAGCTGCAGTATCCACCCGTCAGTGCAGTGACCCCATCCAAAAATGCCACGCAAAAAAAGGAAAGGGGTTTAGCCTTTTAACAGATCCTGTCGCCATGGCAATGTCCAAAACTTTTCATGAGAATGTTTGTCAGTTTGATCACAAGCAGCTGTGTGTGTGTAGCAGAACCACACAAGTTCTGTACTTCTTCCCCTTGAGGTAGAGTCATCAACAACACAAACATCTAGTCTTTTTTTTCCTCTGGCATCACCACCAACAGCTTCTGCAGGAACACCGTCATTCCATCTGCAACATGCATATATTGCCTTATAATACAACAGAGGCATATACAGTGCTGCAGAGTAAGACATTGTTGTAGGTCATGTCTGTAACAACCAGACTTAAAGTTTTACTACATCAATCATCTACAAACAATTAAATTTTGAAGTCAACGTAAATGGAAGAAATGTTCAGGGCAAAAATTAAAGGCAAATCAAAATGGCAATTCAATGTAGATTTATACACACTGATTTTCAGACTGGTGAATTTGTGATTACAAACGCCTGTTATACCACAAGGCCCTGCTTGCTATTAGCAAGTTAAACGTAAAACGAAAGCCTTCATATCCACAGAGACCACTATGATCAAAAGGGCAAATCCACGAGTAGTTTCAATGTTCACACTGGTTTACAGTCAGCCAAATGGTGGCCTATGGATAACAAGGTTGCATGTTAAAAAGATCTGGATCCATACTGAAGAATTCGCATGGGACAGGTTTTTCTTTTGTTTTTTTGTTTTTCTTTCTGTCTCTCTTCAATACATCCATCAGAGGTGATCTGAATGCTGGTCTTGATTAAGCAATACAATAATGGGAGATCCTGTGTATAGCACCCTGCATTTGCCACACATGAAATAACATGCCACAAAAAATGTTTTGTGCCTAGCAAAATTCTGCACTAATATCATTTTTAACTGGTACACAGGAAAAGGTGGCACTGTACTTCGCAGATCCATGGAAAGCAGCCCAAATGTATCGAGCAGGGCTTAAAACGTTCCGCGTCTGGGCGGAATTCCGCGATTTCGGTTTGTCAAAAAACAACAACAAAAAACGACAGGAGCAAGGTATCCGTGATCGGCTTGCAAGCGTTCATAGCAACTGCGCGCAAGTTATGGCCCCTGATTATTCTTGGAAGAAGTTTCCGGTCGGACTTCCGGAAAAAACAAAATGGCGGAGCGCGCAGACATTGTTCATGTGGGTCGATCTTTTGACGAATCTGCAATTAAAAACATGTGGAAATGGGAGTGGGCGCTTCAGAAAGTTGACGAAGAAGTCATTGGAGACTTTCTTCGCAAAGTTATTGCACCAGGTTTAGCTTGGTGCAAACTGTGCTTAAGGGGAAGTGTTACGGTGGTCGCGGGAAGAAAGCTCTTGAGGATCACATTCGTTCAGCGAAGCACGTGTCAAACGTCAAGGCGCTGAGTGGAACTACAAGAAAGGTCACTGAAGACACTTTAGCAGCAGTAAAACGTGCCAGTATAGAACATTGCAATCCTGTGGGGAAAAAAGAGGGTGATACAGAAAATGTGGAGAGTGCAAGCCAGGCGGGAGGCAGCAAGGAAAAAGAGAGGGTTCAAACTAATTAAAGTCAAGTTGTCAGCAAGAAGGTGGATGAGAATGAAATATTAAAAATTGTAGAGTGTGAACGCCAGACAGGAGAAAGCAAGGAAACAGCAGACAAAGATAGGGTTGAAATTCAAGTAAGCAAGAAGGTGGATGGCAAAGACAGTGCAGACAATGCAAGCAGCAAGAAGAAACAGAGTTTTAAGCCCTGATCGAGGCCAATTTCTGTAGGGATGATGAAAAATGATTCGAAAAGACTGGCTGATGTTAACGACATGGGGTAAATTTGTCAGAATCTAACTTTCTGTCCCCCAGCATGTAAAAATACTGTATATTTCTCCCTAGAGAGATCTACCTTGAAGTACACCACAGCAGCAAGTCAGTTCACCGAGGAGCAAGGGATCTTTTCTTGCTATGTATGTCAACAGACGTCCAGAAGCATATAGGTAATTTCATGTCCCAAAATAAAAAGACAGAACCCTTGGATATTTCACAAAGACGTTAGTGAATCTGCGGCTATAGCCACTGCAGGAGAGGAAAATCGGTGCATTGCTCCTAAGTCGGGACTGAAATCCTGACCCCTACTATCCCTGCTGAAAAGTTCTGATCCCAGAGCTTACTCTAGAGCGCGGGATTTGTACAATCCCCCGAAAACCTGTTCCTTCCCGCAGTTATCGAGTCTTAACGCGGGCAGACTCCCGCACAGTTGCAGGACTGCCCGCCCTGTTCACTGATCGTTGCGGGCGCTCGTTTGTCGTCTGCTTGAATAACTGAAACTAGAACTGAGCAGGAGCGAACGATTTCTTGATATTTCATTGGCTGTTAGTATAAATCAACCAATCGGCGGCGTTCCTCTCCTCCTTCTCGATCACCGACGAGAAGTTGCGAGAGTTTAAGACGCTATATTGGATATTTTCCAAAATGAAGCATGCACCCACCCTTTTTGACTTCGAGTGAGTGCCCCCTTTTTCTGATATGAGGGGGGGACTGCCCCCCTTTTTGAAAAATCCTAGATTAAGCTCTGTGACCCCATCAAAGCAAAGAATGTAACTAGGCCATGAAAAATATCATGTCTCCACAAATATTATGCTGCAGATGGCAAGAAATGGCCAATGCTCTGTGGTCTTAAGATACAACACCACCACCTTTTTGTTAATCATCTTTTTCACATACAAAACACAAGAGGAATGGACTTTTAGATGAGACCGTCAACATGCTATCTGTGTAAACATTTAGGAAGGCTGGCTGGTTTCAGATACCCCTCACTGACAAGTGTTGTGGGCTGTGCTGTTCAGGATGAATTCCCATGGACTGCTATGGCCCCTGGACAGGCCAGTTAAAGATAAGAAAAAGCCAGTTCTTATTTTTAGTTTGCTGTTGCTCTACTGACATTTTCCCTGCAGGTGCTATACCTGACATTGGGTCCTGCTAGGGCAACTGAATGACCACACCAATGTCTGTACCTGTGGATTTACCAAAGCTGTCCATCCTATTATTCTGATTTCATACAAACGACTTACTTATTGAAAGTTACTGTCTGTCAACAAACTTTGATCTATGTGCTCCTTTTGTTTCACGTATGTGTGTAAACTCTAACACTGCCTCTTTAGGTTGTGGAAAGAACAACTTACCCATGAAATTGTCAAAGACTTTAGGCTTTGACTTCCAGACGACAAAAATAAGATAGACTGGTATACCAGTACAGATGATCGCAAGGCCAATACCTGCACATGTACAAAGATAGCATCAGTATTTCAAAGCATAGAGAATGGGATGACAACGTAATGTACACTAAACAAATGACAAAAAATATGAATATTGGCAATATATGCAGTCTTTTGCCAGGTTCAAAAGTGTTTTATTCTCTAAATCAAGAATGTTAAATGGCATCAGATCATTTATATACTGGCAAATGCAGTTAATCAAATTCTACACAAAAGGTAAGCAATAAATTTTACGTTAAATGATAGAACAAACTCGGAAATCATCCTCACTCCATGAGCAATGAATTCAAGATATATGCTGAGACGCACATTCTTCAATCATGACCAACAGAACTGTTGAAATTCGAGTCACTGCAACTTTTCAGAGAATGATGTGAGAAAACTGTTATAAAGAAAAGCATGAATAAAACAATACATTCTTAAGAATTAAGCCTTTATGGTAGTTCTGTCCTTTGTAGTCTAAGTAGATCAGAGATTTCTCTCACAGTGATACAACTTGCACCACAAGTGACCCATTCATCCTAAAAGTGCTAGGTGTTTCAGAGTTGATCATAAAGAATTGAAATGAAGGGGGGGAGGGGGATATAGAAAAATTACACCCATGATAAAACAAGAAAAATCCTTGGCATAAAAGTGAAGCATGAAAGGGTAGAAAAACCAGCAAATCACACAAAGGAGTCTGATATAACAGACTAGAATAAAATTTGAATTCTAAGCATACGTACATTTGCATTCTATGAAGTGGAAATCCGAGGGACCATTTCATCAAATTCGGAACAATTATCTAGGAATCGGCACACAATCAGTACATGCACACGCACGCATATACATAATGCTCACCCACTGGGACATATTCACAGACTAATATCTAGCGACACAAAGGCACTAGCATTTGTGTATACAAACCCATACAAAAATCAACAATGGAAGCTTAGAGGAGCTGAACCACCAACCCAATACCCACCCGTCTCAGTGGGAGAAGCGTAGAGAGGCAGCACGACCAGATAGACTGTGACAATGGTGTAGATGATGGGCCAGGCCAGGTGCACTTTGATGGGGCGAGGCAGGTTGGGCTGTGTGCGGCGCAGGACAAGGAGCGACACGATGGCCATGCCAATTGACAGCCAGGTAGCAAATCCCACATAGTTGATCAAGGCATACATGTCCGAGGAGGCCAGGTACAGCAGCGACAACAAGCCCTGAACAAAAAAACATCCCAGTCCATTAAATATATTGCTTTGAGCTCACAAGGGTCACTTACTAGATATTTCATGTCAATTCATTCAAAAGGTGCCATCTTCTCTATCGATTTGCTTCTGATTTATATATCTAAACTCTCTACAGAACACAAAAAAATGGACCTAAGACTTCTTTATGAATCAAATATTCCCCAGAATGTCAAAACTACTTTTTTTTTCTTTTTTTTTTTCTTTTCGATTTTTGGAAGATGTAACAAATGATGTTACATGATCAGCATGCATTTTGTGCAAACAACCAGAGAATCATCCGTGGTACATTTCCACTTGCAAAGAGCAAAAACATGTACATAGAAAACAAAAAGTGTGTGGTGCCATACAGTGGTATTTTGCCGACAGTCTCCCATGAGAGATAAGCCAAATTTTCAAAGGAATTTATGACAAAACCTGAAATTCACCTCTAGTTTTGTTTGTTCATAAACACACTTGAAAATAGGTCTTTTCATTACCTTCTGTGCACTTGTCTGGTTATTTGTAAAGACATAAATACTTCTGTAGGTAATGAATACACATGAGCATGAACAAAAAAAACTAATGCTTACCCGCTTGCTTACTCAGACATGCACAGATATCCCTCCTCCCCTAACCCCACCCCCACCAACCCCTAATTCTCCTGTGTCATGTGGATCTAACATGCATGCAATACCATTCCTCCATGGACATTCCGCACTGACCATGAAGACCACAGCTGGCAGAGGGGTCAGTCGCTGAAGCTGCACCATACTGAGCACTTTGGGCATGTGACCTTCGCGACCTCCCACGTAGAACAGGCGGGCAGTGGTGAAGAGGATGCCGTTGACGCCACCAAAAGTGGACAGGGACACGAAGATGGGCATGATCCACCACATGAAGCTGTACAAGCGCTTGGAGAACATCTGCCACACACAAGGCATGTCGTGATATCTGTCACCATTCTCAGGAGGGTTCGTACACAAAAAAGGTACAAAATATATAAACTTTTGTACAGGCATTTAGGACCTCATTAGATCAGATTTTCATATTCAAGATATACTGAAGATTGTTAACAAGTGTATAAATTTCAGAGAATGGACAATCCATTTTGATCAATAAAAACAGAATTCACTCACCATAATGTTACTATCTGTCAAATAATCTAAAAGGTCTAGTAGTTAGTCTCTGAATCAAGGTGGAAAACTGACTTCACTTAAAACAATCATTTATTTTTATTTTTTTGAGAAGGCAACATCAACTCAAACTTATACAAACCCAAGTCAGTCTTATAGACTTTTAGGACCTTAAGAAGGGTACCTCCATTTCTCCAAACTTGCCTAAACTTTTGATGAGCATAAGAACAATGTCAGTTTGACTTAGTTTGCATTGTCAAGAGGCATATGTGTTGCATGCCCCCAAGCCAAATTTGAAAGATGTCAGTAGAGTAGGAAACCCTGAGCAAAAACATTTAGAAATACTTTAAATGAAAATGAGTCAAAGGCATACCTAAGTAAGACGACAAGAAAGATGTTCTCAACCAGCTGCTGTTGCAAAGTGGTTAGCTTCGCGGACTCCCGGCCGGGAGGTCGTGGGTTTGATTCCCATCAGTCATGTGGGATTTTTCTGCCTGACCAGCTCCTACCCAGAATAGAGTAGAGTTTTCTATGGGCTCAGATGGAAAGACTGGGGCCACATAGGCGAATTTCATCCACTTAATGGATGCGTCTCTGAGAGTGTTGCTCAAATTTCCTGATGCCGGGATATATTATGAAAGGAAGCATAGAGAACAGCCATGCAGTCTCAGACCGGAATGGAAATCTGTAGCATCATCTTCATCATCCTCATTCTCATCGATTAGCATAAAAAAAGTTTCAGATTCTGTGGCCCTTCATGCACTGATCTCATGGTGACCTCAGTTTCGATGTGCTCTCCACGTCTGTGGCCTCGATTTGGTTCCGTCGGATCACCGGTATCGGCAAGTTCATGGGGGCTGTTGTTGGACGGACATGGTGGCGCCCTCCGGAGGGAAAGCTCTACAACTAAGCAATTACTATCGTCAGTAGGGGGCTTAGTAGGTGGTGTCCTGTGTATGCTGGATCAGAACAGGCGCCACTGAACACGGCCAAGTGACTTGGCAGCAGTGCAGAGTCTCCTCCAGTGGGTTGCCTCTTGCAAACTTGACACTGACTGCTCTCTATGGACTGCCGGTGCTGGGGTTGCAGCGGGACTGACCGGGCTGTGGCTGTGGATGAGGTGTTGGAATAAGTGGCATGGGTGCACTGCCACTAAGGTAGCACAGAAGACTGGACAGCAAAACAAAAAAAAAATGTTCCGGGAAGAGGAGGGTGGGGTTAACTGGCTTTGGAATATTAACTATTTGGAATTGTACATTAGAAGATTGTACTGTACTTGCATCAAGCTTTCCACATTGGTTCATACTGCAGCCTGAGAAAAGACAAGGGAAAAAAGACAGAAACATCACCCACAAAGAAAACAAAAACAAAACAAAAACATTAACAATAACAATACCGGGTCTAAAACAGATGAGAAAAATGAGAACGGTAACACTGGTTTGAATTCTGACCGAAAATGCTCAGCTGCCTTGCTTTGTGGGTGGCATTCACTGACTTCCATGGATGACCAATTTAAAGTTCAATACTGAAGAATTTTCATATGGCAGGGTTTCCACAACAGTAAAGTCTGTGTCTTCCCAATACGCACAGCACATTCACAGCTTCCACAATGGGCTCCATGGTATAAAAACGTAATGAGCCACTCACTATGAGCATGGCCCTCTGCAGCTGGCTTGGCTAAAAAAAACATGAACTATACTGCTGCTTTGCCCATCGAGTCCTTGGTCCCAAACATGTACCAAGGATTTAGCCAGCAGTTCAATCGTGTGAACAGCACCTTGATCATATTATATAATGAAAACGATGACCATGACATTTCGCTAAATCACAAAGTTAATTGAGGCTAATTTACCAGAACTGGATATTCCTGAATTATAAGGAAAACGACCTTAGTAACTATAATGATGATAATGGTAAGTTATTCGGTTCAACATTGTTGCAGCAGCAGCACTGCTAGAATGATGTTCAAAACCACTTCACTGCCACAGATTGGACAATTTTTTGGGCCATACCTGCAACTCCGATAACCCAGAACATTTTCAGAGATGAAATGATACAAACCAGCCAGCTTCTCTGATAACAACTGGAGAGACTAACTCCAAAAGTGACGGAAATACTCTCCCTTTCTCATGCAAAATGCATATTTTGGCTCCCCAAATTTTGGGCTTGGGACACTAAAGGAGTTACAGGGAGAAATAACATTACAGCAGGAGTTCTTTCAATCATGGTGGACATAATATTCTCTCAGTGATTTCCTACAAGGATAGCTGCCCAACTGAGAACTGTGTAAACTGAATAAAGTACCACAAACATGAACAACTTTGACAACAATAATGAAGGTGATGTCATAATGGTGAAGGCTGAAAGTTCAGGAGACTGACCACGGCGACAGCAGCACCACTGAGGACCTCGGCAGGGCTGACGGTGGTGAAGTAGGCAATGTTGGTCAGGGTGTACACAGTGGTCACCAGGACGATGGAGATCCAGATGGCCTTGGGCAGGTTCCTGCACATACATACAATATGCTCACACACACATAGCAAACCTGCAAACATATTCACCTTCGAGATGTAGGAAAAGAAGAGGGGAGGAATCGGGGGAAGAGAATCTGAACTAAAGTAATGAACAAATGAAAAAAAAACAACTCTGAAAATGAAATGCGTACTTAAGATTTCACATGCTGGTGACCTGACTACCCTTTGTGTCTGATAAATTCTTCTGCTCTTTTTTTTCTGTGGAGAAAAGTGGGGGTGGGGGGTAAAGGACAGGATGGACTAGATTAGTAGATATCACACTAGTAAATCAGAAAAAAAAACCCACATGAAACAACCTAGGATAATGTGAATATATGTAGTGACTAAATTTCCAGGCACAGTCCTAAAAACTGACATCTTTGTGATGACATGCTACCATCAAATCTATGTGAGGAAAGACAGGGTTCAATCACTCGGCTTATTCCCTATATTCTCTTTTCAAAGCAAATGCTGCTACTGGGGAGCATGGTGTGTGTGTGTGTGTGTGTGTGTGTGTGTGTGTGTGTGTGCGCGCGCGCGCGCATGTGTGTGTGCCTGTGTACGTGCATGGTGCATGTGTGTGTGTGAAAACTGATAAACAGATTACATAAGAATGAGGTCTATTTCGAATGTCATAATTACATAGCATCATGAGGGATGTTGGGCAATACAAGATCTTCCTTCCTTTCCACAAAAAGACTGGAAAAGCAATTTATCATACAAGAAGTAGTGGAAGCGTTGTGTCAGAAATGACAATACAAGCAGTCAAATCAGCTGCTGATGAAGACTGATGGATTTTGCGATGGATGGCAACAGAAAGGTGAGGATGAGGAAAATGAAGATTACCTGTAGGGATCTTTCAGCTCTTCAATCACAAAGTTCAGGTAGTTCCTGCATGGACAGAAACAAAGATTATTCACAATTGTATTCATTGTATATTTCCTGCTCTCTTCCTTTGCTACCTGTTCATTCATTCTCTCATTCACTCACTCTCATGTGCAAGCATGCACACATACACAAATATACTTGGTCAAGGCAATACACATATCCACTGCATGCACACACACATGCTTGCAAAGTTCATTCTCCTTATGCCTTATGCTACCCCCTTTACAACACATCGCTGTTTTCTTTCTATACTGGATTACAGAGTATATAGGCTCACACTGACTCATAATCTGATTTACTTTTTCTCCAGTATTTATTTTCATCTTCAACCCTGGGTGCAGGCATATCACGTACCACATTTTGGTCGACAAGAAGCTTAGAACGATACAAGGAGCACCAACTGATCTTTAAGGCAAATGTTACAGGAAGCACCCCTTGATCTTTGAGAAAAATCTGTTCCATCTATAAATAAGGCATTGTGAAATGTAAGGCACATTGATTTCATGGCACAGAAAACTGCTGTTGTGAAACAAGACACGCTGATTTCATGGCACAGATCACTGCTTGTTTACTCTTGTATGCTTAATATTCCAGAAATAAGACTATATCCAAGCACACAGAGTTGAAACTTGATCTGGTTGTGTGCTGGACTCATGGACAGATGGGACGATCAGTGTTTGCGCTGTGTGGACACAGACTCTGACCATGACTGCAGGTCATATGTAAGTGATGGCCAACACAGCTGGCTGCCATAACTGTGTAAGAGGACATTGGAATATATGACCCTCTGGTCAGGACTTGAATAATGAGTCTGGACATTATCAAATTTGTTTCAATTCAATATCTAGTTATCAAGTTAGTCCGGTTACCCTCTGTGTGTACAACCGAGTGTGAGTGTGTGTGTGTGTGTGTGTGTGTACGCGTGTGTGTGCGCATGCGCACGCATGCATGTGTGCATGCGCGTGTGTGGTGTGTGCACGTGCATAGAATGCATGTGTGAATGCAAAGTGCATGCATGCTAGTGTGCATGTATGTGTTTATGCTAATCAGTACACATTCATGGTAGAGTTTTATTTTTTCAATCTTATTGCACTGATCATACTTTCAACTCTATGACCACATATACATTTGTGACCATGCACACACCTATTCCAGGTCTTGAACATTAACATCAAACGTATTCCTTTTGTTGTTTGTCTCTAACAATGAGTGTATGTATTTATGAGTGTGAGTGAAAGTGTATCCATGGATGTGTGCTGTGCTGTACTT
>CM031618.1:64077836-64090336 GCA_018398815.1 Conus ventricosus
ATCTCACCAATCATTTTGGCAAAGCCTTTAGTTCTGTGCTATATCCATCAGAATGGACAGTACTGAGAAGAGAAAACAACATCCTCGGAGACACAACCTGGCTATTCTAACTGGCAGGATTATTTAGAAGAAATAAAAAAAAAGATGAATGAGAAAATTAAAGACTCTCAAACACAATGCCGGAATCAAGTCCCATTGTTGATTGCCCAGATGGCTACAGAGGCCTTATCTGAGCTGAAGCACAAACCTCGTTTGAAACTGAGTTAACAGAAACTGACATACATCACAGTATGTAATCTCTCTGAAATCAAATCACAACTTGTCCAGATCAACTACCCTGCCGAACAACAGACGAACAACAAAACACCTGTACACTGAAAAAAAAAGATGATAGCCGACTCTAAGAAAGACACATATTCCTCTGAACACCTTTCACCAACAAAAGCCATTTTCTAAATGAGGTCACTTGCTCCCTCTGCTGTTCACTGTGATTGTCATGGCAATTACTGATAAAGAGGCTGTGAGGATATCCATTATCACGACACCTCCAAGGAATAAAACATCTCAAAGCATAGCCCAATCCCAATAACCAATATGTACACAAAATCAAAGACCCAAATCATTTCAATGCTCAAAATTACTTGGTACATTATTGAGAGAGAGAGAGAGAGAGAGAGAGAGAGAGAGAGAGAGAGAGAGAGAGAGAGAGAGAGAGAGAGAGAGTGGAACATGTGAAAGAAACGAGAGACAGAAAGAAAAAGGGAGAACAAACCAAAAAAGAAAAAAAAGAAAACAAAAAGAGGTGAGATGTTGGAGGTAAAATAATGTGGGAGTGGTGTGGGGTGGGATTGGCACACTGCTAGGGAGGAAGTAAAGTGAGAAGGAGACACACATCAAGGAACCAGAAAATGGATAAAGAACAGCAGAGGGCTGAAAGAAAGGCTGTAAAAGATAGAAGAAGAGAAATGGTGGTAAAGAGAAATGAACGAGAAACAGACAGGCAGAAGGGCTTGGGATTTACCCCAGAAACTGATGACCAAGGAATCAATAATCATTCAGTTATCTCTCCCTTGCTCCCTCCCTTCCAGGCAGTCTTCCCCAGCCAGCCATCTGTCATTCTGAGTCCTGGGGCAAACCGCTCAGATGATTTTCGGGTTCTCTCCTGCCTCCCAAAACAGTGAAGCCACAACCAACCCTGACACACTGTACTTGCTCCCCCCACCCCCCTTTTCCCATCTCAATCTTTACATCCTCGGCTTCATGACCCCACTCTACATGGCCTGGAAAATTAAGTGTAAAAACCTCTTTAAAAAAACACAAACCTCTCTCTCTCTCTCCAACTTATATCTCAACATCCTGTCGTAGCTGATCAACACATAAAAGGTAAAATAAATTCCTGAAACAACTGAAAACAGGCCTCTCTCTCTCTTCCCCCTCTCTTTTTCTCTCTCTCTTCCCACACCTTCCTTTTTATCCCTGACTTCACAAAGAACTGAAAACAATGACACTCTAACTGCCTAGTCTATTTGACAACTAAAATGCAAACCTCCCACCTTCTCTCCTTCCTTACATGTGTGCACGAGCGCATGCATGCATGTGTGCACACACACACACTCTCTCTCTCTCACATGACACACACACACACACACACACACACACACACACACACACTCACACACAACACACACACACACACACACACACACACACACACACACACACACACACACACACACACACATACATACTAAGACTCATTCTCTTAAAGTCATCATTTTACCAGATCAACAGAAGTGGGATTTAGCCATGAAAAAGGTTGGGAAGGATAAGGAGGGTAGAAATCGGTAAAAGAGTCATTTCCCAAACATTCTGTGTATTAACAAAAAAGATTCCTCTAACACATTCTCCTTACTGATGCAAACAGCCGCCAGAAGAGTCACTGCAGTCGCAGACTGATCACAGTCTGGAAACAAAGGCTGGACGATGTAATACCCAAAGGTCAAGGCCACAATAGCGACGGTGCAGGGCCTCATAATGGTGCACTCTATCCACATCTTGAGGAAAGCGATGAGCGGCCCAAAAGACACCAGGAGGTAATTGTAATCCCCACCAGAGGCTGGAATGGCTGTGCCCAATTCGGCAAAGCAGTAGGCTCCCATCATAGAATACAGTCCGCACAAAATCCAGATAATCAACGACAGACCCACGCTCCCTGTTCCCATCAGCACTCCACGAGGACTGACAAAGATTCCAGAGCCGATGACACTTCCCATGATAACCGTAATGCCGTTCAGGAGAGAGATTTTACGCTCTAGTTGGACAGACTTGCATTTGTGAGGGCTTAGGTTTTCTCCCTGAGGTTTGATTTCAACTGTATTGCTACGACTTGATGGCACCTCCTTTGGTTTCTCTTTCACAGCACTGCTTTGTTCAATGTTCTGGGTCTGTGGATAACCACAGCTCTTTGTCTTGGACATCATGTTCCTGTTGGAGTTGTGGCTTTTGTTGTAAATTTTCTTGATGTGTGTGTGTGTGTGTGTGTGTGTGTGTGTGTGTGTGTGTGTAGGTGGGTGACAAGAGAGAGAGAGAGAGAGAGGAGTGAGTGAGTGAGTGAGTGTGTGTGTGTGTGTGTGTGTGTGTGTGTGTGTGTGTGTGTGTGTTTAGGCTACATGTTTTGTATTATCTCAGTTTCTTGCTCACTCTTCTCGGCTCTCTCTATCCACCACTGCTAATTCTCTTCTGCTCTCTTGTTATTTCTTTTCTCTCCGAATAATCTGCGTTTATCTTTTTAATCCTTCTTTTTGATTTGAGAATGCTAGATTAAAGATTTAACAAAAGCATGAAAGGAATAACACGTCACAATGCAGCTCCCAAAATGCCAAAGAAAATAGGGGAGGGTATTCACACTGACTGTGTCGTAATCCACTGTCTGGTCGCTAAAACCTTTTCACTCTCTGATTCTGCGACACTGTGCCCAGTGTCCTGCCGCTTTCTTACTTAGGACAGAAAACTTCAAAAGAAGAACTACATCTGTCATGCAATCCGCCAAGCCACCACCTACTGCTCTGAAGGAAACGCCTGTTAAACACTCGCACTAATCGTAGAGACATCATGGAGAGATGCTAAACAAATTCCATCAAAGCATTATATCACATTATCTCACCAATCATTTTGGCAAAGCCTTTAGTTCTGTGCTATATCCATCAGAATGGACAGTACTGAGAAGAGAAAACAACATCCTCGGAGACACAACCTGGCTATTTTAACTGGCAGGATTATTTAGAAGAAATTAAAAAAAGATGAATGAGGAAATTAAAGACTCTCAAACACAATGCCGGAATCAAGTCCCATTGTTGATTGCCCAGATGGCTACAGAGGCCTTATCTGAGCTGAAGCACAAACCTTGTTTGAAACTGAGTTAACAGAAACTGACATACATCACAGTATGTAATCTCTCTGAAATCAAATCACAACTTGTCCAGATCAACTACCCTGCCAGACGAACAACAAAACACCTGTACACTGAAAAAAAAGATGATAGCCGACTCTAAGAAAGACACATATTCCTCTGAACACCTTTCACCAACAAAAGCCATTTTCTAAATGAGGTCACTTGCTCCCTCTGCTGTTCACTGTGATGGTCATGGCAATTACTGATAAAGAGGCTGTGAGGGTACATCCATTATCACGACACCTCCAAGGAAGAAAACAACTCAAAGCATAGCCCATGTCAAGGTGTCACGCACTCCTGTCTTGACTACCCAATCTGAGGATGCCTTTCCAACTCAGACCAGTCCTGTGCTGTCAAAACAATTTTGCTCAATCGGAAATGAAATGAGGTAGGGAACAGTAAACAGCAAACAAGTGGGGTATGTTTTGCTCCCATAAGGAAACCTAACACAGAGCAACTTTTATTCAAGACTGGCACAGCCTTTTAAACTTGAATAAAGTCAGACAAATACATAGACGAACAATCTAATAGTGGGGAAAAAACAAGCGCAGGCCAACAACTGAACTGTCTGGCAAAGATTTGGACTTGAGGGAGGGGAGGGGAGTTTGAAGATGGAGAAACTGGGAAAATGAAATTTATAAAAATAAAAATAAAATAAAAAAAATTAAAATTTTTTTTTTACAGATATGAAAACTCTTCTCTAGCTGCATAAGGGAACCATTGCAATCCCTTTTGAAGGCAGATATATTTGTATTGCCTGCTCCGAAATCTTTGCCAGACAGTTCAGTTGTTGGCCTGCGCTTGTTTTTTCCCCCACTATTAGATTGTTCGTCTATGTATTTGTCTGACTTTATTCAAGTTTAAAAGGCTGTGCCAGTCTTGAATAAAAGTTGCTCTGTGTTAGGTTTCCTTATGGGAGCAAAACATACCCCACTTGTTTACTAATTTTGCTCAAGTCACATACATTGACCAAATCATGATCAGTGATCTGTAATAATCTCCTCAACCACAGATTTGTTCTGAGATTTTTGACAGAGTTTTTAGCATCCCAACTTTCGATCAAAATACATCCTGAAAATGACCCACATATCATCAGCCACCAATAATGACAACCTTCTCAGGTACTGGTTCATTTGAGATTTCAAAGTTTTTAGCATCTCCATTATAGTATCAAAATACTTTGTATTAACATTTCAAACTTACAGGAAGTCCGGAATTTTTCTATTGTTTTGTATTGAAAGTTTTGTATGCAACATTAGGCCACAATCTGACGAAATATGTTCACACTGGAAATCTTACTATATCAAGTTACAGATTATCTTTTCAAAGAGGGGTTTTGGTTAAATGATTAAAGTGTTTGCGTCAGCAGAACTGACAGTCCTGAGTTTGGACTAACGCTGGGGTCAGATTTTCTCAGGCTGAAACCCCTCTCTGTCCATCAGCAGTAAATAGGTTCCTGATTCAGTTCAGGGAAAGTTACAGGCAATGGAAGGAGTGGAATGGGCTCTGTCCTCCATCAGGTCATGTCCCACACACAGTGTACCTCTGACAGTTCACTGCACCTTCGGCCATTAGGCTATGCGAATAGAACCTTGACCTTATTATAGATTGATGTAGAGAAAAAAATTGTGATTTCAGATTTTACAGTCATGTCATTATACCTCTTTTGACCTTTCATGTCATTATACCTTTCCTTTTGCATACACACACATACACAGACAGACATACAGAGAGAGAGAGAGAGGGAGAGAAAGAGAGACGGGGGAAGGGGGGGGGGAGGGAGAGAGTGAGAAAGAGAGAGACAGAGAGGGAAAACTGCATGTGAATCTACTTACCACTTTCCCCAAGGATTTATATTTACATCACAAAACAACTCTCTGTCGCAATTCTTTTTATCACTTCAATTGAAATGGAACTTTGCTGAAGGAAAAAAGAAGTGTGGGTGGGTGTGCAGGGTGGTGGTGATGGTGTGGAACACTGCAAGTTAGTTTCCAGATCAAAAACAAAACTCAGAGGCAAATTCAATGAAGTATTCAGGAAACACTACACCGGCCACACTAAAATCAATACCTGCCAGACGCCTGTCAAGTGTTTTCCATTTAAAATCAGATTTCCTTTTTGATGAATAGAGGTTCCATTTCCTCTTCCCTTTCACACATCCCCAGAAAGGGGAGCAAAGGAGACCCATCAAGGTTTCTTTCTGCATAACAGAAGACTGTGAATAAGGACAGAGAGAGACCTTTACGATGGAGAAGTGTGTGTGTGTGTGTGTTTGTGTGTGCGTGTGTGTGTGGTTTGCCAAATGCTATTCTTATGCTTATCAAACCGAACAAAAAAGATGCAAAATTCCTAAGCATAAAATTACATCAGTTGGTAAATTTCTTCCAAAGCAAAACTTGCAGCACTTGCTACGCACAGATTTTTTTTCTTTATTTCTAATTTATCCTGTAAATTATAGATACAAATATAATCATTTATTTGTTATTACATATATCATTGTCATATGTTACATAACAAAAATGCTTGGCAATTTCCATTAAACAACCGAAGGCACATCATTTCAAAGCCAATGCAGTTTGCACTATCCCCAGTTGGCATACAGATCAACAAATTGTACTGGAAACAAATTAGTTACATATTCCTTTTCTTTTTTTCCCCTCCTTTTTTGTGTGTTGAGAATAACTTCATGCATTTTTCAAACCTCAGTATTAAAAGTTACTGGACTGATTTCAATTTCATATACTTGCCAGAACAGTCACTGCATGCTCACTGTTTAGAAATGAAGGTAGGTGGGGTCATAGCACTTTACAGCTAAAAGTCAAGGCCACAATGGCAATGTTGCAGGGCCTCATAATGGTGCACTCCATCCACATCCTGGGGATGGCAACAAGTGGCCTAAAAGACACCAGAAGGTAAGTGTAATCCCCACCACAGGCTAGAATGGCAGTGCTGGTTTTTGCGTAGCAGCAAGCCCCCAGACAAGAGTACATTCTTAGCAAAATTCAGATGATTAATGACATTCCCACACTCCCTGTGGAACAAGACCCAGCAAGTTCCAATAGAAATAGAAATCAGAAAACGGAAGTGGGGATGGATTGGCCACACCCTCAGAAAGTCTCCATCCAACATCACAAGACAAGCCCTTGAATGGAACCCTCAGGGCAAAAGAAGAGTGGGAAGACCAAGACAGACATGGCAAAGGAGTAACGACGCGGAAGTGAAGGCCGCGGAATGACGTGGGCCAAGCTGAAGAAGATCTCCCAAAACCGTGTCCGCTGGAAGAGTGTGGTTGCGGCCCTATGTTCCCCAGGGAATTCAGAGGACTAAGTCAAGTAAGTCCACACTCCCTGTTCCCATCAGCATTGCACGAGGACTGATGAAGATGCCAAAGCTGATGATACTTGCCATGTGGGTGTCCTCAGGTGCCTGTCTCAGTGTCTGTTTGGGCTGGCTTGTTTAGTGTTATGACCTGTTAAGTTGTGAGTGGTGGGAGTGGTCTCTCTCTTTGTTGACATGTGCACAGGGTCCATGATCTGGCCGTTAATTTTCTTGTTTTTGTGTGCGTGTTTTTCCAAATCAATCTCCTTTAGCACTCTCTGCCTCACTCTTTCTCTTCTCAGCACTAAAATAAGGTCTCATGAGAGAGAAAGAGGGAGAGAGAGAGAGGGGGAGAAGGAGGGAGAGAAAGAGAGACAGAGGGAGGGAGGGAAGGAGCAAGGAGGGAGAGAGGGAGAGAGACAGAGAGATAGACAGACAGACTGACAGTTAGAGACAGAGGCAGGCTGACAGATTTTTCTACCCCCAAAGTTACATTAAGCCTGTAGTCTAGCCAGCCAGTCCCAGATGTCCGGCATTATCATGATGAGATCACCTTCAATCACAGGGCATTCTCTAAAGTGAGAAGGAGACACACTGCAAGGAACGGGAAAATGGATAAAGACAGCAGAGGGCTGAAGGGAAGGCTATAAAAGATAGAAGAAGTGAGAAACGGTGGTCAAGAGAAATGAACGAGAAACAGACAGGCAGAAGGGCTTGGGATTTACCCCAGAAACTGATGACCAAGGAATCAATAATCATTCAGTTATCTCTCCCTTGCTCCCTCCCTTCCAGGCAGTCCCCCTTTAGCCTGCCATCCATCATTCCGAGTCCCTGGGCAAACCGCTCATGATCTGTTTTTCGGGGTTCTCTCCTGCCTCCCAAAACAGTGAAGCCACAACCAACCCTGACACACAGTACTTGCTCCCCCCAACCCCCTTTTCCCATCTCATTCTTTACCTTCCTTGGCTTCATGACCCCACTCTACATGGCAGAAAAGACTTGGAAAATATAAGTGTAAAAACCTCTTGAAAAAAATGCAAACCTCTCTCTCTCTCTCCAACTTATATCTCAACATCCTGTCGTTGCTGATCAACATATAAAAGGTAAAATAAATTCCTGAAACAACTGAAAACAGGCCTGGTTTACAAACTCTCTCTCTCTCTCCCTCTCTCTCTTCCCACACCTTCCTTCTATCCCTCACTTCACAAAGAACTGAAAATGACGACACTCTTAACTGCTTAATCTGTTTGACAATGCAAAATGCATCCTCTCACTTTCTCTCCCTCCTTACACACACACACACACACACACACTCTCTCTCTCTCTCTCACACAAATTCAAGAGAGAGAGAGAGAGAGAGAGAGAGAGAGAGAGGAGGTGGGGGGGGGGGGGGGGGGGGGGGGGGGGGAGAGAAGAAGCAGAAGAAGGTCACAAACCTCCATACAGCATGGGTTAAGGGCTAATGTCCCATAGCCTGATGACTGTACAGTATTCAAATGTTAGAGGTTCACAGAGCCTGGGAACATGGCATTACAGAGGCAGAGCTGACTCTCTCTTCTCACTTCCCTGAAATGACTCACAGACCCACTTACCATAGAATGAACACTGCTTGTTTCAGGTGGCAGAGCTCTCCATCATTATCCTCAATTCAAAGCTGGTGGGAGAACAAAGGTGCATGTCAGAATAATGCTTACAGAATTCCTGACATCAGGTGCCTGTTGAGTACTGGTAATACTGAATCCTTCATAAAGTCAAACAGATGACATATAATGTCAACAAAAATCAAAGAAAAGGAAAAAAAAAAGATTATTAAAAAGGACCGACTCCAGCCACTGATCAACAGTCATCCCCTAATCAATAATACCGAGCTGAGACATCACAACTGTCAGCCTTAGCAGCTCTAAACAGGTGGCTCAGACCGGAAAACAAATTCCACTCGCACAGAGAAATGCCATTCAATTTCTCTCCCCGCACTTAACTTGCCCTTCCGTTCTGTGAGAATAGAGACAGAGAGAGACACGAGTGACAGACGCAGACACAGAGACAGACAGTGGGAGACAGACAGAGGGGGGTAGAGGGGAGAAGAAGAGAGTGAGTTAAATTTCCCAGGGAAGGACTGGGCTATTTTGGGGACACTTTACAAGTCTGTAGGTCGTTGCTGATTATTTCTGTGTGCCAAACTTCGATGAAAGTGAGCTTAGGAGCAGAATGCTGAGGCCTGCAATAGTGGAGATGTGGGGATAACAGAAAGAGGAAAAGGTGGAAAAATAAAGATGGGAGGGACTGGGGATGAGGTGGTGGTGGGGTGTTGCAGGAACGGTATCCAGATAGCGCGGGAAAGAGAGAAGCAGATAGGGAAGAGCGGATTTCCTGCGGACAGAGCTGATTTATAAGTGCTGAGCAGGGAATCATGAATTCTGCCTACAATCCTCCCCAAGGCCAGATCCCTGTCATTTTGTGTCCCTAGATGGATCACACCCACACACTCCAAGATCACATACACTCTCAGACCTGGGGATTCCCCCAACCCAACCCAACCTTAGAGACAAAAACTCCCAAAACAATCTCCATTCTCTCTCTCTCTCTCAAGAGTTTTGTCATAATTTCTGTACTACCTACTGTGGCAAGTAATTGTAATATCTAAATCATCGATCCCTCGACGTCTAAAAAAGAAAATGTCACTGCACCTTGTTTATATTGGAATTTGGTTTTTTCATAGATATTGAACTCTTATTTCTTCCTCTCTTCCTCCACACTTGCCTGCTCCTCAGCACCCTCCTTCTTTCTTCTCCTTCCTCTTCTACAATCAGAGACAAACCAGGCCCTGATACACTGGTCTGATCCATTATACAAGATGTTATCCCCCTTCCCTGCATCTCGGTCTCTCTCTCTCACACGCACATCTCTTTAACTCTCAGCTTCTCTTTTTTCCTATATTCCTTTGTTCTCCTTTTCTTACTTCTCCATCTTTCTTCTCTACTGAAAAAGATTTGTGTAAACCATGAAAACATACATGAAATATAAACGTGGATGATACTGTCACCCCAGTTAAAGCATGACAACTAGATAAAATACAAGACCGAAAAACAGTTCACCAGCTTTTACAGAAAGCTGCATGGAAAGGCAAAAAAACCCATTAGATTCACACAGACTGTGAGAAAAGAGGAGAGAGAGAGAGAGAAGAGAGAGAGAGAGAGAGGAGAGAGAGAGAGGGGGGGGGGAGGGAGGGAGGAAGGGGGGAGGGGGGGTAACAACATTCTTGACAGTGGACTTTTCTTTTTAAACTTGAAAAACTGGTGATGAACAAGAAGGTGCATGTGAACTTATACAGCAATGTTCTGTTATAAATGTCAGTAGTTTAAAACGTAAAGAAAAGTTATTATAAGTTATAACCGAATTCTATCCACACTTCACAGACGGAAACTAAAAAGAAAAAAGAAATAAAACAGAAACAATCTGATGAAGATAACCCTAACCACTGACCCCTCCCCCTTCCCGTCTCTCTCCCTCCATCAATAACCTGCGAAGACAACGTCTGACAAGCACAACGGCCCAAGACACGTGGCTCAGGATTGGAAAACAGATTCCCTCGCAGACACCCATGATTCTCTTTCTGTCCACGGCAGATTCTCCTAGTTTGTCATTTTATCTCTCCCTGCAAGAAGGTGGTGAAAGGGAGAAGGGGAGTGATCTTAGAGGGTGGAGATGGGGGGGGGGGGGGGGGGGGGGAGGCGGTAGGGGGAACAGTGTTTTATTTTCCCCCAGTGCTGAAGCTGGGTCTTCCAGGCGCTGTGCGCACGTCAGTGGGTAGTACTCACACAGATTGTTCCATGTGGCATGGATGCCTTTCAAATGTCTTGACAAAGGTGACCTTAGGGATGAGTAGGGGATGGGGTGGTGTGGGAATGGTGGAGATGGGGAATACAGCATGGAAACGGAATGGGGGTCGTGTTAGGAAGCTGGAATGGCTGGAGAGAGAGAATGTTTTGGAAGAGAGAGAGAGAGAGAGAGAGAGAGAGAGAATGATCGGTGGAGCCGTATCTTCCGGGATCTCTCTTACACCAACACGCCTCTGGCATCACATATGTATTCCGCGTTTGATGAAAATGGGCTGCCAGGCAGACGGCACACAGGGAGTTCCACTTTGGTTCTCTGATCTGGCACTGAGCGGAAACATTGTCAGACTGACGCAGGGATAGGGTGAGAAGTGACAAGATAAGGATGGAGGAGTGGGGGGAAGACAGTGAGTGAGGCTGCCAGGAGACAACGGGTGGGGAGTGAGAGGATGGAATGAGAGAAGAGAAAGGCTCATATAGAGACTGACAGAGAAGACAAAGAGAGGAGGGGAGATCTCTCCTTAAGGTATAGGTGTCAGAATATAAATCAACTCGTTGATGGTGCGCCAGAAAGCAGAACAAAATGTGTGTGTGTGTGTGTGTGTGTGTGTGTGTGTGTGTGTGTGTGTGTGGTGTGTGACGGGGAGGGGGAGGGAAAGAGAGAGAGAGGGGTGGTGGGGGGCCGCAGAATGACCAGAGCCGCCTTTTTTGTTTTCCTTTCTTCTAATTATAATCACTCATGCTTGAAAGACGTAAAAACTAAAATATAACAAAGAACGGGAGAGACAGCAAAAACTAAACGACAGAAACACGCACACGCACACTCGGTGATAGATCGGACAAGAGAGAGAGAGAGAGAGAGTGAGAGAGAGAGAGAGATGTAATCGAAGACAACCCCACACAAAACCGGGAAGCCCCTGGGAGCTCACCCAGCCACACTCTCCCTGATTGACTTCCCTGTTCAGCAATCCACATCACCCCACGTCCACTCGGCCATCTTGGATACTAGCACGCGCACACACTCCTTCCAGTTTCTACTCCCGGGAAACAACTGCCACATCATCATCATTGCAACATTAGGCCTCTCGCAATTCGTGGAGACGTGTGCAGCGCCATCTTGGCGCCTAAGCTAGGCCTAATTTGATGCGGTGTCGTATATAATACTGTCGCCGTGGAATTGTATCGCAGCGATAGCATTTCACGTGAAATATTGTTGCAGCGACAATAATTGCTGGAAAAAAATGTCGCGCGACAACTTTTCACGAAAAATGTCCCATAGAATATTGTAGCTGTCCATAAAATGCAGTATTTCCCGGGAAATACTGTCGCTGCGACACGATTTTATCAGCGACAGTATTATATACGACACCGGCGTCAAAATGGATCCAGACTTCTTTTTTTTTTTAAACCATATTGACGTAAAATCAATTTGACGTCATCACCGTTTTGACGCTGGCGGCATTTCACGACGATTCATACAATGATCATGGTCTGGATCACTGAGGGGAAATTTTGAGATATTTCAAATAAGATGAGGAAGGGGGACGAAAGGAAATCCCGCACTGGAAAACCTGTTTTTAAGAGGACAAAAAGGGAAGCAAAAAAAAAAAAAAGACAAACCATATCATCCCAGGTCCTAGGCTACCACGAACATAGGCTTGCAAAACATTGCATCAGAACTTTGTATAGGTTAAAAACAAACATGCATGTACAAACATATTCAATACCCACGCAGCACTGTCTTTGTATGTTGACATAAGCCAGGTGTGCGAGTGTGCTTGTGTATACACGTGCGTCAGCTTGCAATGCGGCGATAAGAAACTGGGAAAATGGTGGGGTGGGGGAGGAAGGGGTAGGGTGGAAGGGTAAATGCGTGCCTGTGGAAACGCAAGTGC
>CM031618.1:64095336-64112836 GCA_018398815.1 Conus ventricosus
AAAGAAGGAAAAGGAGAGTTTTCCTTGTTTGTTCTGTGTTTTCTATGCCGTCATATCTGCTTGGGGGATTCGGTTTTGGGTAAGCGGCATTCGTATGGAGTTAGGGAGTGTATTCATTTTATCGGGGAAAGCAAGACTTACCCCACTTGTTTGTTATTTACTGTTTACTGTTCCCTGTCTCGTTTAACTTTTCCTTTCAAGTCTGCTTGAGCTTCGAATGCACAAAAACTGTTCTGTTGTTGTTTTTCCAAAGTTCAACTGACAGTTGTCTATTCATTCACAAGAGTCTAAGAGTCGGGCGGGTTTTCAACCACTTTTCTTCCGGGTCGGACGCGCCCCACTTGGCCAATGTTTAGATTGAGCGACCAACACGGCCTCCAATCCTCCCTTTTATATTGATGGATTTAACCCATACCGAATTTTGGCACTTTGCGAGACTCTCCCTTTGATTAACTGTACGGCCCTAACCCTTTCCCAAATTTCGATTTTAGGAAAGGCACACCTACTGGGCCTTGGTTTTTTTAGAAATCCTTTCCCGCCCGTTTCTGTTTTTTCCCCCCTTTATTTTTGTTAAACGCACCCCTTGGGATGATTTGGTTTTCACTACCCTGACGAACCACAGGGACAGTTAACAGTCTTCCGTAGTTTCAAATTACGGAATTTTAAAGTTTCCAAAATAACTCCCCTTAAACCCCACCAACGTAAGTTATTTTTCATTTTTAAATCTAATTATAAATCAAAATTAAATTTTCAAAAATCCAAACAAGAAGGGATTTTTTATTTTCAAAAAAAAAATTTAAAGTTATTGGTTTTTTTTAAAAAGAAGGCGGCCAAAATTTCCCAAAATCAAAAGGGGGGTTAAGGCCATTTAAGGCCACAAAATAATGGAATTGGGGGGGTTTGGGGGGGGGGACAGGGGCCCCGGGAAAGCGAGGCCCAAAAACTGCGAAAAGTTGGTGCGGCCCCAAAGACCACAAGGAAGAAACTGGAATCCGAGGAAGGGGGGGAGGGGGAAAAACCCCCAAAAAAGGGGAAAAAGGTAAGGAAAGCAATGCCAAAAAAACCCACAACCCCCCCCCCCCCCCCTTTCCACCCACCCCCCCCCCCCCCGGCCCCCCCCCCCCCCCCCCCCCCCCCCCCCCCCACCCCCCCCCCCCCCCCCCCCCCCCCCCCCCCCCCCCCCCCCCCCCCCCCCCCCCCCCCCCCCCCCCCCCCCTCCCCCCCCCTTTTGCGCGACCAAAGTTCAGGGCTATTCCCCCCGGGAAAACAAGACGCACCAGTTCAACCCCTCTTTTACAACAACGGAACCACACTGTCACGTTCACCCATGCAAAATCATCGAAAGTAACCAACGTCGTTGCCTCAATGACGTATAAAAACGCGCTTCCAAACAAAAAAAACCCATATTTCATAGCCACATAAACCCCAGTACTACCTCGAACGGCCGGTTGCGACCCTCCGCCACCAATAAACGCCACATTAAGCCCCCAGTTTTATAACTCGTCGCGTTTTCCACATTTCGACCCGTCCCGCCCCCCCGGGGGGGCACAAGCACCAACCGCTCGCCGATCCACCCTTTTACCCCTGGTTATGGTGTACAATGCAGGCTGAAAACCCTGAGAAAAGAACGAAAAGCAGAAAAAACGTTATTTCCAGGATTGGGTCCCGGCCTTGCAAGAAAGGCCCCCCAAGCGAAAACAGAAAATTGCATTCAAAGATTAGAAAAAATTTCTTTGGTTGATATAAAAGGGGCCCTCGGGGTTAATTAAACACATTATAAGAGAAAATCGACCGAAATAAATTCTCAAATTTTAAGGTCTTTTTGGGCCCTCGGTCAGCGATTTTATTAAAAAATATCACATGCGAGCGATGGAGAAGCGCGGGCGGCAACAAAAAAAACACGGTTTAGAATGACTTTGAAAGGAAATGAAAAGGGGCGGGAGGCGAGGTAGGGGGGTAGGGGGGGTTGGGGGTGGGAGGGCCGTGAGGAGTATGTATTGGGTGAACTTTTTGGGGGGCTGCGTGACGAAAGGGGGGGGGAGGGGGGTGTGGTGGTGGGGGGGTTGTGGTTGGACCCCCCGGGGGGTTTTTTGTGGGGGGGAAAAAAAAAAAAGGGGGGGGGGGGGGGGGGGGGGGGGGGGGGGGGGGGGGGGGGGGGGGGGGGGGGGGACGGAGGGAGGAAGGGGGGGGGGGGGGGGGGGGGGGGGGGGGGGGGGGAGCAGGCAGAGACTAAATCAGAGCGAACCCGAAAACAAAATATTTCACCAGGGTTTAGCGACTTCTGCGTGACGCCTTCCAAGTGGCTGTTGCCAGCCACCAACAATACCACAGGACAAGCAACGCAGAACACTCCAGTAAACTAGCTGGTTTGCCCTTGCCGCTGGCAGTCCGATCTCTTAATTAATCCCGCTCGCTATGACCATGTCACAGACGGTTGTGAGCTAGAATAATTCAAACCACAACGCTGTCTGGAGCAAAGTTTGAATGTGCTGGGGCGTCACGAAACGGCATAATTACTGTAAGCTAGATCACACACACACACGCACGCACGCGCGTATGCAGTCTCGCACGCAGGGCACGCACGCGCGCGCGCGCGCGCACGCACGCACGCACGCACACACACACACACACACACACACACACACACCAACACACCCGCGCGTGCTAGTTGTAACAACAGTCTTTACTAACCACGCAACGCATCAACATGTTTCCAGAACAGTAAATCCAAAACCACTACAACCACCGCAAAACGAAAAACAAAACAAAACAAAACAAACAAATCAATACACACACACACACACACACACACACACACCACACACACACACACACACACACCATTCTTAGCACCGTCAGTGTGGTGCCAGGGAAATTATCCTGACGGGCAAGAGAGGTACCAAAAATCAACTGACATAACAACCCACAGATGGAAACAATATGTGCTTTCTACCATCTATGCTACCTTCTCTCCTCACCCCTCTTTCCATGCCCCCCCCCCCCTCTCTCTCTCTCTCTCTCTCTCTCTCTCTCTCTCTCTCTCTCAGTCTGGATTCAGACAGTCGGTAATTCTGGGGAGAGAATTCATAGTGTGAATGATTCATCTAGTCAAACTGAAGAGAGAGAGAAGAGAGGAGAGAGAGAGAGAGGAGAGAGACGGAGAGAGTAGAGAGAGAGAGCGTTCCTCATTTGGTTGTAAACAGCATACTGTGTTCATCACAGCTGGTGGTAGATTACCCCCCTCTCTCTCTCTCTCTCTCTCTTTTCTGTTTGACTAGAATGTATAATTCACACGGTGCATTATCTCTCCAGAATTACCGACAGTCTGAATCCAGGTCGAAAAAGCACAATTATCACGTGCGAAAGGTGCGTTAGCACTACACGAGGTCGTTTTCCCCTCACCCCATCCTCGCTTCGTTAGGTCTTCCAGGAAAATTACATGGAGAAAGGAACAGTATCTCGCTCTTTCACTAGTTGCGCGCATTGAAGGCATTCACACCTTCCCATTGGGTTGAGTTGTTTCTGTATTGGCCTACTGTTCACAGGTCGGTTGTCTATTCACCACACTTCGTTATAGTGTTAATAGGTGTTAGTGTTGAATCATTCAGTGCACAGGACACACACACACCACACACACACACACACACACACACACACACACTGCACAGCTTGTGGACAAAGCCTATGTGCAGGCAGTATGCCAGCCTCACCTAACTGCAGAGAACGAAATAGTGGTGTATGTGGTTTACCTAAAGGGGCACCCCAACCAACTGAACTTTGCTCTCGCCCGGGAAAGTGGGCGGGGGAAGAAGGGGGGGGGGGGGGGGGGGGGGGTGGATGAGGCGAGTTATTGTTATTTTCCCCTCTTTTCCTTCGGCACTTCCTCATCTGGGTGACAATGTCTGAACATGATTTGGAAAGATTACCAATTTTGACTTCTAGCCCTCAAATTAAAAACAACATTTATCAAGTTTGTATCCATGATGAAGCTGATTTTAATCGGAAAGGAAATTAATTTGAATTTAGAACGGCTTTGTCTTTGCTTTTTCATCTCATTTACATTTATAAATGTATCTATAAATAAATGAACACATACACACATATATATATATATGAGTTTTTTTTCTTGCTTTTTCATCTCATTTACATTTATAAATGTATCTATAAATAAATGAACACATACACACATATATATATATACTGAGTTCCATAAAAAACGCGAAAAATTGAAAGGCTATTTTTCGAGTGAAAAGGGGTGAATATACAATATTGAACCATTGTGGCAAGTTGTTTGGGTCCAAGACTCACGTGCAGTGAAAAAATTGTGTGAGCAACACATCATTCCCGGCATTGGAGGGTCAACAAAAATGGCAAACTGGTTGCTGCATGTGAGGCACGTGCACACCATGCAGAGCAAAGTTAACCAGCGACAAGTACGCAGGCATGCAGCCTTTATAAAGCCGCGCTACAAGGTTCAGATAACGACTTGCCGTCTGAGCGCTACAGAGATGCCAAGACTACGAGCAGAGGAACGCAATCGTGCCCTAGGCCATCTGGAGGCTGGTGTGGATGCCAGCAGGTCGCCAACATCTTTAACGTCCACATCTCAACCATCTATCGTCTGCAGCACTGCATGCGAGTCACTGGTACCACTGATGATCGTCCCCGGCCAGGCTGTCCTCGGGCAGGCTGTCCTCGGGTCACCACACCAAGAGAGGATCGCCATTTTGTTCGAACCCATCTGCGGGACAGGCGGCAAACAGCCGCTAACACTGCTCGACAGTGCCTGGGAATCTCCAGCGACGAATAGGCCTCAACACTGTGTGGCGGCGTCTTCAGGAGAACGGGCTGGCATGTAGGCGTCCTCACAGAGGTCCGGTACTGACACCAAGACACCGGCAGGACAGGCTGCAGTGGGCACAAGCCCGAATCAACTGGCGCAGGCAGCAGTGGGACGCATACTGTTCTCAGATGAGAGCCGTTTTTGTATTGACATGGCTGACGGTCGTGTCAGAATATGGCGTCGACCTGGTGAACGCTATGCGACTCCTGTGTGGTAGAGCGGAACCCCTGGGGAGGCCCGAACGTTATGATATGGTGTGCAATTGGCATTAACCACGCCATAGGACCACTCATCTTTCAGAACATTGGTCCTGGTCGCGGACAGGGTGTCAATGCACAGCGCTACATCCACCAGGTGCTCAGACCCCATGTCGTTCCTTTTTTTGCGCAACACCCAAACTGGACATTCCAATAGGACAATGCAAGACCACACACAGCCAGGGCCACCCAGCAATTTCTTCAGCATAACAACGTCAATGTGCTGCCCTGGCCAGCCCTCAGTCCCGATTTAAACCCAATAGAACATTTTTGGGATGAACTTGGCAGACGGTTGGACATCCTGCGTCCACGACCAGCAACAGCGGCTCAACTTCACCAGGCCATCGTCCATGTGTGGGCTGGTGTGCCAAGGAGACGCATCAACCACCTGGTCCACTCAATGAGCGGCAGGTGTCAAGCAGTTGTCCATGCAAATGGTGGCCACACACGTATTAGGACTTCAAGCTGGTTTGTCACGTGACCTTGGATTTTCCACACAAAGACATATTGCTGATGACATTTTCACACATTACCGGTGTAATGAATCAAATCACGTTGAATTCTCGCTTCCACTCTGTACAATTGTGACCAATAAAATTCGCCCCTAACCTTCAGCTTGTTTTGCTTTCGCGTTTTTTATGGAAGTCAGTATACATATGCACAAACACATAACACACACACACATATATATATATGTATATATTATATAACACAATATATTATTTATATACATATTGCTGCATATGCATATATATATATATATATACACATATATGTCGAGCTACATGATTCGCCATATATTGTATAAACTTCACTGCCATTGGTACGGACAGCCGTCCGTATTCATACCTGTTTCTTACTCCTCCTGAAGCTGTGTCTCGTTAACGTTAATACCACGACTCAACCAGGAAACCGACACACAAGACAATAACACATGCCTTTTACATCCGGATTCTCTCTCTCTCTCTCTCTCTCTCTCCTCTCTCTCTCTCTCTCTCTCTCTCTCTCTCTCTCTCTCTCCTCTCACCTCTCTCTCCACCCTCCACACACACACACACACATTGACAAACAGCAGCGATCCCAGTAAGATCAAGAGACTGTTATCACGTGCATCTGGCATTAGCAGTGCAGACGAGCAGTAAGACGCAAAATCCTGCTTTGGAGTGACGCGTTACGTAAACCGTTCTTAGGGAGGGATCAGCCAGCTCCCATCCAGCGGCAGCACTAACAACATCCTGCATCCCTCATGCCTTCAGTCTGTCTGCGAATCTGCCTGAAACTCACTCTGTCTCTCTCTCTGTCCCTCCCTTCTTCTTCTTCTTCTCCTCTCTCTCTCTCTGTCTCTCTCTCTCTATCTCTCATGTTTCTATATTTCCCTTGAATGAAGGCCAGAAAAAACCGACAGGTGCCCATTCCAGTTTTTCTCTCCTTTGACATACACACACACACACGTGCGCTCATGTGCACGCGCTCTCACACAAATATCCGTTCATTCTCGAGTCTCAGTCTCCCTACTTTTTTTTTCCTTTTCTTTCCTCTCAGCCCACCCCCTTCCCTTCCCCTTCTGTCTTGTTCTCTCTTTCCACACACAGAAAAACACGCGCCTGAGCCCGCGCGCGCGCGCGCACATACACACCAACTGGATATGATGTCACAAGCTTCTCAAGTGTGCCCAGCTCAACTCAACATAACAATGTTGAATTCTTGCGTGGTCCCAAACTGATAAACAATCCACATGCAACAAACAAACAAACAAAAGTCAACGGTGACACAGAAAAACACAATATATCAACAGACTTCACATTGTATTTGCCCATGGCTGAGAGAGGTCTTCCACGGACCGAACGTGTGTGAGCTGATAAGGTGCGTGGAGGGACGGGGAAGGGACGGAGCTGAGGAAGGAGGGGGGGGGGGGGGGGGGGGGGGGGGACATTGGGGAAGGTTGTGGGATGAAACAGAAATAAGATGTTTAAAGTAACAACAACCGACCAATCTATGTACTCAAACAGGTTCTCATCGATGCTGCTGCTACAGCCACTATCTTATCGCAATCATGGTGACCATGTTTGTGATGATGATGATGATGATGATGATGATTAAAAACGAACAAGAAAATAGAATACAGGGAACTAATTCATAACATAACTTATCTAAGGGAAAAAAGGTTCCCAACATCAAGTATCGAATCATTCTCTCTCTCTCTCTCTCTCTCTCTCTCTCTCTCTCTCTCTCTTCTCCCGGTGCGCGCGCACGCGCACGTGTGTGTGTGTGTGTGTGTGTGTGTGTGTGTGTGTGTGTGTGTGGTGTGTGTGTGTGTGTTAGAGTGTGTGTCTGTGGTGTGGTGTGTGCGCGCGCGCGTGTTTGTGTGTGTGTGTGTGTGTGTGTGGTGCGTGTGCGAGTGCGAGTGTGTGTGTGTGTGTGTGTGTGGGGGTGTGTTTGGTGGGGGTGTGTGTGGTGTGTGTGTGTGTGTGTGTGTGTGGTGTGTGGTCTCTGTGTGTGTGCGCGCGCTCGTGTGTATCTGTGTGTGTGACCGTGCGCGCGCGCGCGCTTCTGTGTATGCGCGTTACGACAAGTGGAACGGGAGAGAAGACAAGACGGACAAACGTACACAGTATGAGCAACCATTCCGATTCTGTAAACCTGACCTTGGCCTTCGTCGCTCCAGACAAAGGCAAGTGAAAAACGACTGTGGAGTGCACTCTCTCCCCCTCCTGCCCCCTCCCTCGCCTGCATCCCCCCTCCATCTTCCTCGCGGCAACCTGCCAGGCAGGCAGTCTGTTGTACACTCTTAATTCTTCACAAGGTGACTTTGGGCCAAATCCTCTTATCCCGTATAGCTCGTTTTACATGAATCCTCCATCGGATATTTCGGCATTCCTTCCACCCCATTGTGGACAATGCATGCACAGGTTACATTTATTTCCTTTTACGTGTGTGTGTGTGTGTGTGTGTGTGTGTGTGTGTGTGTGTGTTTTAAACAGTTAGCGTCTGCTGAGTTCCTAAAATCTTTCAAAGTTACCTTCAATTACACAGGTCGTGACTAGCACGTATAGGCCCTACTCCAAGTCCCCTCTCTTGCCTACCTGCCTACACCCCTCCCCCCCCCCTCTCTCTCTCTCTCTTTCTCTCTCTCTCTCTCTCCTTTCTAAGCGTCCGGTAGACACTATATGTATGTATGTATTATGTATGTGTACACACAACACACACACACACACACACACACATCTGGATGTCGTGCCGGGGGAGGGGAGGAGATAGAGGGGAGGAGAGAGAGGGGAGGAGAGAGGGGGGGAGGGAGGAGAACAGACAGACAGATAGATAGAGACAGAGAGAGAGGGGTGGGGTGGGTCAGCTTGTGTTTGGCACTTTGTTCATCCAATCATAATCACACGGTGCCAGACAAAAGCGGAAGCAGAACGCACGACGATGCGCGTGCGTCCGTCATACCGGCAACTATCATCATTTCCCCGAAAGACTGCTTTGATCTGGCAGCCAACACGACGCCTCATCGCCCCTTGGCACGCCAGTGATGCGAATTACGGCCTGTAAACATAACGAAGGTTCCCGAGGACAATATAACGAGGGTTTTGACGTTGCTACGCCAGGGATGACAGCCCTGATATTTCTCCACCCCCACCCCCTCCCCTCTCGCGGTCCGCTGAGCTGTAAAGACTAGCACCGGAACCTGAGAGTCGGTGTTGGGCCTTGGCCCGGTGGCGCATTCCAGTATGTCCGAGTCGTCTTCCTGTTTCGGGCGGAAAGGCTTAACATCGAGTCGTGTGTTTGTGTTTGTGTGTGCGTGTGCGCGCGCGCGCGCGCGTGTGTGTGTGTGTGTGTGTGTGTGTGTGTGGTGTGTGTGTGTGCTGCGTGCGTGCGTGCGTGCGTGCGTGCGTGCGTGCGTGCGTGCGTGCGTGCGTGTGTGTGTGACTGACAGACAGACAGACAGAGAGGTCTGCATCCCAGTTTGCCTGCACTGTCTGGTTATGACTGTATCCAGAAGCCAATACTAGGAAAACTCGTTGTGTGTATATGAACGGCACAGAAAGTGTTCGCCACTGACCTGCCTCAGAACAAACTTCGATCTAGAAATGAAAAACAAACAAACAAACAAAAAATACAACAACAACAAAACAACAACAAAAATTGTCCATCACAGACCCAAACTAATACATGGAAATCTCACCATTCACCAATCGTGAAGAGGTTTACCAGAAAAAACAGCCAATCCCTAGCCCTACACATACACTGATACCTCACAATATCCGCCAAGTCGCAATTGGGGTGGGTCACGGGGGTTAAACGCGGGTGTAACAAACCAGCCAGAAGAAAAAGAAAGGAACAGCTGAACAAAAACCCAGTCTACGTTTCAGCTCCTTCCCGTTTAGACCCCCCCCCCTACCCCCCCCCCCCCCCCCTCCTCCTTAAGATGCAAACAAGATATATGGGTGAAAGTACTGTTTAGCTTTCCTCTCAGGGAACTGTGGTTCTGAGCTGTCGGCAACTGGTCGAACTCTTTCTTTCTGTAGCCTGTTAACGAATGAGATCAACAAAAAGGCTTGACCTAGATCCTCAGAGACATGCAGCACTTGTACCTTCAGGCTGGAGGTAAGTAAGGAACTTTTTTTTCATCAGAAACCGTAAATAAACGCACGCGTCGTGTCACGTGACACCTACAACATACAGAATCAATCTAAAAATAACACCTTAGCGTGGTTCTTCTGCAATAACAACTGCATGCCACACTGATTTTTCCCACGCACAAAATACGCATAACTCATCGTTCTGTCGCCTTTAAATCCGACAGAAAGAAGGTATTTCTTAGTGAAAGCATTCTTGACATGTAACATTCATGGCGGTACAAAAACAAACAGCATGAATGGTGGGCGTGCCATGTTTACCCTGGCATACATTCTGGGGACAAATAACGAGGAAACAGTTCTGTGAGTGTGTACCCCTCGTCTCGTCTCGCGAGTCCAGTCTTTTTCTCTTCCTCGACGTTGAGGAGACAGTGATAGGGGCAAGGAAACCTCATGTTCCGGACGAACGTAATATACTTATTTCTCTTATCTAATGTTCCGGACAAACGTGATGTTCTGATTTTTCTTATCTCATGTTCGGACAAACTTAATATGCTTATTTCTCTTATCTAATGTTCCGGACAAACGTAATGTTCTGATTTCTCTATACTCATATCCGGACAAACTTAAGATCTTATTTCTCTTTTCCTTCCTCTCTAAATATAACCTACTCATTTTCTAACAAAGTGATGTATCTAATCTCGTTGCTCTTCCTCCTAAACATAACCTACTCATTTTTGATAGGCAAATCTTTTATACGCTTCCTTCGTGACGATCAGTCAACTACAGACAACAAACAAACTAAAAAGAACATTGTTTTGTAATTTGTTCTTTCGTTTGGCAATACAGTAATCTTTCTGTTAAACATGATTCAAAAGTTCACGTTATCTATTGGTTTGTATTCGAGTCAAAAGTACACCAACTTTACTATATTCACCAAACGAATAGTTTTGACCCCCTCTTCTCCCCCTCTCTCCTCCCCTCTCTCTCTCTCCCACTCTCTCTCTTTGCCGCTGGAATGGCGAGTATCCAACCCAGCTGAAACCAGTTCTAGACAATGGGGGGGGCCTTGACACAATTGACAGACTTACGCCTCTCAGATTGCTCTCAGACAAAGGACCCTCATTAAGTCTCGGTAGGTCTTTTCACTGCCCATAAAGGAAAAAAAAAAGTGCCAAACAGACATATGGGATTGCAATGTCAGCGATGAAACGGAACCACTTCTGTCAGGAGAATGGAAATTCCCGTTGCTGGGTGAGGTCCAAAATGCGCCGCAGTGACCCCACCGATCCCCATCCATCTTCTTCTGAGCTCCACACAAATGGGCTCTGGGAGCCTCAGGACATGGAAAGTGGGCATGCTATGTAGGACAAGGAATGATAACTCTTGGTACTCGAACAAGTGGGGGGGGGGGGGGGGGGGGGGGGGGGGGGGGGGGACGACCAAACGAAGACAAGTTGTAAGCGATTCCCCGGCAGCCTGTAAAAATATCTAAAACCCCATCATCTTCCTTCACCCCTGCTCCTACATCTACGAAACAGGATCCAATCATCTGCCTCCGACGTTCACAATCCTGTCAAAGGTTTCATGAAAGTGGGGGTGGGGGGGGGGGGGGGGGGGGGAAGAAAGAAAAAGGGGGGGGGGGGGGCGCCTGTGGTTGTAAGGGAGAACCCGAATAAACACACCCTTTGAACAGCCAGCAAGCCACAGTTTTCTAGGCGCCAAAAGAAAATAAACCCCAATAAAAGTGTGTGATTATCAAGCTCCTAGGAGAGAGGAGAGTTATAAAAAAAAAAAATCGGTAGCTGGTAAACATGCATGAGAATGAACCGGACAGAAAACGGGACGGGAAGACAAAAAAAAAAAAAAAAAAAGAAGTAGAAACAACCAGAATACGTTCTCTGTTATATACAGATTTTTTTTTCTTTAAAGGGAAGAAAGAAAGTAATACATCTTGGCACAATTCCCCAAAAAGTGGAAACAATAGCAGTACAGTATCACTGACACAGCTCCCCGACAGCTCCACTGGAGGGAGCTTGCAACAGCATCAGTACCAGCTAAGCCATAAGTAAAGAGAAGAAAAAAGCTTCCAACAGCATCAGTACCAGCTAACCATAAGTAAGAGAGAAGAAAAGAAGAGAACGGGAAAGAAAGCGAACAAAGGTGAACAAGACAGGACGTTAACAACGGCTCGCGCACAACAATAACGGACAGAATCATAACAGAATTCCAGGAACGTCCCGGCAGAAATGGTCTGGAGGCGTAATGAGGTTGTAAACAGGAGGACGCTGCTCCGGTGGATTTGTCTGTCTGTCTGTCTCTCTTCTCTCTCTCTCTCTTCTCTTTCTCTCTCTCCTCCTCCCTCTCTTTCAGCTCTCTTCTATCTCCCCCCTTCTCTTCTCTCCTCCTCTCTCTCTCTCTCTCTCTCTCTCTCTCTCTCGCTCTCTCTCTCTCCTCTTCTCTCTCTCACCTTTGCGTCTGATGCTACGTTCGTAAAAGATAATGATACTGACAGAGAAAGAGAATAGAGGTCGGGAGAAAAAAAAAGAGGACAGAGTCTACAAATTCTGCACGCTTTAGAAACACGCAAAGAGAGAGAGCTCCAGAGAGAGAGCGCAGAGAGAGACAGACAGACAGACAGAAGACAGAGACAGCCAGAAAGGGGGGAGGGAGGTAAGGGGGCGATGATGGTCGAATTGCGAAGAAGACAGAACGAAGAAAGAGGGGATACAGAGATACACCGAAAGAGAGAGAGAGAGAGAGAGAGAGAGAGTAGAGGAGAGAAGAGAGAGAGAGAGAGAGAGAGAGAGAGAGAGGGGAGATGGGGGGAAGGGGGGGGGGGGGGGTGGGGGCGGGGGCAGCAGGAGAGAGCAAGAGAGACGGAGACAGAGAGAATCCTCATACATAATGTATGTGATCATTTCATCCACAGGAAGACGTCGTTCACACACATTCGCACGTGCATAGGAAATACTGACGGAAATGCAGATTTTGTGTGGGGCGAGCCTGAGCGCGGCTGTTCATATTCAGCACGTCTTATCGCCTGCACACTCCAGCCACGGAATCAACAAGACCCTCGTTTTATTAGTAAGATATCCCCTGGTCCGTTACATGCCTGCTGACTTCACATGCTACAGGCACGACGAAGATAATGTTATATAAACTTCAAGAGAGTAATTGTAATCACTCACCAAACAACGTGGACAAACGAATCACAACAGTTTTGTCTTGTGATTTCGTTTGTCCACGTTGTTCGATGGAGTCATTACAATTACTTTTAAAACTGTGTAGAGATCGCCTGCAGTCGCCTCACTTAGCTACTAATAATGTTCTATAGCCAACTAACTTATGTTATATGTCAAGCCTTAACATTAATGTATCATATTTCTTAGTTGAGAATATCGAGTCAATCTTTCTTTTTTTTTTTAACCAGCGATCCGATTCCGATCATAGTTGTGTCTGTTACTCTAAATTAAACACGACGCTCTCCCCCTACCCCGGTACGTTGGCAGGAAATCCCGGTTCAAAATAATACCGCTCCCGCCCGACTTAGCAAGATCGAAGAAGCCGAGCAAAACCTGGATGCAACATTTCGCTTCACTGCAAGTCACCCCACCCCAACCCCCCCACACTTTCCCTTCCACCCACCTCCCCGCGCACGAACCCCCCCCCCCCCCCCCCCCCCCCCCCCCCCCCCCCCCCCCACACACCACACACACACACTGCTGGGACCAACTGATTGACTGTTTATCTCTCGCGGGAGACAGTGTCCTCCTACCCGTATTGATTGCCCCCATCGAGAGCATTACCGGATCGATGACCCCTAAAGAGAAACACTTTTCAGCCATGGCTGACTGCAGAGGAGACTCCAGGGGTGACGAAATAGTCTCCGATAACATGCTAGGATGATGCGCGCTCTCTCTCTCTCTCTCTCTCTCTCTCTCTCTCTTCTCTCTTTTTTCTTTTTTTTCACCCATGTTTGTTTCGGGAGGGTGGGGGGTGAGGGGTGGATCCGTGACACGGACTGCAGTACGGAGAGTATCTGCTCCAAATCGTTCTTTTAAACACACACACACACACACACACACACACGACAACGCGCGCGCGCGCGCGCATAGAATGACACGTAACGCGCAGTCCGACGTTTGGCTGCCGGCTTTCAATTCTGACCAGCGGGGATATTTTACAGGCCGGTCAAAAATACTGTTCTCGGTGTATCTCGAACACACTAGTCACCACACTCAGGCCTACACAGAAGAGTTCAAATAGGTACAGCAGAACGTCCTGTTGGGTGGGGGAGCGTGCGTGCGTGCGTGCGTGCGTGGTGTGCGTGCGCCCGCGCGCGTGTGTGCGTGCTAGCATTTATTACCAAATCGGTTCAACACTGAAACTCATTAAAGGAGACTGAGCTAACGGTAAAATTACTAAATCAATGCAGCTCATCCTCAAAAACCGTCGACAACCGACAAGAACGTTCCACATTGCCGTAGGGGATCGTCCGTAAAACCTTTTTTTTTCATTACTTTTCTTTATTTGTTCATCATTTTACTTTTCACCATGACCGAGATTCTGCCTCACCTTTCAGCCCCCCCCCCCCCCCCCCCCCCCCCCTCCATCCCCCTTGCGGAAAGCGACACTACCGGCTGAGATGCTGTATCCCTGCATCATATAGAAGACAGTCAATGAGGGGAAAGAAACAACTGCAGAGTGACGGGGTTGGGGGAGGAGGAGGGGAGGATGGAGGAAAAGAGCCGAGACAATATGCGCTGCAACACTTGGGGAGAGAATCAATGAGAGAAACCACATCGAGAGAGAGAGAGGAGAGAGAGAGAGAGAGAGAGAGAATATGGAAGAAACGAATGGGGGGAGGGGGGGCAAGACCCCAAAAGTCGACGAACAATACAGGACAGGGGGCTATGGGATGGAGGAGGAGGAAGAAGAGGAGGAGGAGGGGATGTACTTTAAAGAGTTCCAAAACTGGCGAAGAAAGGAGTTATTCTAAACGCAGACAGGCCAAAATAGACATGAACGGAAGTGGCGTTGGCGTTGGAAGGGGGTGGATGCGGGAGGGGGGTGCGGGAGGGGAGGGGGGGCAAAATTTTCGAGTAAAAATATGCGGCCTGCCCGTTCTCCGTGCCTGAACAAAAACATGTTCCAAAACCAGAATCAGCCCCACCCCCCACCCCTCTGCTCCCCCCCCCCCCCCTTCACCCCGCTTGGATGGGTACCGGAGGCTCTCTCTCTCTTCCTTCTCTCTCTCTCTCTCTTCAGTACAGACTGTACTGCCGCCGTCTGGAGAGTCTCTGCTAATGGGGAGTTCATCTTTCCTGTCACTGTCTTTTGACTCCGTCCCACTCCCACTGTCCCACCCCTTCCTCTCTCCTCCCTGAAATCTTTCCATACGGTCATTCACGTTTGGGGAGTGGGCGTGATAGCTTTTAGCGTTTGAGTTATAAAAAAATCTTCATGCTTTTTTTTCTTTTTTACCTTACAGGTAATTTAGAACATGTTATCTTTTTCTTTCTTCCTTCCTTTTTCTACTACTTTTTTTCTCTTTACTTTTTTCTTTCTTTTTTTTTTTTTTTTAATCTAGCGACTACGTAGTGTGATTAAAACATTGTCTTGAACGGATATGAATTATTAATGCTATTCTCCAGTTTGGCTTTACATGTTACTTTCTTTTGTGTGTGGGTGCGGCGCCGTTATGTTTTGATATTCTTTCATTAATTTTTTTTTCAAACTCAATTTGGGGAAAATTGAAGGTTTAAAGAAAACGAATTATGCAGAATGGCTGTTGCCCTCGAGGCGGCCTGACTTTCCCTGTATTAATGACGTCAACAGTTCAACTGTGTCGTTAGCGAATGTTGGTCATTTGGCAGTGTCGGCGGTTAAGCTCCGCACAGGACAGAATGTCCAAAGCCTAAGCAGTTACCGCTTGGAACTCGACAGGTCATAGTTTCAGGTTCCAGAAAGCGTGCTGCTTTCCGATCTCCCATTCCAGTACGACGATCAATATATCTGCCTTTAAGATAACACATTATCATTTTTCAACCTTGTAATCTCCCCTACCCCCCCCCCCCCCCAAAAAAAAAAAAAAAAAAAAAAAAAAAAAAAAAAAACAACAACTATAATTTTTAAAAAATCTGTAGTCGCTGTGTTCAAAGCAAAAGCAATATCGGTCTCAAACCAACAACAACAATAAACCCACCATCAGCACACACCCATTTCTATTGACTTTTATTACTAATAAGGTCACGGGTCGTTCCACATGTTTTTTTTTTTTTTTCTTACTTACTTCCATAACTGGGTTAGGAAAAAATGCGCCATACGCCCGTGGTGTGTCAACCCTTCCAGCTGGAAGCGTGACAGGTTGTTACTATTTTTACCGCGTTTTCTGCAATGGCGTTCAGTCTGCGTGGTGGGGTGGGGGTGGGGCCACGGAGGTGACGACGTCAGGCTGCGAGAAAGAGCCAAAAGGTCAAACACACACCTGCTTCACGTTCAGAGAACACACTCGGAAAGAATCCTGCGCGACTTGACCTTCGGTGACGGACTCGCGAGATCGTTCAAACTCACTAAGTCTACATTGACATAATTTCATTGAGGAGAGAGAGAGAGAGAGAGAGAGAGAGGGGGGGGGGGGGGGGGGGGGGGGGGTTATTTGTGTGACCCAATCCAAACGGCGAGGTTTGTGTTTAATCATTGTCATCCTGCGCCTGCTGGACACATTGGGAGCGTATCGATACTACCCCTGCTCGATACTTTCCCAGTTCGATACTCCCAAAGCTTGATACCCTTTATCCCTGATGACATTAATTTCACGCCAATAACTCTAAACGAATGCTGCTGACGGCACCAAATCGCCTAGCAGAAATGTCAACACAGAGCACACAGAACAAACGAGGAGACATCCCAGGGGCAAATAAGCAAATTTGGAACATCCATTTTGGGGGGATGTCTCCTTGTTTGTTCTGTGTGCTGTGTTGGCATTTCTGCCGTGTAGCAAGCAGCATTCGTTGGGAGTTGTGGGCGTGTAACTGATTTCATCACAGGAGAAAGAGTTACTCTACTTGTTCGTCGTTTACTGTTTACTATTCCCTGCCTCATTTCAGATTTCCTTTCGCGCCAGTCAAACCGAGGTTACATGCATTTGTTACTGTCCATCCCAGTGCTTGATTATGTTCAAGACGAAAAAAGGTTGAACCAGTCTCGAATAAATGTTAACTTGTGTTTACTCATTTCCCCAACTGTTGTAGCCGTGTGTGTGTGTGTGTGTGGTACGGAGTATATGGGCATGCTTGGAACATCCTTTCTTGGGGGTAACACTCCTTGTGTGCTCTGTGTTGGCATTTCTACTAGGTGATTTGGCATTGTAAGCAGCATTCGTTTGGAGTCACGGGCGTGTAAGTAATTTCCTCAATACAATTTCCTGTCTCATCCAAGATTTTCTTTCACGTACAAATAAATAAATACCTCTCTCTCTACATCACTCTCTCTCTCTCTCTCTTTAATGCGAGTGTGTGTGTGTGAGAGAGAGAGAGAGGGAAAAAGATAGAGAGAGAGGGTTTTCTTTTTCGTATAAGAGAGAAAAAGGGAGAGAGGGGGAGGGGTGGTGGGTGGGGGGAGGGAGCGAAAGACAAAGACTAAGAGAATGTGTGAATGTGTATGTGTGCGTGCGAGTGGGCTTTCTTCGAGTAGCAATGTTAATTAGTTAAGATGTGTTCGCTCCCTACCCCCCCAACATGTTTTCGTTTCTTCACAGTATTGTCGACTCCTGCAGAATGTAATTGCGTCGCATCATTTGCTGGTCCGAGTCACACAGA
>CM031618.1:64117836-64120336 GCA_018398815.1 Conus ventricosus
ACTTTTATAATTCATAAACAACTAACAAGTGATTTATTGTTCGTCACTGCCGGAGCAGTTGCTTTGCCTTTGTTGTTTTCACTCATCTAACGGCGCACCCTCCGTCACTTCCGTTTTTCCTCCAATTCATATCACCCGAACCCCTTGCCCATGCCACCTCCTCCATCCGCCACTTCCCATTCCGTCCCCTGCTTCTCTCCCAAAACCCAACTTATGATATTGTCAGATTGATTTTCATGGAGCACTGAACTAAACACTTGTATTCTCTCCAACCCCATAAAATTTTGGCCACACTGTTGTCCCTTGGGATATTAGCGTCGGTTGTTATTCTCTCTCTCTCTCTCTCTCTCTCTCTCTCTCTCTCTCAAGGGGTCTGCAGATTTATTGCCTTCCACTCCAGCTCTTCCATATACACCCGCCCCCCCCCCCCCCCCCCCCCCCCCCCCCTCTTCAACTCCCCATGGCACCCCTACCCATCGCCTTAGATCCTCTATTATTTTACAACATCCAAGACCCCCCTCCACCTCCTCCCCCCCCCCCCCCCCCCCCCCCCCCCCCCCTCTCTCTCTCTCTCCCAAGGCTTCCCAGCGAATCATAAATCGAGTGCGTGCACTAGACAGAAATGAAGAAACATCAAAAACAACACCACCACAAAAACAACAATAGAGGATGCGCACGTCAAAGACCGACAAAAATCAACGTCTCTGGGTCGAAAGAATGAGGACTTCTGTTTGTATGGTTAACCTGGGTCGAAAGAATGGGGACTTTTATTTGTATGGTTAACCTGGGTCGAAAGAATGGGGACTTTTGTTTGTATGGTTAACCTAGGTCGAAAGAATGGGGACTTTTGTTTGTATGGTTAACCTGGGTCGAAAGAATGGGGACTTTTGTTTGTATGGTTAGTCTAGGTTGAAAGAATGGGGAATTTATTTGTATGGGTCGAAAGAATGGGGACTTTTGTTTGTATGGTTAACCTGGGTCGAAAGAATGGGGACTTTTATTTGTATGGTTAACCTGGGTCGAAAGAATGGGGACTTTTGTTTGTATGGTTAACCTAGGTCGAAAGAATGGGGACTTTTGTTTGTATGGTTAACCTGGGTCGAAAGAATGGGGACTTTTGTTTGTATGGTTAGTCTAGGTTGAAAGAATGGGGAATTTATTTGTATGGGTCGAAAGAATGGGGACTTTTGTTTGTATGGTTAACCTGGGTCGAAAGAATGGGGACTTTTAGATGTATGGTTAATCTGGGTCAAAATAATGAGGACATTTATTTGTATTGTTAATCTGGGTTAAAAGAACGAGTACTTTTTGATTGTATGGTTAGTCTCCGTCAAAAGAATGAGGACTTTTGATTGTATGGTTAGTCTCAGTCAAATGAACGAGGACTTTTGATTGTATGGTTAGTCTCAGTCAAAAGAATGAGGACTTTGACTGCTATAATTTGGGATTTCTGGCTGGTGGATACTATTCTTAAAAACGAAGAAATATTCAGTTCACGACTGCTTATCAGTGGTGCTTGTGTTCTGAGTGGGAAAAAAACATAGAGACGGAAGAAAAAGAAGGGGGGAAAAAAAAAAAAAGGGGGGGGGGGGGGGGGGGGGGGGACGGAAATACCAAAGAAAACGGAGATAGCAAAGCCCAGTTCTGTGACAGGTGGGGAAAAAAATTACACCCACGTGACTGGGCAGGTGTCTTTCGCTCTCAGGCGTTGTTGCTGGCTCCATTGTCTTACTCTTTTTTCTTAACACACTTACATCTAGACACCATAGCTCCCACGACGTGAATCTCTCGCCTCCATTTAACCGAATTCTTCCCCACACCCACCAATGTCGACTGTCACCCTCACAGACGGGCAGAGAAGACAGGGTGACAGCCAAGTAGTGCGCCGGGTTGGAGGGTTCGGGAGCGGGGAGGTTGAAAATAAAACTCGCACACACACACACACACACACACACTTGTGAACACCTGCCTCACCTTTGCCCGCCACTGAAGCGTCCTTCACCTTGGCTGTGGTTTGCACGCGGGCGTGGGTGAAGGTGACTCAGTAAAGGCTGATGCAATCCATTGGCAAAGCTCCTCTAGGACTGTCGATGGTGTTAGCATTTGGAATACATTCTATCGTTCGTTTGACTGTATTAGTCGTCCCCCCCCCCCCTCCTCCCCCCGAGGGGGATGTGTGTGTGTGTGTGTGTGTGTGTGTGTGTGTGTGTGTGTGTAAGTGAGAGAGCGAGCGCGCGCGCGCGCGTGTGTGTGTGTGTGTGTGTGTGTGTGTGCTAAAAGGCGAGCGAGTGTGTGTGTGTGTGTGTGTGTGTGTGTATGTGTGTGTGTGTGAGTAACAAGTGTGTGTGTGTGTGTGAGAGAGAGATAGCAAATGTGTGTGTGTGTGTGTGTGTGTGTGTGTGTGTGTGTGTGTGTGTGTGTGTGTGTGTGTGTGTGCAAGAGAGAGAGAGAGAGAGTAAAAATCTGTGCGTGCTTTGTAAATGTGAGCGTGTACGCTTCA
>CM031618.1:64122836-64140336 GCA_018398815.1 Conus ventricosus
CGGCCGTTATTCTCGGGCGATTCTTCATAAAACTTGCCTCACATATGAGTGACGAGAACAAGCCCAGAGTGTGAACAGTGAATTGATGTGGGTAACGTTCATCAACAACAACAACAACAAAAACAACAACAAAAGTCCAACTACGTCAAATTGATCAACAGAAACAAAAGAACTAAAGTCCAAGAAGCAGAACGTCGGTTTGCAATTCAGTTAAACAGAAAACTATCTGCCCCAAAGATCTCCACACTAAGAAACAGGACAGGAACTATACAATATAATGTTATTGGAAGCCGACTTTTGCAAAGCAGGTATACCCATAAAATGCATAATTTACACGAGAGAAAGGGGGGGGGGGGGGGGGGGGGGGGGGGGTTAACAAAAAAACAAAAAAAAAACATAAGAGCTCCTGTTTATGATTCAGTTTCACTCAAACAGACTGTTCTCCTTTGTGAGGATAGGTGAATGTTTAGTAAGTAAATAAATAGGTGAATAAGAAAATAAACAGCCGGATCTGTGGAAAATAAAGCAGACCCAAAGATATTGTTTATCACTCCAGAACTCGACCTCCTGTTACACATTTGTTCCAGCCACCACGCAAATATCCGGGTCCTTAGACCAGCAGCAGACGTCACATTAGATCATACGCTACGCTGATTGGTCCAGACCAAGGTCCTTGACAATTTGCAGCCAAGCAGGAGCGAGTGCTGTAAGTGTTTACAGCTCCAGGTCTCTAGGCGCAAACACAGTAGATTTCTTTCTTTCTTTCTTGTGTGTGTGTGTGTGTGTGTGTGTGTGTGTGTGTGTGTAACTAATCTTACTCGGGATGGGGGGTGGGGGGGGGGGGGGGGGCATGCCATTATGTCTGTAACTGATAATGCAGCCGAGTACATAACAGGCTAATATTATGTACTGGAAAGTTTCGAGCAATAGAGAGAACTAAACACACGGATAAACAAGTGCCGTTCCCGAGGCAAAAAAAAAAAAAGGAAAAAAAAGTTACTAACACGCGTGGGACGGTGGTGGGGGAACTGTTAAGATAGTAGGCAGATAGGTATCTTTGTATCTGTGCGAATAGGCGAGACAGAATTGTGAACGTGCGCGCGCGCGCGCACACACACCACACACTTTAAAGTCTTAATTCAAACAAAGCTAGGCACGTTTGGCTTGTGCTGATTTTCAGGCAGTTTCAGACCCAATCTTTCACTCTTTCCATTTCATTTATCCTCGTTCATTCTCTCTCTTTTTAACCTGACCTGACTTGAAACGAGGTGCACAAAAGGTCACTTTTCGTAGTTTCAGCACTTGACCTGGCTTGCATTTTCCGTCTTGGCATTTAACTTGTAGTTGTACACAGTGTTTTTGGTTTGCTTGCAACCCTCAAATGACCTCCGTAATCGGCTCAGCTTCAAACATCATGATTCGACCCACTCTCAACAGTCGAATTCTGTGTTTACGGTTAAAACGTTTTTTCCCCTGCCAACAATGACATACAAAGCTAGAATACTACCAAGGGCAATTACTTATCCCAAAAGTTCAACACGAATTGTGAATTACGTGTCACGGTGTGTTCTTTATCAACGTTTGTTTTCAATCCGGATGTGGCTTCGGTGGTCGGTTAGCTATACATCAAGTGATTTGCCATTATAGCTAGTCATCATAGCATCAATTCGCCATTTCCTATGTGAAAACAGCCATTAACTTGCTTCTCATCCCTAATGTTCCGCATAAAAGACGACCATGCATCACTTCTGTTGTTGTTTTTCTGTAACATACACATGGGTATTTGCAACGCGAGGCGGAACAACGCACGAGGCTTTCGCCGCTAAATGGTGATTTGCCATTTTCAGTAATTTGATCAGACATACGAGCAAGCGAGCGAGCCAGCAAGCGAGCGAGCCAGCCAGAGAGAGAGGGGAGAGAGAGTCTTTCCGTCTCCCTTGTTAATAGGTTCGTAATTATTGTTGTTTCATTTAACAGACTACCCAATTAAACTGATGGATTAAGAAAATGTCAGTCACAATAATAATTTTGACCACAATAATAATTTTGACGCTAACATTCATCCTGCATTCAGCAAGAAGAAGAAAAAGCTGTCAATATAACACAAGAAATTGGCATTGTTTACGGTATGTAAATGGTATGTAACTACTGTCTGCATAGCGGATAACACACACACACACACACACACACACGCGCGCGCGCGCGCGCGCGCGCGCTCAGTACAGTTGTCACATGCACAATATAATGGACACCTTTTCCAGAAACCAGTACACTTGCCAACGTTGGCCATTCTTGGCTGTTCGTCAGTTGGAACACCACCCGCTTTGTTTGGGCCATGGCTTACGGTGCATACAGGCTATATACATGCCTGACTTCCCGTCATAACTACGGTTGAACTGCTTCATTGGTCTGCTGACTGTTTTGCCGCAAAGATGACTGATCAGGCCAGATACTGTTATTGTCGACACCGTGGGTGGGCTGGTCTCATAAAGTTGGCACGCGCACGGCACAAGACGCTGAACACTGACTTCTACGCATGCGCGTCAAATGTCTCGTGACCGGTGTTTTGTTGTTGTTGGTGTACCCTGGTCTAATGTAAATACTGTGGTGTCTCGCCCTGTGGAGGTGATGTCTGTAGGTCCAATAATCATTAAGACACAGTACCCTTCTACCGTATGGCGAAAGCTTGGCTATGTCTGGAGTGGCACTGTCTTCATCTGTCCGTGGGCAGGGGTGGTTGGGTCTGTGGGGTGTGCTCGGCAGCTGGGGGGTGGTGTTTTTCGCCGGTGGGATCTGCAGTCATGAAATACGGGCTGGTACACCAATGGGGATGCTACTTTGGGGCTGTTATGAGCTGCATCCTGTAGTCTAATTTACCTCTGTTCAGGAGCAGTTATGTCCCTTGATATCTTAATGGAGTGTCCTGCGCGTGCCTGTACCCATCGTCAACACAGCGCAGGCCTCCAAGGGTGGTACAGGACTGCTCTAAAGGCGGGTGAAGACAGTGCTTCTCTGGGTCCTTGTCAACCTCGGTGTAATGTCAGTGGAGGAAGGCACTAGCGCACAGCACAAACACACTCACAGCTTGCTTCCGATCTCTAATCATATATCATGCATTCGTCACATCACACACCACATAGTAAAAGTCTATATCATATACACATGTGCAAGATCGGAAACATCAATGATTCTGGAATCAAATGAAATTTAAAACATTCTCTCTTTCCTGAACTTCACAAAATAATTTTTATCTAAAACATCATTACTAAAACGGGTATAACAGGATTTCTACTTTACTGGCCAGGTGATCTTAACTATACACGGAATCACTGTCTTTTCTTTTCTTTTCTTTTTTTTTCACTGTCAACTTTCCACAAACGACAAACTGCTGGCACTGGGTTGTGGTCTGATGGCGCCTGGTCAGGTGAGACTGTTTGGCGTTGGTCTGTGTTCTGCTTGGCGAAGTGACGCTGCCAGATGAGGTCGAACCCACGGTTAGGGTAGAAACAGTGACTATCAACAATCGAATCTGTTCTCCTTTCTTTCTTCCTGCATTAACGCATTGCACTCCTCTCTCTCTCTCTCCTTCTTGTCGGCTATTATCTAAATCGGAATGGTTGCTTTCTTGTCTCCTTTTTTTTTCTTTTTCTTTCTTTTTCCATTCTTTCTAATTAGCAACTCTCTCTCTTCTCTTCCACATCTCTCTCAGTCCGTCCTCTGCAGACTATTCTCATGCTAATCTCTCAACTTGCGGTTCTTCTTCTCTCCTCCCCTCATCTCACTCTCTCTCTGCCCTTTTCTTGCCAGAGCCCACTCAGAACCTCTCACTCTCCCTCTCTCTCTGTTCGTTCTCCCCTCGTTCTCCCGTTCTCTCACTCCTCACACCCTCTTTATTCGTTACGATTGTCCAAAAGGGCGAGTACCATTGGTCAGTATTTTTGAACCGCCTGACACCCGTTAGTTTGCTCCCCTAATTCCATGGATGTTCAAATTTGTAGTCCCGTCTACCAAGACTTACTCTTGTGGTGCGTCAGTTGGTATTTAATTGATTAGCTAGATTTCCCCCACCACACAATACCTTCTCCCTGCTCCTTTCCTGCTTTACTGCGTCGTCCGGGCCTACCAATGACGTTGGTTCCACAATTGGCCGGATAAGGTGGCCAGGCAATGAGGTACGTCTGGGCAGACTCGAGGGTCGGTTCAAAGCCGACTTAGTCAGTCTGGGTGGGTCGGACCGTCCGGGTTTAGGAAAACCTCTCCACTAAGCTTAATTGGCCGGATCCCGACCTATGGGGCCCGTCTTTCTGACGCCTAGAATGTTTGAGTTTGGACTTAGGTCCGACAATATTGGTGGCGACTCCCCAAGTTAGGCTTGTTTCCCCAAGTTAGGTTGTTTCATTTTTTTTTGTCCGTGACATTTCCCCCTTGCAAAAGACCATGCTCCGCATTGTCTCAAAACAACGGTACCCCCCAATCATACACAGACCGGTCCACCACCACTCATATCCAGAATTTGCCTTCCCCCCCCACACCACGCCCCCTCCACCTCCCGCCCCCCCCCCCCCAAACTACCCCCCCACCCCCCCCCCCCCCCCGCCCCCCCCCCCCCCCCCCCCCGGACACACCAATCCACTACCTAATACCACACTCACCCCCCCCCCCCACGCCAGCTTTACATTAACCCAACCCCCCAACCAATTAGTGAATACCACTCAAGAGTTTTCATGACGTTGCGCTCTTGCGTTTATTTCACCATTCTTTAACGACCTCTGTGGCATTTATGCAATTCCACTACCTGCGGAATTGCATCTCTCCTTTTCAACACATTCTTATGATATGCACAATATAATATGATCGCGATCCATGACACCTTCACTGAGGAATCTCCATCTACTTTTTGCAAATAATGCATCACTACCCAAGCGACTGTATGCTCCTAGCTTAACTACATACACATGAAACAAGTCTCACAACGAAAATATGACAAGTCTCACACAAAAAAAAAATATGAAAACATAGCCAACTGGGAATGAACCCATATCAATCAAATAACTGGAATCTAACATTATTATCAACAAAGCACCTGGATATGAATGACTTCCTCTGAGTTGCTGCTTGCTAGACTACCACTTAAATAGTCAGCTCCGACATTCTGTCGACCTGGAATGTACTGCACTCTGGTACTGTAGTGCTGCAGTTTGCCATAGCCCAACGCAGAACCCTGCTGTTTTTCAACTGCGCCTCCTGCAGGAATTTGAGTGGTTGATGATCGTCTCGATCACGAACTCTTCCCATACAAGTATTTGTGGAATTTCTGCACGGCCCACACGACCCGCTATACAATCCTTCTCCACCGTTGCGTTACCCTTCTTCACACTTCTGTCAACTTCCTGCTAGCATATCTCACAGGAAACTCGGGTCCCCTTCTGCTCTGTAACAATATGCACCTATCCACCACCTGATGCATTCTGGGTCCACAAAATGGTTTGGGACAATTCTGGTAGCTTCAAGAGGGACGGGAAACCTAGTCTTTCCAACACCGTATGCAGTGCTTGCTCTGCAGCGTCTGACATTGACCACTGGCCGGTTTCCCTGCCTTGACAAATCATGAGAGGACTCGTGATTGCTGCGAAATTGGGAATAAACTCCCTATAGAAACCCAATAAAACCTAGCAGACTCCTGACTTCTGTTTTGGTCTTTGTCTCTCTGATTCATTCATCTTCTCACCTTTCCTCTTTCTGGCTGCTTTTTGTGTCGCCATCGACACAAAAACTAGGAACTCCAGGCTTGGAAAAGCCCACCTTGGCACTTTGTTGGTCTGGTGTGAGATTGGCTGGTATCAACATCTCCAAGACTGCTCCTAGCTGCCTCATATGCTCCTCCCATGTCTGGATGCTATCATGAAGGTCATCCATGAAATTCACAACACTTCCATTATCCCGGTCAATAGCTTCACTCATCATTCGAGGTAAAGACGCAGGTGCGTGACCATTCCAAAAGGGGTACTAGCCACTGTATAGCCCCATAGGAGTGGAGAATGCTGGTGATTCTTTGAGTCCTCACGCAAGGCTATTTGCAAGTAACCCTTGCTCAGATCGATCATGGTGAAATACTGGCTCTTGCTTGTCGGCGATCTGAGCGAACAGGTTCTTCCATGTTGGGGATGTACCTCGCATCGACCTTTGTGCACTGTGCAGCGTCTATAGTCGACACAGAGCGGATGCCTCTCTCTGACTTTTTCCTCACTAGTCGGACGGCAGGTGAACTATATGATGATTTGGACGGTTCAATCAACCCCAGGTCCAACATCTTTTCTACCTCCTCCTCGATCACATGATTGGTGGCATATGGGATCGGTGGCTTTCACTTGTACGGGTTTCTGTGATGTCAACTCCACCGTACATGTCTCTTGAGTTGTCCTGCCTGGTTTATCTGTCAGGGACGCCCTTTACTGTTGCTAGGGAGCCACCTTACTTCAGATGTCTCCTATGTCTTGCCCTTCATACGCAGTGACACATCCTGTGTGATCTTCTCCTTGAATATCAGGCTAACAAAATTCTCCCCTTCTTCTGCTGGGTGCTCCTTCACTCCATTCAATGATTTCTGCTGGCCTATGTTGTGAGTCTCACGCTGAATATATTTGCAGAATAGAATTGCATGGAAAAGTTTGATTTCCCCATTCACATCGATTCGGTAGTCTGATATCTACCTTTTCTGTGATGGTGAAGGGTCCCCTTCCAATGCACATCAGCCGCTTGTTGTGCTCCGTGGGAAGCAGTACCAGGACTTGATCTCCCGCTTGAGGGATTGCTTCCTCACCTTCCTTGCCACATTGCTTCTTTGAACGACCCTAGCCTTCTGCAAACTTTCCTTTGCAACCTTTACACGTCCCATGACTGTGCCCGCCTTTGGAACAGGGCGAGATTGGGCAATCAGATCAACAGCACCTCTGAACGGTGTGTCAATTAAAGGGGGTATGTTTAGGAGGCGCCCCTTCCTCTTCACCCTCCTTGTGGCTTGAACTTTGACACACATCACATGACCATGCAGAAACCGCTTTATGTCTGCCATTGCTCCTGGCAAATGAAAGTCATCAAAAGACTCGAGTTAGCTGTTGTGCTGGTGCCGAGATGGTCCCGCCATATGAGCGACTGTTAACCACTGACATGACAGTTGTCACGATAACACGCTGGTACTCTAACTGAGTGGGTCACTGACCGTCTTCCCCCTTGGTGAAACACTCGGTACTACAGCCGCCTTTTCACAAGGAATTCTGTATCTCTCCTCTAACCTATGTTTCTCTCACTCTTGCCAACTACCAAGATGCACGAGGAAGGTCTCTGTTCCTGTGCAGCCCTAAACTCATCAGGCGGACACGTCTTCTATGCCCGACTTCTTCTGGAACACAACTATCGGTTTTTAAAACCTTTTCTCCTTCTTGCTCCGTTGTTTGATACTGCTGCCCTGTAGCAAGTCAATAAACTCAGGATCCCTGGATCCATTGCACCTGGATATTCCCTTTGATCAAATCATGAAGGGGTTCTCCATCACCAACGCAGACAACTCGCTGAGAAGTAAGGGGTTCGGACTTTCTATCTTTGCATCTGGAAACTCCCTCTAAAGTTCCATCGATTAGAGTACAGGTCTGGATTTGCCCTGTTCAAAATCCCCTTTGTCGGGCCAGCGTGTGTTCGTTATAACCGCATGGTACAAACCAGTGTCTGTAACACTTTTCACCCTCGGCTGGCCAATCCACCTTCTTCATGGTTAACGAACCAACTAATGCCTGTTGCCCTCTAATCCTGACCACTGTCTGGCGGTCCAGTGATAGCCTTAGGCTGCACTCCCACCCTCTTCAGACTGACTCCTTTTGGTTTCCTCTGCAGGTAGTTTTCACCTGGGACCCTTATCCACTCTTTGCAAGGCTGTGCCTTCTGGAACCTCATGCGGAAAATCCTCGCCACATGTCCCTTTCTTGTGACATATGAAACACCTAATTTCCCGTTGACCTTCCTTTCTGCCCCACCTATGGGTTTGCAGGACTTTTGCAGAAACTCCCTGGTCTCTTGCACTTCTTCTCACCTGTGCCTGAGCACGTTTATTCTGATACCTTAGTGCCCAAAACGTGCCTCTCTATACACCCCCCTCCTCTGCGATCATTCATACAACTTCATTTGCTGTCTACTGGCTGTCTCTCTTTCAAATGTCATGCGTTAACCTCAGGCCGCACCTGAAAATTCTGTTCTTTCATAACTAGCTCTTTCAAATTCATCGAACTCCTTCTTCGTACCATCAACTCTAAACACTGTTCAAAATAGTGATCCAACGTGCCACCAAATGATTGTACGTATCACCTGCTTAGTAAATTAGCGGAACGAATTTCTTCCTGAACCCCTCCTCTGTGAGGTCAAAATCCCTTCATCTGCGATTCCTTCACAGCGCCGAAATCAGACTGTGGTTTGCTGGTAACGCAGTAGTGACAATTTTTTTTGTAATTGACTTACCCGTCGCTAACGCCGACAAATTGACTGCCCACCTCTTCTGGAGGCAACCCTGACTGGTTGCAAACGTTTCGGACCGACTGATGTATGCCATCAATCGAATCGGTCCCTTCGGAATTTTGGCAACTTGTGTCGGGGGGCACATAGTGCGCACAGAGTCACTGGGAATGAACTCCATCCTCGGTGGTTTCCCTTTGTTTTCTTTTCTTAACTATAATTGAACTTTAATCTTCTGTTTCCTGCGCTTCCTATCGCCTTTCTGTTTCCTGCGTTTCCTAGCTTTAATCCTTTCTGTTTCTGCCTTGCATGATTATCATTAGCCTGAATCCTTAATTTTTCTGTTTCATGTTCTGCTATTTCTCCCGCGACACGTCGTCTTCCGCGCGTTCATCCTTTCCTCTTTTGACTTGGTTTTCAACAATGCTCGCAAACTCTTCTCCCGGAATAACCTAAATTCACGAGCGACGCTCATTTGTTCAATAGGGGTGTTCTTTTCTTCCGCCATTATGATCTCTTTTTTTTAACAAGATTTTATAATACGACAGCCAAACTGATGGTTACCGACACGAGTGACGTAATAGCACAATCCTATGAATGATAATATTAGCTTGGGACTACGAGTTAGTTTTTATAAGTCGCCCGCGCTGACCCAAACTACGAGAGCGAAATTATAAGGCAATCTGTGGAAATGAGGTACTTGGGGCTGAAATGCCAGGCCTCGTATTAACTATCTTGGATGCATTTGCCAGCTAGTATTTAATCTCTCTTGGGAACATACAGTAGAAACCCCGTGTTTAGGATTACAATACTGAATCCCACCCAAGCTTCCTCTCTGAGAAGTTGAACATTATAATAAATGGGCCAGAATTATACTGGCAAGCTCGCCTATAAATTGTCAACCTCGGTGTAATGTCAGTGGAGAGCAGGAAGGACTAGCGCACAGCCCAAACACACTCACAGCTTGCTTACGTTCTCATTCATATATCAGGCATTGTCACATCAAACACTGTAAAGTCTATAACTTTACTACAAATGTTCTTAGAACGAAACATCAATGCATCTGGAATCAAATGAAATAAAACATTTCTCTCTTTGAACTTCACAAAATCATTTATCTAAAACATCATTAACTAACCAGGGTATAACACAGATTTCGACTTACCTGGCCAGGTGATCTTAACTATTCACGAATTCACTGTATTTTCTTTTCTTTTCTTTTTCTTTTCCACTTTTTGTCACTTTCACAAACACGACCCAACTGCTGGCACTGGTTTTTGGTTTCTTGATGGCGACCCTGGTCAGGTGAGACTGTTGCGGGTTGGTCTGTGGTTTGCTTGGGCGAAGTGACGCTGGCCTGGTTGAGGTCGAACCCCGGTTAGGGTTAGAAACAGTGACTATCAACATCGATCTGTTCTCCTTTCTTTCTTCCTGCATTTACGCATTGCACTCTCTCTCTCTCTCTCTCTTCTAGTCTGCTCTTATCAAATGGAAATGGTTGCTTTTCTTTTCTCTTTTTTTTTCTTTTCTTTCTTTTCTTCTCATAATTAGCAACTCTCTCTCTCTCTCCACATCTCTCCCTCAGTCCTTTCTCTGCAACTATCTTCATGCTAATCTCATCAATTGGTTCTCTTCTCTCTCCCTCATCTCTCTCTCTCTCTTACCCCCTTCTCTCTGCAGAGCTCCACTCAGAAACCTCTCTCTCCCTCTCTCTCTGTTCGTTCTTCCCTCGTTTTCTCCCGTTCTTCACTTCACACCTCTTTATTCGTTTCCGATCTGTCAAAAAAGGGCGAAGTCCATTGGTCAGTGATTTTTACCCCCCGCCCCCCCCCCCTGGCACCCGAAGTTCGCCTCCCTCTAATTCCATTGGATGTTTCAAAATAATGACAGTCACGTCTACTCGGCCTTACTCTCTGTGGTGGTCAGTTGGTCCGTTTAATTGATTAGCTAGATTTCACCCCACCACACACTACCTTCTCCTTCTCCCTTTCCTGCTTTAACCTGCGAGTCCGACTAAACAATGACGTTGGTTCACAAATTGGCCGGATAGGCTGGCCAAGGCACTGAGGTACGCTGGCAGACCGAGGCGTCGGTTCAAAGCGCTTAGTCAGTCTGGGTGGGTCGGACAGTCCCGGGGTGAATCCTCTCCACTAAGCTTAATTGGCCGGACCCGACTATGGCACGTCTTTCTGAACGCCTAGAATGTTTGAGTTTGGCTTAGTCCGGACAATTGGCTGGCGACTCCCCATGTTAGGTTGTTTCCCCAATTAGGTTGTTTATTTTTTTTGTTCCGTGACAGTCCTCCTCCCAGCACTTCGGGTGTTTCTTTTTCGTCTTTGCCTTAACTAGGCTGACCTGGAGTAAGGTTCAGTGACGGTGAGGAAAGGGAAAGGACCCACTGACCACAGGGAAAGTCCTGATGACAGTGGGAAGACTACAACTTGGATTTTCTCTCTGAGGGCACATAAGACGTATGGCGAAAAAGCTTGGCTGATGTGTTTGTCTGGAGTGGCACTGGATTCATCTGTCCGTTGGGCAGGGGTGGTTGGGTCTGTGGGGTGTGCTCGGCAGCTGTAGGGTGGGTGTTTTTCGCCGGTGGGCTCTGCATGTCATGAAATACGGGCCTGGTACACCCATGGGATGCTACTTTGGGGCTGTTATGAGCTGCATCTGTAGGCTAATTTACCTCTGTTCAGGAAGCTGTTATGGTACCCTTTTATCTTTAAATGAGTGTCCTGCGCGTGCCTGTACCATCGTCAAACTGTTGGCTGGCCTCCAAGGGTTGGTACGGGCTGCTATAAAGGCGGGTGAAGACAGTGATTCTCCTGGGTCCTCCCAAACTCTTCGGGTGTTTCTTTTTCTTCTTTGCCTTAATAGGTGGACCCTGGAGACGGGAAAGGTCCAGTGGACGGTGAGGAAAGACCCACTGTCCTCAGGGAAATCCTGTTGACAGTGGGAAAGACTACAACTTTGGATTCTGCTCTTGAGGGAACATAAGACCGTTTATGGCGAAGCTTGGCTGTGTCTGGAGTGGCACTGTCTTATCTGTCGTGGGCAGGGTGGTTGGGTCGGTAGGGTGTGCTCGGCAGATGGATGGGGGCGGGGGGGGGGGGGGGGGGGGGGTGTTTTTTCGCCGGGTGGGCTCTGCAGTCATGAAATACGGTGGTACACCCATGGGGTGGCTATTTGGGGCTGTAATGTGCTGCATCCTGTAGTCTAATCTAAGACTCCAGACTGAGTTTGCAGGAGCAGTTATGACCTTGATATATTAATGGAGTGTCTGCGCGTGCCTGTACCCATCGTCAACACAGCGCAGGCCTCCAAGGTGTGTACAGGACTGCTCTAAAGGGGGTGAAGACCGTGCTTCTTGGGTCCTACCCAGCACCTTCGGGTGTTTTCTTTTTTCTTTTCTACCTGGCCAGACGCAATCCACACCACACAAAAAACACGGCGCGGGTAAGCGCCACACACACACACTCCACAACCACACACACCGGCAATGGACTGGGTTCTATCCGCACTTGGCCCTAGTGCAAACATTCCAAACCGAATACTGCTTGGTCACAAGCACAAGCTTTACCATCAAGAGCATGAAGTTCGAAGGGTAAGAGGATGGCATATGTATATATAGTCGTGTTATGTCTTCTTCATGCATACAACCGCTCTCTGTGTCCTCAGCATTTAATTTCTTTTCAGAAGGTGCCACGCTGTGGTTTTATTGTCACGACGGAAAGCAATCCCCACTTTACATTAATCTTGCACCACGTAACTCTTTCTATGTTGGCTGCAACAGCATCAGGATTCGACTTCTGTTAACCGTTCAGAGAAGATGAACGAGGCAAAACACAAAGAGACGCCCGCAGTCGCCATGGACTGGCTTTCACTTTTAAAAGGAAGGTTATATTTTCACCTCAGCGCATTGTAATAAATGAAAGGTTTGGATACTGTGAGCAGACGCTACTTGGTAAAATCTGTGGCGCTTGCGCAAACTAACTGCTTTTAAGTACAGCACGAAGTGCACAAACTACACGAAACAAGTAAATATTGTTAAAAATCATCAGACTACTTAACGCACACGCACGTACGCACGCACGCACGTACGCACGCACACAAACACGCGCGCATCTGCGTACACACAAACACCAATCTGCATGAGAGACTTTCTCTTGCATTAAAGATCATAAATAACAGTTTGTTTGCCCATCCCCTGGGTTTTGCGGAACACATCTGTGTGTGTGTGTGTTGTGTGTGAGAGAGAGAGAGAAGAGAGAGAGAAGAGAGAGAGAGAGAGAGAGAGAGAGAAGAGAGAGAATACGCGAGGCCACGCCCACGCGACTTATGCTGTCGCAGGATGATGAAACGCCGGCGACTGCACAGCAGACTGGGACATTCGAATACCACACCACACACACACACACACACACACACACACACACACAACGGATTGGACAAGGAAGAAAATTACGGGTAGCTGTAGCGGAATGGCGATGGGGTAAGGTGAAAAATAGTCTCCTGCTTGGACAAATAATCTTAATGAGCATTACAAGTCTCTGATGGTTAATCGGGACATCCACAGAGAGAGAGAGAGAGAGAGAGAGAGAGAGGGAGAGAGAGAGAGAGGCCACGCCCACACGAGCTGTGCGGTCCACAGGATGATGAAACACCGGCGACATCGCTTTAAACAGCTGCCAACACAAAGAGCGGTCAGTGACATACTCTTCGTGCTGCGCTCTTTAGTACCCTTGTACCATTGCATCGATACATCATGTTTTAACTCTGTGCTTGTATCGTTGCACTGATTACGTCATTCTTCACTGAGACGTTTCAGCCGTAAGGACTCATTCAGTCTTGACAACCGAGTTACGAATGTCTGGAGAGAGAGAGAGAGAGAGAGAGAGAGAGAGAGAGAGAGACAGACAGACAGACAGACAGAGAAAGAGAAAGAGAGAGAGATAGATAGAGAAAGAGAGACAGACAGACAGTGACAGAAACAGAAAGCAGTCGGTCAATATTCCAATATGTCTATGAAAACAAATAAAAGGTCACATTTCTCGTTCCTCGACAAACACTCGTGAACTACATCACTGTTGAAATTTTAGTTACGAATGTGGTACTTTTCAATCCCAACATCGGGGAAAAAGCAAATTCCATCGTCAAGGATACAAACACATCAACCATCAATGTTCACAAAGTATTGACAACAACAACAAAAAAATTCACGTTCATAATCCAGGTATATTTTGACAAGAGTCCAGACGCTGGCGAGCTATTCAAGGTAATTTTCGTAAACAAAACGCAGACGACAAGTCACACACCGAGTCGGGTTCTGAGGACAGACAATAATTCTCGGGAAGGCCAAAAATAGTTCACCTTTAAAGGGGCGAGCTACTTATAGTCTGATTAGCACAGAAGGCACTGTGCTTCCTTGTTTCCTCTTTTATCTGGCTGCACGTTGTGTTTCCGAGCGCCTGGCAGACCTTTATTTAAAAAATAAAAATAAAAATAAAAAAAAAGCGCTCTACTGACGTTGTCCACGCGATTTTTGGCCCATACTAGCGACTTATCACCACAGACCCCGTCCTCCTCCTCTCCCCCCCCCCCCCCCCCCCCCCCTCCCTCCCCCTCCTCTTGTGTGGTGTCTGCGTGCGAGCGAATGTGCCTAGGCTGTGGCCTCAACGCCAGGTCAACAACATACGAGCAAGCCTTGTTGTCAAGGGAGTGTCTCGCCCTTCATCTCGTCAACAGTGCTGATGCAATCATTCCTTTCCACCGAGCAATGGCCGTTCTCTTTCTTTCCTCCGGCTGCGAGGCCACTGGGGTAGAAGATAAGGTCAGTATTCACCTCACCGTGAGAGGCTAGCGGCAAGGCCAGCGGGCAAAGCAGATAAGATGAGATCAAAGAATCAGAGGGAACAGGAATAGTGTCCTCGTCTTTACCACTAGCTGGACTTCCATTGCTCGTAGTGAAGGCATTCGCCTCTTCCGCTTGGTTTGACTGGCTGTGTCCGCTTCCGGTTCACGGTTGGCTGCCTGGCTGTTCACCACACTTCACACGTGATAGCGCCAAACTGTCAAGTTTGAAGCACACACGCAGCGCATGGCGTGCAGGCAAAGCAAATAGTTGACCGACGTCATTGCAGACAGGACAAAGCTGCCATAGCCGATAGCAGCGCAGCCAACAGAACAATTCTCTCGCCCTGAGGAAGTTAGTTAGCTGCGAGAGCGAACGTTAGTCTGTCAAAGCGAACGTTTGTCAAAGGCGAATGATGTGAAAAACAAGTCCAGAGACTTGCTGTTCCTGTCCCCTTATTTTGTGTGTGTGTGTGTGTGTGTGTGTGTGTGTGTGGTGGTGTGGGGTTGGTGCGCGCGCGCGCGTGCGTGTGTGTGCGTTTATGTGTTACGTGTGGGCGTGTGTGTTTTTGTTTAAAAACATCCATTTGCTTGAAGTTGTAAAGGACAACGTTCCGGACCCAAGTCCGTAGAAGCGAACTACGGTGATGAAGAGCAATTGCTCAGCTCTTGATGGTTTGTGTGACCAGGGCTGGGGTTTTTATTTCTTTGGGAAAAGGGGGGGGGGGTCTTATTGGGGTGGGAAAAGGGCCAGGGGGGGGTGTGGTTCCTTAACTTTCCCGTGAAAAACGGTTCAGTCCCCGACGGCTGAAACCACCCCCCCCCCCCCCCCCCCCCCCCCCCCCCCCCCCCCCCCCCCCACACCCCCCCCCCCCCCCCCCCCCCCCCCCCCCCCCCCCCCCCCCACCCCCCCCCCCCCCCCCCCCCCCCCCCACAACACCCCACACACACCACACACACTCTGCTGACCAATTTCTGGCCGATGTTGTGTCCTAAGCAACCGTCTGCCCCAGAGGAAAGACTGGGTCCTCTGAATTGATCACACGATCGTCGATCTCCCGCGCGCTCCTCTCTTAAAAGAGTTTACTTCTGCTTGGTCACCAACTTTTGTCCCCATGAGTTAACGGCCAGCAAAGCTGTCGGGCTGCCTTCACGCCAAATGCTACAGGGCAAGCTTAGGGAATTCTTTCGCGGATTCTGCTGGCCAGTAATAATCAGCTTAAACCTGGAGCGATTACCTGGAGCCGCCACGAGTTTCGTGGGCGGGCAAGGCCGCGTCGACGACACCGTGCGCGTGCGCGCGTTTGTACAAAAAAGAAATCCACCGGGTATGGTTCCCCATTAAAGTGTGCACACTTAGCACGTTTTCTTTGTCTATTCCCACTTGGACCCAAAACATCCGACCTACTTGCAGATGAATCACCGATCACAGGTTGTGGACCAGTGCGAGTGCTCTGAAGAAGCAACACGACATGGATATTTTCCTTTTAAAGACTGCGCGCGCACGCACAAGCGCATGGAAACACACACACACACACACACACAGCTATTACCCTGTGCAATGATTGCGCGCGCACACGCGCGCGCGCGCAGAGAGAGGAGAGAGAGAGAGTAGACTGGATGCAGGAGCGGGAAAAATCGAACGCTTAACATGTAGTGGTGGTGAGGAGAGGGTAGGGTGGGGGTGAGAGCGGAGGGTCGGGAGGGGGTCGAGATGGGGTCACGACCTTTGCCAACGCACAGAAGCAGCAGGGCCAGTGTCATCGTAAAGTCGGATGAGAAAACTGGCGCAGTCGGGGGGGGGGGGGGGGGGGGGGGGGGGGGGGGGGGGGGGGGGGGAGGGGGGGGGGAAAGGGGGGGGCGGAGGGGGGGGGAACGACGCGAAAGGCGGGTTGGGGGGGGGGGGGGGGGGGGGGGGGGGGGGGGGGGGGGGGGGTCAGAGGGTAGCAACCGGACTGAAAGGTCGAGTTCCAGCCTGACCCTCCCGCCACAGTAGCAGCTAGCATTTCATTTAACGGCAGCGCACAAATCTGAGCGCAACACCTAGCACTGGGGGGGCGTGCTTTTTTTTTCCTTTTAACTATCCGATCACTTTAAAACCGCATTTAAAACCAGAATCATTATATTTGGGGCTCTCTTTTATTTCTTTTTCCAAGTGATATACTATTCACTCACCACCTCACCTCCATTTATTTTTAAAAACTAAACAGGCAAAGGTTGGAAGTTTTCTTCGACTCTCCCCCCCCCCCCCCCCCTCTCCTCTCTCTCTCTCCTTCTCTCTCTCCCCCCCAAGGATGTGTACCAACATCACCATCACCTTCTTTATACACCCCTCCATGCCTTCCTTCAACAAAGAAATGGACCTTCGAAGCTTATGCCCTAGGGTCGCTGTTTTCGCGAACAACGAACCGTAGTAAGCGGGAAACCGTTCAGTTCCTCCCTCTCCCACTACTCCCACCCCCCTGCGCTCGCTCTCTCTCTCTCTGTCTCTCTGTGTTTGCGAGCACATGTGTAGTCAAGCGTGTGTGCGCAGGAGAGCGCGTTATGAGTTTTGGCAAGTAGTGTTTGAGTACGGGCACTTTTTTTTTTTTTAACTATCCGGTCGCTTTGTGTATTCTTTCATTTAAAACCAGAATCATTCGGGACTCCTTTTTTCTTTTTTTTAAATGATACATTGACTCAACATCGCTGTTCTGTTTTTTCTCCTTTTTTCTTTTTTTTTTTTTTTTTTTTTTTACTAGGTTGCAAGTTTTCTTCTTTTCTCTCTCCCTCCCTCCCCCCCCCCCCCCCCCCCCCCCCCCCCCCCCCCCCCCCTCCTCTATCTCTCTCTCTTTCAATCACAAAACGTTTCCTTCACAGAATAAAGTTGGACTTTTGGTCGTGTAGTTAACTCCATTCCGTGGCCCAAAAAGCAGTTCATTCTCACGTGGGTGGTACATCAAACTTCAGTTGTCATCAGAATGAAATCATTACTTTTTTTTTTTTTTTTTTGGTTTTTATATTATGTTTATGTGTATGGTTTTGCATACAGGTCGGTGATCAGTGTAGAGCAGAAAATACTGACAACTTGATGATTACACTTTTTCTTCCGATGTTTGTTTTCCCATTTTTCTTTTTTTTTTTTAATTGGGGGGGGGGGGGGGGGGGGGGG
>CM031618.1:64165336-64170336 GCA_018398815.1 Conus ventricosus
GGAGGGGGGGGGGGGGGGGGGGGGGGGGGGAGAGAGACAGGAAGAAAAAGAAAAAGGAGGGGGGGGGGGGAGCCCGGATTCTTTTTGTGTAAAAAAAAATCCGCAATAAAATTTACGGATTTTTTTTTTTTTTTTTTTTTTAAATAACCAAAGGCCATTTTCTCTGTTTCCACCCATTTTCGTTCAGGATCGCCCCCCCCCCCCCCCCCCCGTCCCCCTCCTCCTTCCCCCGCCTAATCGTATGTTGTCGATCTGCAGTATAGTCACGACACACCCTCCAGGTAACTCATCAATTTGGAGACGTTGTAGTGTCCCCTTCCTTCTCTTCCCATTCACACGTTGGCCTACTGCTGCAATTTGCCACTTCTGCGTACGCAGGCTGATACTCCTGCGGACACTCCCTATATGGACAGACAAGTATTAATCCCCTCTACCCTACAAAGGGAGTGGAGTTTTGTATGCATGGCCGTTTTTTTGTTTGTTTGTTTGTTTTTTTGTTTGTTTTATCCTGCCATTAGCAGCCATACTCCAATTTGGAGGAAGGTGCATGCTATGTGTAACGTGTCATCCATACCAACGGCCAAACTGGCCTTCTCTTCCGAAAGTTGGTGATGGGGTTTTACGTGTGTGCAAGATGTTATGCGTGCGTTCACACACGGAACCTCGGTTTATAGTCTCATTCGAAGGACTGTATGGGAAAGGAGTCAGAACTAATGTTAACTCCGAGGGAAAAATCCCCTGTACCGAAATGGCTCGGCGGTGATTCGAACCCGCAACCCTTGGATTACGAGTCCAGCGCTCTACCAACTGAGCTATTCCGGCCGGCCCCGCAATTTGCGACAAATCATAGGATTGAGGCATTGCGCGGTTTCAACGGGAAGTCTATATTATGTGGCACGTCCAATTCTTGAATGAAACAGAAATCTAAGTGCTTGGCTGGGTTCAGTTATAGGAACAGTTGTGGAAGGAAGGGGATTAGGTGTCCCGGAATAGCGGTGGTACAGTGGTTACCGTCGGTGTCCAAGGGCTGGGAAATCGTGGGTTCAGATCTCATCAGAACAATTTATTTGCAGGATTTTTCAGCCCCGGTCCACTCTTACCAGGGCTGACGGTGTTGTGGACTCAAATGGATGGTCGGAAACCACACAGTCAAGTTTCTAAGCGGTACGTTTCTGACAGCGTTGCTAAACTTCCAGTTCAGCGCTGCAAGTGTCTGCTTCTCTCCGGCCTGGTTGACGCGCAGGCATGTTTTGAAGGGAAGCACCGAGTAAAGTCCTATCAGGTGCCTTTAGATCAGAATGAAATTCCGTAGCAGATCTACCATCTTGATCATCCTCATCCTCTTTATCATGAAAGAAAGCACTGGGTACGGTCCTATCATGTAGTTTCAGATCAGAATGAAGTTCCATACTGGGCCTGCCATCTTCCTCATCCTCTTTTCTATGGAAGGAAGCATAACATTCAACGCTGTCGTGACGTTTCCCACAATTCATCCAAAGCTCAGGGGCAGATCGATAGTTGGAAGCCTGTGTAGGCACCGCGCTCCTTGACATCCATGTGCAGGAATTAGATGTTCTTCGGGGAAGCATCTTTTCCCGCCCCTGCTCTCTTCAATACTAAAATTATAGACACATTTAAAGCAGTGAAGAGGAACACCGAGTCTTCTCCCTTCGTTAACGACTCGGTTTGCACTCTATGCGGTTCAGTTGGAGCCACTTGTGCTGCTAAACTATGCCGATTCCAGCTCTGTGTTGGCAAGATCCGACAGTGGGCCGAGGAAAATAATTTGACCTTGTCATCTGATGAAACGTAGTGTATATCATTTCTTTTTTTCTTTTGTCTTTTTTTTTTTTTTTTTTTTTTTGAGAACGCTTTGCTGAGCCTGTAGTATGTTTAAAAAGAATCCAGCATTCTAGTTGTGAAGGAAGTTAAATTTCCTCGAGTTACTTTCAAACAAAAACTCAGGTTAAAGGTCACATCCGGTACGAAGATCATCCCCCCAAAAACCATTAACACTGTTCGAGTTCTTTGAAAACACCCAGTGAACATCTGCCGAGTTGTGGCATACACAGATTGGGGAACTGATACGTAAACCCTTCTCTATCTTTGCAGCGTTTTAATCTGCTTTAGACGTAACTACAGCCATGTCATTTAGGGCTCTGCAAGATCTTTTCTGATAACTCTCGATCCCGTACACCAACTCTGTGAAATCTGATAGTTACAACACTTGTGTGTGTAAGATTCTCAGTCATGTTGGCATTCCAGGCGATGAGGGACCTGGTGATCTTGCTGAGAGTGCACACCTGTTGCCTGCTCAGACCTGAAACCCAACGTTTATCGCTACGTCAAAGACCTCTGACCAGAGCGAAAAGAGAAGACACAAACGGATGATATACTCTTTGAGAGGAGGCTCCATGGCGAGGAAGATGCGAGGTGGTGCACAACGAATGAGCCGCTCACCATGAATCATTCTTGGTGCGTGTTGGGACTTACATCACACTAGACTTCCGCACTTTTCTTGCATACAAAGAGAGAGAGACAAGATAATGTTGCTTATAGCCCAGCCGACCGCAAAGGGCCACATCAGGGCTGACAAAGAGAGAGAGAGAGAGAGAGAGAGAGAGAGAGAGAGAGAGAGAGAATTTGCTCTGAGTTAATTAAGAAGACTAGCTGTGAACTGTTGACAACTTCAGTCGACCTGTTCAGTCCTGATACAAGCTACAAGTGAAGCACTGGTTCTGCCCCTCCACTCATCCCAAAAGTGCAGGTTCCTGCAGGTTCGTGAAAATGCACATATATAGCCTTTCTCTCTCTCCCTCTTTCTTCTCCTTTGTGTCTCTCTGTCTCTTACACACACACACACTCAACTGCATGTGCGCGTCCGAGTATACAGACAGAACCTCCCCCCCCCTCATCCACACACACACACATCCGTTTCAGTTATACACCAAGTCGAAGGTGTACGAACGATTTTTAAATGGTGTACAATACAGTTCGAGTTCATGATAGTGAGTGAACAGAATTTGACAGCCTGAGGAACTCATAAAAAAAACAAAAAAAAAACAAAACGTGGTCGATCAAAATGCAACGCTGTGCCAAGACTTGCACTTTGTCAACCTCGGGTGATGTCGATGGAGGAAGGACTAGCGCACAGCCCAAACACACTCACAGCTTGCTTACAATCTCATTCATATATCATGCATTTGTCACATCAAACCACTAGTAAAGTCTATAACTTTACTACACATGATCATAGAACGAAACATCAATGCATATGGAATCAAACAAAGTAAAACATTCTCTCTTTCCTGAACTTCACAAAATCATTTATCTAAAAGATCATTAACTAACCCGGGTATAAATAGATTTCTACTTTACCTGGCCAGGTGATCTTAACTATTCACGAATCACTGTCTCTTTTCTTTTCCTTTTTTTTTCTTTTCACTGTCACTTTCACAACACGACACAACTGCTGGCGTGGGTCAGGCTGGACCGCTGGCGTTGGTCAGGTTGGACTGCCGATGAAAGTGGCGCTGGCCAAGTATGAGGTCGAACCCCCGGTTCAGATGGAACAGTGACTATCAACATCGATCTGTTCTCCTTTCTTTCTTCCTGCATTAACGCATTGCACTCTCTCTCTCTCTTCTAGTCTGCCCTATCAAATGGACATGGTTGCTTTTCTTTCCCTTTTCTTTTCTTTCCTTTTCTCTTCATTAGTTAGCAACTCTCTCTCTCCACATCTCTCTTTAGTCCTCCCTTTGCAGACTATCTCGTGCTAATCTCTCAACTTGGTTCTCTTCTCTCCTCCCCTCATCTCTCTCTCTGCCCCTCTCTCCTGCAGAGCTTCCACTCAGAACCTCTCTCTCTCTCTCCCTGTTCGTTCTCATCTCCCTGCCTTCCTGTAGGCGAGAGCCTACTCCCGAACTTCTTCCTCTCTCTCTGTTCCTTTCTCTTCGTTTTTTTCCCTCTCTCTCACTCACGCATTCCTTTATGCCCTAACTCCGTGTCCAAGGGCGAGTACCATTGGTCAGTATTTTTACCACCTCGTACCCGAAGTTATCTCCCTCTAATTCCATTGGATATTCAAATCATGACAGCACGCCTACACGCCTTACTCTCTGTGGTGGTCAATTGGTCATTTAATTGATTAGCTTGATTTCACCCCCCACCACATACTACCTTCTCCCTCTCCCTTTCCGGCGACGTCGTAAATTGGCGAGATGAGTCTGGGTAGGCGCCGAGACGTCTGACCAGACCTATCGAGACCTGTCGGTCCAGCCACTCCGACTGTCTACGTGGAAGATTAGGATTAGCCTCTGGCTGTGCTCAGATTGGCCGGATGAGTCTGATCCGGGCGTCGAGACTCGTTTGACCAGACATCGAGGCGTCGGTCAGCTACTTAGTCCGTCTGGGCTCGACAGACCGTCTCCGTGGAACCTCTCCCCTATGCTTAATTGGCTGGACCCGCCATATGGGGCTGTCTGGCGGCGCCCAGAATATTTGGGTTAGAGCTTATGTCCAAACAACCTAGCTGGCGACGGACCACGACTGTGGTTGTGTTTATTTTTGACCGTGACACACTTACATGACCATGTCTGCTGCCGCTGTTCTCAAAACGTCTGGACGTGATCAGAAGATGAAAAACCTGTCTGCTGTATCCTTGTTGACAACCTGTAGCATGACTATCGTGAAACTGAATTCTGTAGCTCTGCATGTCCTGCTCACCTGGTGATTCTGGTGTTGATCTCCTTTTTATACGTGCATTAGAAGTTTTTGTTCAGTTCTTTGGGAAGCCAGAATAGCTCAGTGGTAGAGCGCCGGACTCGTAATCTTAGTGATCCTGGGATTGCGGGTTCGAATCTCTGCCAGGCCGTGTCAACAGTCCACAAGGAGGGGAAAGATTATGCCTTAATAGGGACCAGAAACTGTCAACTTGAGACCATTGCAACAGTACCGACATTCAAATGATCACTCACTGCATATGCACTGGTGTAAAATCA
>CM031618.1:64172836-64180336 GCA_018398815.1 Conus ventricosus
GATTCATCTCACAATGAAAATTCCCACCAATTTAAGGTTTGTGTTACCAAATTATGTTTTTCTTCATGTATTCTAAATTCCCTCCCTTTACAATATTCTTTCCCTAGGACATAATTATTTGTCTTGGTCTGTACCTTCTGTTAAAGAATTGTTTTTCTGGAACATTTGCCTTTGTCTAGTGATTACAGTTTTAACTCCTGATAAATGCTACCCCCTTTCAAAAATTTGTTTCATCGGAAGATGTCAAAGACCTGAAAGGTTAAGGATGATCTCCCTTTTAATCACGTTTTTCATGAAACATTGTCACTCGCTTTACCAGATTTACCTCCCTTTACACTTTCATTTTCCTGGAACGAGTTTGAGCCAGACTTACCTCCCTGTATCAATGAGACCTATTTAGAACTTTTCCTGCAAATACGTCTTTGTCTACGCTTGATTCCACTCCCATTAAAGTCTTCTTCCATCTTAGGTAGACCCAGTTTTTAAGATTTTCAAGGGTGATTGCTGAGGGTACCACTGTGGAAATCTGTATGTTCCGAGCGTCAGAGGCAGAAGCAGGAATCTCAGCGACCATGTGTACGGTATGTATGCACAACATATTACACAATATCACCCATACAGATACACAACCACCACAAAAGCAGAACAGCTGCTTTCACGTGAGATTAATTTACAAGGTGAAACATGATTATCTGCAGTCAAAAACATTTCTGAAATTCCCATGCTATGCCTGTGACATAGTTATGAACATTCAGGACAAGGTCATTGAAACGTTGTTTACTTCTGTGCCAGTCTGCCGAGCAGGGGACTGAACTCAGAACATATCATCAGCGTCGTATTTCACCATGTCACGGTCATCTTTCCTGGATGGGCCCTTTTGGGATTTATTGGCCGCTGGAACACACACGAAAAAATGTGTCACATTCCAGCGAGAGAATGGAAAAAGAGTTTGTTGAGTAAAACTTTCTCTTCACTAAATCTTTAAAAAAAACCCACCTACCTCTCCTGCAGTTCTTGCCTCCAAATGCTCCTGTTCATGGCAAGCCCATTTTGGTCATGCTCCGATTGTGACAGGGTTAATTATGCGTGCATGCTTGTGAATGTGTGTGTATGCTTGCACGTATCCATGTGTGTATCTGCAGCTAAGCGTGCGTGTGTGTGTATGCAGAGCTGCCAACCCCAAAATTTCTTCCCAGTACTATTCCTGGCTTTTCACAGTATTTTTCACCATCTGACAGTATTTTCCGACCGGAATTAAATTTCACGCGGCGTTTTGATTTCTTTTTTTAACCAACTTATTTTGTATGCACTTTTCTTTTTATAATTAATAGTGATTAAAAACTATTGGCATAAGAGATTGATCAAGACTTACTCTTTGACAATAACATACAATTTACTTACTTAGTCTACTTCTGCTAGAAAAAAATGCTACTACTATCACACACACATACACAAATTGAGACACAGAGACATATATATACACGAACATTTCAAACCACCACAGTGACAATACACATACACACATATGTATACGAAGAAAGAAAGAGCAGACCAGCATAAGACAAAGACAAAACTGACAATTACACACAAAAAATAATCTTAAAAGGCTTACCTTCAACTTGATAGAAGCTTTCTTTCACAATAATTTGAGCAAAGTGAATTGTCACTTGACTTAATCAGTTTTTGTCAATGATTTTAAAAAGTGAATCATTAGAATGTCTCTTTGCATTTCTCACTTGACACTCAATTAATTATTGTCACTATTTAAAAAAAAAGGAACTAAAACTAAATATATAAATTATTGTCACTGTTAAAAAAAGGAACTCTACACTAAATCAATTATTGTCACTGTTTAAAAATGAACTCAGTTTATGTACACTATATACACACTTGCAGGTTTGTTTTTTAGTTGGACTTGGAGTTGGCCTCTTTGGTGGCCTTTTTGCACTTGGCCAAGAGGTCAGAGGAAAGGGGAGTTGCATAGCACTTGGTGTTTCTGGACTTCACCTGGAGGACAGCATTAAGGGTTTTACTTCCCATGGATCCCCTGAAGTCAGTTTTATTCTTCCTGACTTGAGAGTAGACCCTCTCACAGGCACAGTTGGACAGTTCGCTGGCTTTCTTTCACTCGAGTCAGCACATGGTCCATCAGACCTATCACGTAACTGAGTGGAGCTTTTGTTTCCACATTCGGAAGAGGGGGTGGGGGGGGGGGAGGTTGGCAAGCAGGGGGGTAGGATGGGCATACTACTTGCCATCCTCCCCCTCCCCGCCCCACCCCCCACCCCACCTCTCCCCTCCCCCCCCCTCCTGCTAGCCACAGCAGTTGCTGCCTCAGCTGCTAAGGGCCAATCCTTAACACATGTCGTCTGCTACAGGGGTGGGGAGAGAGGGGGAGGTTGGCAAGCAGGGGGGTATGATGAGCATACTAAAAATAGCCACAGCAGTTAAGTCGCTGCCTGGGCCATTCCTTAGCTTAACACATGTCGTCTGCTACAGGGAGAGCTTAACAGTAAAAGGACAGATGGAATTTCCTGCCCTGCTAGTGGTCTGCTAAGGCGAGAGCTGCACAGTAAAAGGAATCAAGGATGGATGGAATTTTGTTTTCAGCTAGGGCCTACCTAGTCTATCAACTATATGTGGCTGGCAGAGGCCTTTTTCTTCTGTCTCCTTGTAGGATCCCTTTTAGCACTACAAATCTGCTGCCTCGGTAAAGCAACAAATGGCCGTACCATTTGCGCAAGTTCGTCACCGTATTATTTTGGCTCGACCGTATCACCGTATTTTTGTAAACTCGCCGTGACAAAATACGGCCGGAACGTACTGGTTGGCAGCTCTGTGTATGCACATGTGTCAGAGAATATGTGTGTATGCATGTGTGTGCACATGTGCATGAATGCAGGCGTGTTTTATAAACCTCAAGTTCGGTTAACAAAAAGCCACAATTTGGTTTGTACTCCGTCATGCTTTTCTCTTTTCGCATGCTCATTTCATTTGACTGTACAAGTATTGTCAGACCTCCAAGATCTATGGAGACAGGCTTAAAAGAAAGATTACTATGCCCAATAAAAGAAACGATGTTCAAGAAATACGAAACGCATCGCGTTTGTCTTGTAATTTGTTTTCTTTCTTTCGTTTGGTAGCATAGCAACTATTGTTTAAAGTCTGTTTCAATGTCTGTCTGCAGTCACATCACTTTGAAACGACAGAGACACGATTTAAGTGCCCATTATATCATCAGTCTTCTTACTGTTTGGCAAGCAGAGGAATATGGGGGAGAGGTGCTGGCATTACCTATAGTGGACCAGTTGATAGCCGACGGGTCCTGCAGGTTGTCGAATGTTGGCTGTCTCCGCGCCATTGACACCTCAAGCTGTACATTGCTGGTCATACTGCCGTTCATCTGAAACACACACACACACATTTCGAACTTCTAATGATATTAAGGCGAGTATCGCACCACCATTTCCCACCTTTTTATTCTTTGTGCAAGGGTTGGTAAATCTATAGAAGAGACTTTCTGACAACAGGCCTGCAAACTAGTTCAGTTTATGAGCTGGAATCTCAGTTTTGTTGAACTCTGTCTTCCTTTTAATCAAACCATCTGTAGCACAACTCTGTTTGACAGGTGCAAGACAAACAATGCTCTCAGACAAAGCTCATATTTTTTCAGTGTTCAGAATTTCTTTACATGGCAATTGCTCTTTAAGAAAGAGTACAATCACGACAGTAACACAGTCTAAAAAAAACAGTATGGTTTGAATTAGATATTGCGTTTAAACATTCTGAAGAACTAGATCAAAACATTTGGCTGTTATCAATTTTTCTTTTAGCTGTTTTTGTTTTCAGGTCTTGGTTACATGGCTGTAACCATCGCAATACTATGACAAGCAGAAAGCATTCAACAGCTGAAATCGATAACCGGTCTAAAGGCAAAAAGAACAAACGCTCAAAACCATGTGATCAAATTAGCAAGCATGACCAGCCGCCGTGGCGAAGTGGTTAGCGTTGCTGACTCCCAGCTGGGAGGTCGTGGGTTCAAATCCCATCAGAGTCAAGTGGGTTTTTGTGCCCTGACCGGCTCCTACCCAGAGTTGAGTTTGCTGCGGACTCAGTTGGGAAGACTGGGACCACACAGTGGAGTTTCTTCCACTTAATGGATGCGTTTCTGAGAGTGTTGCTCAAATTTCCTGACCAACACTGCAGGTGTCTGTATCTCTAAGGCCTGGTTGACGCCGGGATATATTATGAAAGGAAGCATAGAGTACAGCCCTGTCATGTAGTCTCAGAACGAAATGGAAATCCGTAGCATCATCTTAATCATCCTCATTCTCATCGATCAGCATATATATAAAAAAAAAGTCTCTAATTTTGTGGCCCTTCATGCCCTGCTCACATGGTGACCTCAATTTCGATGTCCTCTCCACGTCTATGGCCTTGGTTTGGTTCCGTCAGGGTCACCGGTATCGGCAAGTCCATGGGGGCTGTCGTTGGACTGACGTGGTGGCGCCCTTCAGAGGGAGAGCTCACTCACGCCGGCTCCGCAACTATGCAATTATTGTCGTCAGTAGGGGGCTTAGTAGGTGGTGTCCTGCGTATATTAGATCAGAACAGGCGCCACTGAACACCACCGAAGTGACTCGGTAGCAGTGCAGTGTCTCCTCTGGTGGGTTGCCTCTTGACGACTTGACATTGACTGCTCCCTGTGGGTCGCCGGTGCCGGGGCTGCGGCGGGGCTGACCGGACTATGGCTGTGGACGGGGTGTCGGAATGAGCAGCGTGGGTGCACTGCCTCTGAGCTGGCGCAGAGGTTGGGACAGCAAAAAAAAAAAAAAAAAAAAATTAGCAAGCATGAGCAAAAATACTCTTCCCCATGAATAATGGGGATGAGACTAGTAACAAACATGAAAATAACAAAGGACCATGCACATGCGCACACACACACGCACACCCACCCACCCACACAAACCCAAAAGGAAATATAGCAGCAGGAAACAGAGTAGCACAGGAAACAGAAGCAGGAGGAAACAGTAAAAGTATGTTCCTTACATTTGCTATGGCTTGGTCTGCGGACTCCATTTTCTCAAAGGTCACAAAACCATTGCTGCATAAAAAAAAATGATCCCACATCAGATGCACTGATGACACCAACTGTTTTCTATTCATTACAGATTATCATTACGATCACAAATAATAATTATAACTGGGATGCTGTTAACTGATATCATCAAACACATAAAACTGCAAAATAATGAATGGCATATTGATAATATATCCTCTACAAAACTGTGCAGCATGCTGCACATTTTCAGTTTTTGGCGATAATATAGCACTGGGTGACAAAAAGAAAGAGAGAGAGAGAGAGGAAGACAGAGAAGGAGACAGACAGGGACAGAGAGAGAGGGAAGGGGGGAGGAGAACAGAGAGAAAGGTAGGGGAAAAGACAGAGAGAGAGAGAGACAGACAGACAGACAAAGGAAGGAGGGGGGGAAGGGAAGAAAGAAGAGAGCATACTGAAATGAAAGAGAGAGAGAGAGAGAGAGAGAGAGAGAGAGAGAGAGAGAGAGAGAGAGAGGAGAGAGAGAGAGAGAGAGAGAGAGGAGCGGGAGACAGAAAAAGGGGCAGAAAAAAAATGACATGTAATACAGGTAATCGCCTACATTAAGCATCAACACAAACAAACCACATTCTGAACATCTATTATTTCACTGTTTATTGCCCACATCACTCCACAGGCCAATACGAGCACTAAGTACACTTAAAATCAGTTCTCTAAAGGCAGAAAATAGCTGGCTTCTTGTCTGGTCTTCAAATCAAAAATGGTAAAAGAGGCAAACCTCCCAAAAAAAGTTCTCTATAGACAGAGTAAGGTTGCCACCTTGGTATGTTTGTCACAGATGGTCATACACACAGCGGACTCCAAACTACTTGTCTGAAGATAGTGTATCGCTGCCTCGATAGCTGATTTTTAAAACACCCAACACACAATCCTCTTACCCTATGAAATGCACTCACTCACCTAACATTTCCTTTTGTGGGTAGTGTACCAGGTTTTATACATGCATGCATACACACAAGTACGCATGCAAGCACGCACAAACAGAGAAAAGAAAATTAGGTCTCACAATAGCATCTCCTTGGCAAATTAGAATCTCTGTCCCAAGACTACTGTTACTGCATCATTATTACAAGAATTCTTATTCTCAATACTGTAAGGACAGTGTTGAAAAATTCTCCCTTCACTTGCAAGTGACCATCCCTGCTGTTCTCAGCACCGCCATCATCATCATCATCATCTACTGAGATCATCACCAGCAATGTCACAATCACCAATGTCACAATCTGCCCCCTCACAGTCTTCACTCTCAGTGATGTCACCACTTCATCGTTTTCACTTCACTGCCTTCATCCTAAAAATCATAGGTACTCTGCCCGTAATATTATAACGTTTTACCATTACACTATAAACACAATCATCGTTACTATACGATCATCTTACTTTCTCTCCCGTTCGATGTTGATGTTCACAATGTTGCCAAAATGGGAGAATGCTGTCTTGAGAATCTCCTCGGTGACCCCAATTCCATGGACATACACTGTGTGCCCTTTGCTGGGAGGCTCACGATCTCTTCTGTCATCCCGTCCTCGTTCCCGACGATCATCCCTGTCACGATCACGACGGCCCTCTCCATCATATCCTGGAAAGTAAGTTTGTTTTTGATTGACCTAGCTAATAGACTGGCAGATTAATTTACTGTTCCTGAGGAAAACGATAAAGCATATTTTTCATAGTCAGCAAAGTAATCTTCTTTAAAGGATCAGAACATGTATTGGTGAACACCATCAAATGGTCTCAGCAGCAGTGCAGTGTCTCCTCCAGTGGGTGGCCTCTTTACAGCCTGATATTGATAATTCCCGACCTGTTTACTCTAAAACTGTGTGACGTACTTTTCAACTGAAATGAGTGTCTTCTACAAAGCGTGTGTACACATCTTCCAAATTTTTATAAACATTTTTACAAAATATATTTAAATCATTGTATACATGTCTGTGCAAAGAGTTCTCGATCAGTTTGTTCATACTCTAACGATCATCTTTCCAAAGATGACTATATCATATAGGAAACAACTCTATACTTTATTTTGTACTATCCTGTATCCTGTATTTTGTATTTATCCTGTATAAATACCCAATATCATAATAATAATAATAATCCTGTACTGCATTCCATTGTATTTGCTCTGTCATTGTATCAGACTGCTCTGACTCTGAGTGAAATTCTGTGAACTCTTCCAATGGACTGCACAACCCCACAGTAAAAGACCAGTAGCATTTTTTTTGGTGCTTATTCTTCATCTACCTGTTTTGGTTTACATTATCAAAACCACACACCTGGAAGACAATTAGGTCGTGGTATGGCATGATTTATGTGGCAAATGATACCAATGTTCCCCAAATTCTTATTAACACTGGTATCATTGTTAGTTTTGTTATAATCAT